>SSNR01000024.1:2215491-2346205 GCA_006937965.1 Callopanchax toddi
CCCCCCCCCCCCCCCTCCTCCCTCTCTGAACTGGGGAAGGATAAATTGATGATACAGTGGGGAAGACAAATGAAATTAATCTTTGGAGTACCTGACAGGAATCAGCTTTAGATAGCACACTGAAACATCTATGCACATGAATACACTTGATCTAAAATAGCTCAGAATCTGTCCAAGCGGAGGATGACACAAAAGGATTAAAATAAAACAACAATAGTGTTCTGGGACTAAATAGGCAGATAAAATGAAGTAAGCCAACTAAGACACTCAGAAGTTTGCATCAGATAAAACAGGTGACATGAATTTATCTTTTTGTTAGCTTTACTAAAAAGCAGCGATGGTATCTTGCAGAACCAGGCAGGCTAATTAAAAGCAGGTATTGTGGAGCTTTTTTTCCCCTTGAACGCTAAGCCAGATCTGTGTCAGAGTTGCTTCAATAGCACGCAGCCGCACCAGTCATCATGATAAGCATTTTAGACTCTCATATTGATCTCTGTGTCACCTCAGGGCAAAACAGGTACCTGTGTATCCAGGCCGGCAGACACACTCGAAGCCTCCAGGCGTGTTGATACAGATGCCCTCGTGTAGGCAAGGTGAAACTTCACACTCGTTCACATCCAGGTCACACAGCACTCCAAAATAACCAGCAGGGCAAATGCAGTGGAACCTGAGGAGGATGAGATAGGACTAAATGATCAGAGAGTAAGATTAAATCCTTCAGGGACTAAAGTGTCAGACAGTAATATCATGCTTTTATGGGTTTTTCTCTCAATCTGATTTAAAGCAATTATTTATCTTGCAGATGCACCTGTGTCTTTGTGTGTTTGTGATCTTTAAAATCAACTAAAACAAAGCATAGAGGAAATGTCCTCAATTAGCCAGAAAATTATGTAAAGAATGAGTAATTTTTCCCATCATGTGTGTTTTGTTGAATAGTTAAATGGGTTTTAACTAGAGGAAAAGGCTCTGTCTGTTCGATGGTACGGCTTATTCAATTCAGATCCCTCGCTGAATCTAATTTCCACCTAACCACACATCTCAGAGGAGACAGTTATTGCGTTTCAGAGCAAAGAAATGACAATTCACACAATTAGCAACCTCCATGCTACCAATATTTTTGATTAAGTGTGCTGATCAGTAAAACTGTTTTACATTTTTTGCAATAATCTGTCTAGAAGTAAATATTTTAAAGGGGTAACTGGTCTTATGCTTTAACAGATTACACTGGTTTGGTTGTACAAGTTTGAATTATCTTAAGGGTGAAACATGAAGAAGGTGGCTTTTAAACCCACATGATGTGAACTCCCAGGACTGGGCAAACAGGGGAGCGTTCTGAGGAGGGTGAAGACACACGGGAACAAAGTCATAACGGGAGACAAACTGAAGACAAATCATTTAGGACTCAAATTGGCCCTGGGACTCCTCTACCAATCTGTCCGACTAAGCCTGGAAACCCCGGGGCCCCCATTAAGCACAGCAGAAAGAAGCACCGGTGGAGTAAAGACCAATCGAGATACATGATGTGTTCCTGCTAAATTCACTCTCTGTCTTTAGAAAGGAAGCTTATGTGTGTCAAGGAGGAGGACGGGCTCGTTATATAAAGTGAAACGCTTTGAAGAGAAACACCACAGCCTCACATGTTTTCTTTAGAAAACGGTTTTGTTTGTTTCAAAACAAACTCGTGAATTTAATTGTGTCTGGCTCGCACTGACGTATGCATCTTTTACCCACAAAAATGGGAAAACAGCTGAAGTGCAAAGCTGAGGCAAAATTAAATAAACAAACATGAATAAATACATACATTACATTCACTCTTACTTGTTCACAAGGTCCTGACAGATGCCGGCATTGCTGCAAGGATTGGAGGTGCACTCATCAATATCTTCCTCACAGTGAAGGCCAGAAAATCCCATCGCACAATCACACCTGGAAGGGAAAAATCAGTAATATTGACATTTTGTCTCGGATGGAAAATAGAAAGTCTATGTTTCCTGCAGGCACAGACAAAGAGCAAATAGTATAAAATCTATAAGGACTTATTGATATTAATCAGGAATCATTTCTAGTCTGATTCTCCATTCTGTACAGTAAAACTGGTCTAAATTTAGGGATGTTTGACCAAACCTGAAGCCTGATTGTGAAAGAAAAGAAAAAAAAAACATGACAAGAATAATTAAGGCAGACTTATTTGGGACTCCCAACAATCTGACCTAATTTGAGCATGAGAACAAATATTAGCTCAGAGTAATTTACTATGAAAATGACAACAGTACATCTTAAACACAAACACACACACAGACACACACGTAAACAGGAGAGGCCGTTTATTAATGAAAAAGAAAAAACAGTTTTTTCTAAGATGTGACAGGGTGATTGAAACCTCTTCCTATTTTTATGATTTTTTTTTTACCTGTAACCATTGATATGGTCTCCACATTCTCCCTGATTTTGGCATGGATTTGAGCAACACTCATCGGTGTCAATTTCACACAAACTTCCTTCAAATCCTGAAAGATAAATGAGATGGTCATGGATCAGCAAACCTCAGTACATCCTGAAAACGCTGGGGCCGATGATAACAAAGGCCCCAGTGAATGCCATTTTAATGGAACTAGTAGCCCCTGTAGCATATCTCATCTTCCAGCTCTCAGCACTCACTGTTTCCCCTTTGAGAGTGTCTAAGTCTAATAATACTATAGTGCCACAGACAGATTGGTCTGAGGGTTAGTGGTTTGGGGTTTGGGAGGTGTGTGTTTGTGTGTGTGGCCCTGCTGTTGTGTAACTGTATGTGTGCGCAAGAAAAACTGGAGAGCAGGGGGACATCTTGTTAAGTTAGGGTAAGAGGGAGCGGCTAAACCCAAGAGCTCTTTTGCCCTCGTTCATTAGGGGGTTGAGGGGCAGGACGGCTAAGCAGATCAGCATGTTGTGTTGTACATCTGAAGGCAGCCTGGGAGCCTGTACTGTTCAGCCTGTCGGACGTGTTCCACTAGTTCTTGATTGGTCAAGCAGAAAACTTTTTGCCTAACAGATTACAAGCAGAAGTGCATTTATTTGATGAATTAAGAATAAATATGTAAATGACCACCTAGGTGTAGGAAAACATAAACTGTAGGAAGATGTGAGCCACGTAAGCAAGCTGGCAGATGGACAGACCTCCTTAATGAACAGTTAATGAATTTCTATCACACTGATATACAGTAAGTGACCTGCACCAACCAGACATGTTACTCATCTGTCATTCAAAAATAAAACCTGATTTAATTAATTCAAATAACTCCATAACAGTCATAAAGACATTTAGAAATGGAAAACAATTGTTATACATTTATAATGAAAGTAGACATGCATTGTTGCAATTCTCTTCAGACTAATTCATTAAACCACTTCACTTGAAAAAATGTAAAAGGATTAATTTTCTGTATGACCTTTTGAAAGAGTTGGATGCAGTTAGCAACTGCACTGAAGTAGTTTTATGATGGGGGAAAACAACAAAAAGGGAAGACATAGAAGACACAGATATTGCTTATCAACCAAGTGATAAGTGACATTCAGCAACACCAATAATGTCAACAAATTGAATATGATGTCCTTTACCACTCAAAAGTTCAGCATCACTTGTAAATATTCTTGTTTTTCATGGAAACGGATTAAATTTGTCCTAATGGAGAATATAAGAAATGCACAGGATGTGAAGACAGTGTCAAAGTTAGAAATGAAGATTTTAATAAACTGAATGATTTCTTCAAATTTTAATTTAATTGAAACATAACCGTTTACAGTGATTTCAGCCTGACTGACTTCAGGCATTATAAATGCCAGTTTTTCCAAAAGAATCTTAGGTGATTTCACCCCATGCTTGCTGCATACACCCCATCAGAAATGAGTTTATAGTTTGGTATCTGAAGCATTAGCAAATGTTTGTTTGTTTACAGACTCAAAATGGCTAGAAAGAAAGAATTTCTTTTGCAGACCTATCAGTGTACTGTTGAGCTTAGGTTAATCAAAGTGAAACATTGCCATACCCTGTGTATGACACTTTATTGGGGTAAATTTCATCCTAATACAGAATGGTGACTCAAAACAAACCTCCTAAATGTGTCAGCAACAATAAAAGAATAAGCAATAGGACAGAATTCTGTATTTAAAGGAGCAACCAGCAGTTAAATTGATGAAATTACATTGATCATTTTGAACAGATTGAGGATTCATTGGGCTGGAATTTCTGCTAAATGTTGTTTTTATTATGAAAAAACTGTGAAGTATTTATCATTCCCAAAACCACTGGTGTTAACTCTAATGTCTGTGGACCAAAGTTGACTACTGGCTGCTCAAAATAAAGCAGTCTGCTCAGTTCGGTCCAGGAGGTTCAACAGCTTGGAGCGACTGATGTTTTAAACATGACATCAGATCATTTTCAAGTTTTGCTTTATTTTGCCTGTGCTTCATAATAATAAATTAAAGATTGATCTGTGATCTATTTAGCGTGTTGCTTATGGGGAGAAAAATAAATTAAGAAAGCCAGAGAGACACAACTCTGTGTTTCATGAGACAAAAACAAGAACGCGGACAAATGAGAGCATAAAAAGAACAAAGCATGTGGTGAATTATGGGACACCATGACTTCCCAAGCTGGTCTGTCTGTCAAAACCACAGTGGAGCACCTTGGGGACCATTTCGAATGTCAATGCAATGTAATGCATCTTCTGCCACTAAGTAGTGACTGGAGGCTTCTCTTTGACAGAGTACAAAAAGGGATACCCAAGGCGCGAGCCCACGAAGTCATTCCATCATCTGGTGAGAGCTACACTATGTGATCACTGCAGCTGCCAGTAAATGTCTCAGAGGAGAAGAAATTGTGCGTAATCCCCAGTGGATACTGAATTTACTTTGATTGACATTTCAAAAGAAAAATAAGATATGTCCTTTTCTTTAATATATATGAGTGTGAGTTTGGTTTGGACTGCTACAGTTGTGACTTTTGTCTTCTGTCACACAGACATAACATCTTCTAAGAAGAAGATCATTTAAAATTGTATATCTGCTGCTTCTGCAATATAGATTATGATCTCTGTGGTTTCATCTGTGTGCTGTCATAGCATCAAATGTCAGACGTCACGGAGGTTTAATCTGGGCAGGATTATCACGCTCTATACAACAATGCCTTGTGACTGCAAGTTTTGTGTTGGAGTTGTGACCTTATGAGTTTAAAATCTGGATTTTCATCTATCATTATTAAAGTGGGATACTTTTTAACTGAGTTTTAAAAATATATTGTATTATTTCTAAATTTGGCATCATTTTAAGTTAGATATGAATCTATTTAGCTTTACTCAAGTCTTTTACTGTCTGAAGCAACTACTGTTACACACAATTTCCCTCGAGATCATTTGATTCTGATCTGATCCTGTGCTTCTGATTTACCAGATGGTTTTTATTCATTTATGCATTTGGTAACATCTAGCAAGAATTTATCAACACTCATCGAGACCCCCAAACTGAAGAAAACATGAGACACTTTCAGACTACAAGCTGTAGCTGAAAATCATTATCTAGTTGTTATGGTATGTGTGTTTAAGAAAATATTGATACTGCAATGTATTGTGATATTTTCTGTCACTATATTATATCGATATTGTGATATCCGTATCACGATATTTTGCTGTATCGAAATTCTAAGCAAATTATCAATTTAAATTTTATTTAAAAAAAATTTAATGGAACCATTGATGGTAATTTTTGTAGTAAAATTAAAAGTAGAACCGCTAGTTGGTGGCAGATTTCCCATTCTTCGTTTCAGTAGATCAACTAGATCTAGTAATAAAACTGGATGTGTTATGTATGAGAACGTTTTTAGAATGTTGTGACTCACAGCCTGTGAGTTTTTCTACTCTTAAATTATTTTTTTAAATCATAATATATGGTCTTACTCATAGTATTGCATTATATCGCAATATATCATATAGTCTGTCCTGTATCGCAATACATATCGTATTGCCACATTCTTGCCAATACACACCCCTAGTGTTATATCTATCTTTTCATGACCAAAGGATATAAAAAGACAGTGGTTAAAGTAATACAAACTACAACAAATCTATGTTAGAAATAGAGGAACCGGATTGTTTTGTGTGCAAAGAAAAATTTCCCTCTGACAAGACTGCTGCCCTGATGCATCATGGGCCTTGTACTTTTGTCATAGAGTATTAATTCTCATAATCCTCAGACATTACTGCCACACACGGAACAAATAAATACCACTGCATTTCTCAAAACAATCAAAAAGGTTGATGAAAATTATAATGAGGAAATGTACAAAGCTAAGATGTAACAAACTGTAAAAAGTCTCTGAAACACATAGTAAAGGTACATTAGTGTTCATTTTTGTTCATTCAAAAACAAAAATGCATGCAGAGATTAACCATCAATCAAACAAATCATCGTGCATTTGTTTCTTATAAGTGAGGAGTCCAGTATTCGAGCCTTTAACGTGACCAAAAACTGGGTTACTTGAATAAGTGGGCTAAGAAAAGAAATCCCTCTGCATGTAAACACCAGACAGTGAAGCCTATTTACCGCTCTCCTCCACACCTGGACCACCTCTTCAGCTCTGCAAATGAATGCACAAAATGATTAAACACTGAGTTTATTTAAAATTTGTTTACTGTACAGCTGTTACCTACTCAGGCCTATTTTTATCCATTATGTATAAATGAAACCACCAACCTCTTTCTCACTGTGATGTGGGAGTACTTAACCACAGCTGCTGTCAGGCCCAGAGTAGACCCATGAAGTTTTCTTAGAACAGTCGACTCTGGTGTCTCAAAGTAGCACTCGTTAACTGTGGCTGCAGTTCTTTTACATGCACCAAAAATCAGGTAACCTGCCAAACCCCTAATTTGAGAACATGCCAAATGGTTTTCAGAATTTATGTTCCTGGTAAAATTCAGTCTGACAATGAATGCATAAAATTGCAAACTGCAACAACTGTATTAGTTTAGTCAGAATAAAAAATGTTTTACCACCTCTGACTATAAGCATAATCCCTCCCTTTTGTCTTGTTTGAAAAAAAAAAACAGCTCTAAAAATGTTGAAATTGGCTAGAAGTGAAAGGAAGGAGCCATGTGGAACAGCCAGGGCGCAGGTGTCTTTACTCTTGGGTCTGCACCAAAGACACACACACTTTCATTAAATGACCTACAGTAATCGTTATACATGAGATGGCTTCAATTGTGAGCCTGTATTATATCATCCATGCTTTGTAACTGGGTCTCTGAATTACAAGGGTTTTTTCCAAGTGAAAGTAATATTGAGCTTTTCTGGAAACTCTAAAGGTCGAAGAAGAAATATTTTTAAGCCATTAAAACCAATTTTTGAGATATGGGAATGGAGTGGTCAGCAAGTAAGAAATGCCACAGAGGCTGAACACAGTCCGCATTCTTGTCTGCGTAGCTTCCCTTTTTGGTGGTAAAGTCTATATTTTAGGTCTAGATTTCCTGACTTCCTTAAATTCACATAACAAAAATGTAATCAGGTTTTAAAAACTCTACCAGGTCTATATATGGGGGGTTTGGAGACCGTGTAACACTCCAAGTCCTTCAAAGAAAAGTCAACCTAAGCAAAACAGTCTTTTTTTTTTTTTTTTTTTACAAACGGAAAGGTGAAAAGGGATGAAATTGATGAAAGCCTGGACATAAGTGGACCTTAAAACAACCTAAAAATGTCTGCTTTAGAATTAGAAAGCAACAAAACACTCTACCTGTGGTGTGAACTCTAACAGCATCTCTTTAACCTCAGCATGAATTTGTTGAATGCTTCAGATCTGTTTAAAAATCTGCCTTATTGTTACAAAAACCACTCAATTATCTGTCCTCAATGTTCAAGTCAATAGTGACTTTGGACTAAAACATTCCACATAAAACCAACCATTATTGGTACAAACTAATTAGGAGGAACCATTTCAGGACAGAGAGAACTTCATTCATTTGCAGCTGCACAAAACGGGAAACCCTGTGAAGGTCATTTTTAAATTTGAGTTTTTCCAAATACATTTTACTCATACTCCCAATCTCCTAGTTCTACTACTGAGACGCTCAAGAAAATCTAGGTGGATGTCTGCACTACTACCTGAATTATTGACTACCTGACAGACAGACCCCAGCCTGTATGACTGAAGCTGTGTGTGTCTAAGAGTCAGCAGTACAGCTGCACTGCAAGGGAATACTATACTTTCACCATCTGCGTTCACCCTGTACACCTCAGACTCACAGTGACTTAGAGTCATGTCTTCGGAGAAAAATATACTCGGATGACTCTGCAAGCGTGGAGTGTGTCAGTGACAGAAAATGGATGGATTGTCTTATGTGAGAGCAATCAACCCATCTTGAAAATAAAGACTAAGGAGATGGTGGACTAACATTTCCATCCTGAGAAAAGAGATGGAGATGCACAAGCTGCTCAACATAATGATCAAACATCTGTTACACCGTATAGCAGAGAGACAACTGAGCCACTTTTGTTTGAGACTTGTTCAGCTCTTCTGCAGAAAGTGACAATCGTTCCTACCTACAGCAAAAACTTTCTATGTCAAGAAAGGATATACCCTTAGCAAAAAACATAACCAAGCTTCACCAAGCTACTTGGTTTTATGTTTCCATACATACATACATAAATAAGTGACTGCTACAACGCAGTATCCTCTCTCTGGATAATGAAGTATTTTTTCAAATGTTCAACAATGATTTTTCCCTACAAGTTTTTCCCACCTAAACATGATAAATATATTAGATATTCTGACCACTAGAATATCAATGAATAGAAGCTCTGTCTAATACTACTCAAAGTTGTAAATACTGCCCATGCTCAAGGGCCAACGTTCCTGAGGAAAATGAGAAGGTTCTGCCGTTTTAGAAGTCAAGGCTTATTTTAACAGTTATTTTACATTTTATGTAATTCACTGCATGTTTTTTTTTCTGATTCATGTTACTGCTGTAAACAGAAGGTCACATTCAGGAGTAGTCTTCATAAAATGAAATGAGAGCAATGAGAGGAAAGACATGTTGGTAGAAAAGTATAGTTATGCCAAGTGAAAATAACACACTTTTTAAACATTAAAAGCTATTATAGATACCATAAAGTATAATTTACATTATTATATGTAAATTATTGTCCAAGATTCCAGTCTATATATAGAAGAAATATCTTTGAGAGACACCTTAGTAATAAAACCTTGTAAGTTACTGACAGAAGAAGACATGTTTGCAACATCTCTGGTCCTTTTCTTCCCTTTCTGTTTTTTCTGTTCTTCCAATATAAGAGTGCAATATACCAAGTGGCTCGTGTTCTTGGAGTCGAGAGCTTTTCCATGTATTTTCTAGCCCAGGTATGTTTTGAGGCACAACCAGTGTCTCATCCTCAACTCTGACAGTCATGGAATGTAATGGTTATATTTAGCTTTCACATCTGAAACTGAATCTATGCAGTTAAACATGCTACATAAAATATGCAGATCCCTCCCCTTCACACACACAGACACACACACGCACACACACGACCAGTCTACACAGATTTACAGACAGACTGTGTGGTTTATTTTTATCAGCTATGAAGCATTCAAGGGTTATTATTAATATTAATGCTCTTTTCTGTCTCTTTTATGCAGCCGTTGTTCCAAACTGGAAACAGAGGTCTCAAAGCTGAAGAAAAGAGCAACCTCTTGCCCCCAGTAATGGAATATCACTTACATTTTCTGACCTTTGCCTGCTAAGGGGCACGCTCTCATTCAGATGTTAACATCCTCTACATATTAATGTTTGTTTACCTCTGTGTGCTTTCATTTTCAGAATATTAGACTAGGCGCCAACCTTCTGTGATTTTACATTCTCTGAACTTCTTTTTAAATGCTCCACAGCCATTGTTTGTCTTCCTGTTTTGGGTTTGTATGAAGGAAAATAGTAATTTTTACACTTAAAGTCAGATATTTTTTATGCTGAATGGAGGAGTCATCTAACTCATTTTTTTCAAATTAATTTAAACATGGAAGCATGTTGTATGGAACTAGTTTTCTCTGCAGGCAACAATGTAAAAGTCTCAGTGTGACACGACCTCTATAAAGTTTTTACTAATGTAATTTAACATCTTATGAGCTAATATAAAGCAAAGTAGCAAATGCAGTTTGCTTTAAACAGTTAATAGAACAATAATTAATCAAAAATGACAGAACAGCACACTAAAAATCAACAATATAAGTTTAGTTGAGTCAGGATGCATCCCTACAACGTTCCAAAGAAAAGGGTCAGTGACATTAACATACATCTGTCAGCACATCTGGTTAATAAACTGCAGTCTGCTATAAGTCGCTCTATCCTCTTCCCTCTGAAAGAGAAAGTGAATGCGAAGAGAAGAGACTCTTTCAACTCATCTCTGGAAGCAAATTCTCTCAACACATATTAGGTATGTGTCAATTCATTTGTTGGCATAGCTCCACAGCAGCTCATTAACCAACTGTTTGGTAAGAGGCAATCTCAATCTTGTGGAAGGTGAAGGCTAGTGTAGCATGCCATGCAAATAAAGGGGTTTGTTCTCCATCTGGTCTGGAGTACCTCTGGGGATATTCTGAGCCACGGAGACTAAAAGCTTTTTGCATGTAAAGGGACCACACACAGCTCCTGCATTAATTCCCCACACTGCAAGAACCAGGTTTTTATTCTACGTAGTGCAACGGTCTAAAAGTCAACTGAACCGTTTGCTCTAGCTGTCAAATAGCTAACCTGTGTCACTCAATATGCCAACATATCAACCCCGACAGAAAAAGAGAAAACCAAAAACAGTAGCATTAGGATTGTTTAAAGAGTTGGGGAAAAAGGCCATTTGATCAAGAACCTGAATAGAAAAAAATATAAAATTGGACACGATTATTTTACATGTTTTCAAATGTATACACAATTAATTAATTATTACAATTTTAGGCATCAAAATCTAATAAAAGATAATTGATCAAGATCAGACATGAATCCAGGTCTCTAAACAAGATATAATAAGGTCAATTACATTAGCTGTTTTATAGAATCTTTTCTCCATTATTCCTCAGAATCAATGAACACTTAAAAGTTGTAAATTCTTGCAATATTTGGTTGTTAACTGTAATAATTTGAAGCTTGTTCATCTTATTCATTAGGAATGAATTTAGCTTTGGTTTGCATGTGTTCAAACAGTTCATCAGACTGAGAGGAACACAGAAGCTCATCGAATGTGCACACGACTCTGAAGTGAACATCCGTTTTCCTTGTAGTGCAGCCTGGCCTCAGCGATTCGATGTGTTGTTTGTTTCATTTGTTGTAGTTGTCGGCCAGTAACCCTCACCCTGACCTCTACCCCAACTCTCCTATTTTCAGGTCGCTCTTCTGTCAGGTTAGTCACTCCCTGCTGAGGCTTCTCATTAGGAGAAAAGTGGAACATCTGTGCTGGTCAGGGAAGATGACTTAAGCCTCCTGGCCAGAGCTTCAGCACAGAGTCACAATTAGCCAGAACAAAAACTTCCCACAGGAGTCCTCTACAATCAGGGAAGGACGACTGCTTCGCTTATATTTCTTTTAAGGAGATTCTTTCAGCTGGCTCTGGTTTTATTCTGCCCTCCAGGTTCACACGGTCTACCTTTGTAGACAAAACTCATTTCTATTGTGGCTGCGTTTTACAAATCCCCTTTAATGCTACTCCCAGTAGAAACCTCCTAATGGCTGCCTGTTTGATCCTGTTGAACTGTGAACACAAAAACTGCCACATCAACCTTTTTTACGAGGCGTATATAGTTTAGGAAAGTGTCTTGGGAAATTATGACCACACACTTAACTTTATAATGCATTCAATGCAGCAAGTTTGGAGAGAATGAAAAAAAGATCATTTACCTCACAAGTTAAAACACTTATCTGTCAACTTTGACATCAAAAATTGATAAAGGTTTGAAAAAAGTCTGACAAAGTAAATTTGTAATCATTTATAATGCTCTCTTAAGGGCATCATCAGTGATTTTCAGCAGCACAACTCATAGAATACTGAAAGATGAATGTAAAACATCTGTTTATAGGCCAATGGAGGGACTATGTTTTTATATTATGTCTGAGAAAAACGATGGGTGCATGGGTTCTGTAAAACTACCAGAATCCTATTTTTGTATATGTTTTGGAGTTAATAGTGAATCAGAAACAAGAGGTTCCATATTCTGTTTTACCACAGCTTCTAGAGAGCCTGGTATTTAGGTTATGTCATCGCTGATTCACCAGCTAATTAAAATAATAAATAAATAAATGAAATTATTTCCTCAGATGAAAGAATAAATGTTTCCACTCTTGTCCTGACTGACTTCTGCAAGAGTTCGATTTCAGCGAGTGGCTGAACTCCATGAATCTGACTGGTTGAGACTAACTCAGGATAGACGACGTAGACAGATGGCTCATCCAATCACCTGCCAAGTTTCTACTGAGAATGTTCTTTTCCATACAGCTTTCATGGACGACAAATAGTTGTGCAATCCTAACCATCTGGTAGATTAGGTAACATGATGTATCTAAAGGAGATTAACAGAAAGAGGTAAATGCTTAATGGGAAGAAAATCTAATGCAGTTTAACATTAATGAGGTATTAGTTTCTTATTTTAGTGAGATATGATTGTTCTGAAACACGTTTGACTTGTCAGTCCCTAAACAGATTGACTACTCACCAAGATTATAGTTTGGGGATTCTCCAACTGGTTTTCTGGATTAAATTCAGAAGATTTATTAAATAATTTCACAGGCTGGTTTCAGTGGTTGATAGATAAACACAAAGTGTTCATATTAACTAAAACGCAACAATTTGACAGCCTATAAATATTTTTTAAACTAAAATATGCAAATTATAAATGAGATAGATTTGAATATTTTTACAAATAACAAATATTTGCATTTTTAGTACATAATGCATGTTTTAAACACATTCGATTTTTTTCAAAGTGTTTGATAAATGTGTCTAAACTAGACAGCTGCACCTCAGTAGAATTTACAAAAAGGCACCAAATATATTCTATGATAGAGTCTCATTAACAGCCCAAACCTTCATGTCTACGCCGAAGCAGTTTCCACGACCTCCAGCTGTGCCTGCAGACTCTCTGAGCACCTATACACTTTATTTTTATTTACTTACTGAATATTTTATGTCTGATAGCAACTAAGCCCTTTGTGTGTGAATTTTCCATGTTATTCCTGCTCCTGTCTGCTCTAGTTTCTTCCCTTTAGTCCTAAAACATGAACGTAAGCTAAAAGAAAAACAAGTCTGAGTGCAGATGAAGTGGATAAACAGGTATACATGAATGGATGAACTACATTCATTATATCTTTATCCTATAAAACCAAATGCTCTAAATCTCAAGGTAATCTTGAAAATATTTTGTGCTTGTTGTCCATCTACAAAGTGTGGGATGCGGTTTGCAAGAAATCTAGCAGACACATACAGACGAATTCTAATCTAATAAGGCCTTTGGAATAATGCAAGGCCTACACATCTTCCTTGACACATAACCTACATTGAATGGTAAATAGAAAGTCAAGCCAAGTGTTGTGTAACAGCTCTGTGATTGTTGAGTTGTAGCTATGTAGGATGGATTTATGGTGAATAATAAGGAAGAGTAGTGAGTCACAGTCGCTTGTGTGAAGTGAAAACGACCAAGCCCACGCAAAGCTCTTGTTGTAATGTATGCAGCCGGCTCCCTATTTCCTATTCCTCTCCAAGGAAGCTTTCTGAAACTCACCCAGCTGCTCTATTTATATCTGGCAACATCTTTTCATCTCTGTGCTGATAGAGCCATTAGTTACAGCAGAGCCTTATAGCATCTTAACTTGTGCAATGAAAAGTCTGAGGCTATCAATAACCTCCTGATAAATGTTCTGGACATTTCAGCCAAGAGAGTCGTCTCTATTGTATGCTTTTATGAAGGATCAATCCACCACCTCTCTGCTTAAATCTGCAAGTCTGTCATTCAGCTCCCAGTTGGAAAGCACCAATGTGACATATCTGTCCTTCCCAAATGTTCCTCACATCTCTTTTGAAACCATCCAATCAAATGATAAATGAAAGAAACTGCAAATAAAAGATATCAGAAACTGTAGCAAACATTAGCAGAAACCAAATCAAAGCACACTTGTGTTTGATGTAATGAATTCCATTAATCTGAAGATATCTCTCAACTTTTTATTTTTGATCATTTATAGCAAAGTACTGAGACTGGTCTTTATGTCAATGTTTGCTTTTTACCAGAGCACGGGGAGCATTAAGAGGCATGATTAAAGGGACTTTTATTTTTTGTTATAGTGATGTGGCGTAATGGGTTTTCTTAGAATTGACTTGTTTGGAGACTTGAGATGAGTTAATGGGTGAGTGAAAGAAAAAGAAAAATGAGCAACTGAATTATTGAAAACAAGAAAGAAATTGGTTCATTGAGAGCCACAATTACATAATGGTAGGAAGTAAAGCTAGCATGGCTGGATATAACCACAACAACCTGCTGTTATCTCTTTGGATTTGATATCCACACACAGAACTCAAGAGATGCAGAAACAGCATGAAAATGTCTGTAAGATGAAAACAGTATGTCCTACATTACATGTTTTTCTTTCTTTTGAAGTATATATTTTTAGAGAAAATATGAAGAGATATATTGATATTTTGATAAACCCAATCCATTTAGAACAACCAACAATTAAGGCTTGATTTCTGAACAAACGTCATTTTACTCTAAACTTTTATAAAAAATGTAGTTGTCAATTTACTGCATTATAGCTATTTACTTTATGAATTGTTGATATTCTACTCAGAAAAGTTGATGAAAATTGTTACCTTGATAGTTTAAGTACCATTACCTCTACAACCTGCCCTCCATTCAGGACCTGTAATCCTCTAGAGTGAGGAAACGAGCCACTGGCATCAGCAGTGCCCCCTCTCACCCAGGAATTAACCTCTTCTCTCCCATTCAATCTACAGGACTAGACTATAGAACACTGTACGCCAAAGCCGCTAAAAATATTTTCCCCAGAATGTTGAACAATCACATTCAACACCCAAAATGGAGAAAAAAAAACACCTTAATCACATAAACAATAATGTAAATATTACCTGTAAACACAGGCCTCAAATCCGCACATTCTGATTCATTTATTTTATTTAAGTAACACTAAATAAGACAAATAATGGTCATAAACACCTAAACTCTGTGGTTGAATATTCTAAGCTGCACAGGCCCTACAGTGTCTAACATAGAGGCGTTTCCTCTCTCCAACACACCTGATTTGAATCAGTGGGTGATTAGCAGGCTCCCGTAGAGCTTGATGACAGGTTGAAAAGTTAATTATATCATTGGATTAGGTGTCTTAAAGCAGAGAAACAACTAAAACATGTAGGACACTGACCCTCAAACACCTGCGTTTGTGACCCCTGGTCTAACAGATATAGTCTTTGATAAATCACAAAAATACAGAAGAAATTTTAAGATTCTACAAAGCTTTAACATTTCTATATATTAGCTTCAAAACTGGTAGTTGCTCCTTCTCTATTTATTGTGATGTCAACATATTTATAACTCAGATAAAGACTGAAATCTACAACTGTTAAAATAATTCTATATACATGTATATAAGCGTAATGGTAAATATAATGTTCAAAAAGTGGACTAAAACAAAAACACAGAGTACAAGGCTGTGTCCACTCACCAGGTGGACATCTGCAGGAGGCTGTTCCATTGTGGCGTGTCAGGCAGGTGGAGTTGTGCAGGCATGGATTGTGGAGGGGGTCACACGGGTCATAAGGCTGGTCGCATAAGGGCCCAGTGAAGAAGGGGGGACAGGTGCAGGAAAACTCCCCAGGTATGTCTGACTCTTTGCACTGAGCTCCATTTAGACAGGGCCCAGAATCACACTCATTCACATCCTCTGCACAGTTCACACCTGTCCAGCCTGGCGAGCAGAAACACCTTGGAGGTAGAGGCAGTTTGAGATAAATTAGAGCAAATAAATTAAACCCTATTTAATAGCTTTTAAAGGGCTAAGGATGAACTATTTAGAGCAAGCATTAAAAAAATGAATAAAGTAGCAGTAGGTGCTGCAGATATGAACCATGTGGCAAATTTTCCTGCATGCAACTACTGTGTTGTAGCACATGCACTTACACTCATGTCCTGTATCTTTGTGTAAGACATTGTGGGGAAATTTACAGGTTAATTGCGCTACTCATCAGAGCAGCTTTTAATTCTGGATGACTGAATGTAGGACACAGGAGGTGAGAGTGCTGAGTGTGAATTAAATAGAAATGCTTGCGAGCCAGACGCAGATAGAGAGAAGGGGACAGGAAGAAACAGAGAACTGGAGTGTGAATTTAAAGGACCTACTCTTAAGGCAGGTGGATATTTCACTCGGTGGCAGCGAGTACCGACAACCACTCCACCTCGCATCCTTTTTCCATCCCCCAACTTTTCCACCTGAAGCACTTTTACGTCTCCCCAGCGAGAGCGGGGCATGAGCCGAAGCAGTTACAGCAGCTTTCTTCTCCACTGAGCCCCAGATCCCCTGAAACCTCCCCATGCTGTGAGCCATTGATTGACTCATTTGTTTTACCTGCCATCTGCAATTCATTATCTCCGCTGTCAGCGGAAGGACATATTGCTGTCTCTAAACAGCTTCTTTCCCTGCATTTATTAAATGGCTGGTGCACCTCGTCAGGACAGTGCCCTCGAGCCAAATCGCACACCTACTTGTAGCTGTTGAGAAGGTCTGCGCAGGTGGCATTGTTTTTGCAGGGTTGTGAAAAACATTCATCAGTTTCATGTTGGCAGTACTTTCCCTCCCAGCCTGGATGGCACACACACTCATAACTCTGCAACACAAAACAGGAAACACTATTAGATCAGTTTACAGAAATACTGACACTTAATAAACTGAGTATTTTAGGTGTAGTTGAACATTTGTGATACTGTCACACATTGTTAAAGGCACTATACATGCAAGTAGAAGTGTTAATTAAGTGGTTACATAGCAGTCAGATTTGCTTCCTTGTTCAACTGATTACACCTGCTACAATTAAAACAAGAAATGGTGCAATCCTTCAAACATTTTAAGAAATTAATCCCAGTGTTGTCAAAACACTACAGAGTGAAGCCTCCTACTCACACAAAAAGCTTCCCTGTCAAAATCTGCTTAAACTGAGGAAGAGTCACGCTTGTCTAACATTTTCACATTACCGTTATGCAGATGTATTCCTCCTACTCTCCACCCTACGGACAATATACAAGCACATTTTTTCAGTGTCATTCAACATGTTTCATATAAGCTTTTATCAGGCATGCAGCATTAATGAATTCTGTTTGGAATGTGCAGAAAAACAAACATATACAACGTGTCTGTCTAATCAGGATTTGAGAAGATTTATCTCTAGAACTATGAAACATTTGTTTCAGTTCTTTACATTATAGAAGACTTTTACAATTGCTTTATTTCCCTCTATTTAAAACACTATGCGCCCTTTAATCATCATTGCATTATGCATTATGATAATAAATCACAGCATGGGAGATGAATGGTTTATTGTCTGTTGCATTTCAAGGTGCAAGCTTAATTTAAATTCCTTTTTGCATACATTATGCAGGAAAGCATATGGTCAAAAGTTGTTTAGGAGCCCTCCTTTGCTGACCTCCTGCCCAAAGGTCTTAACAGACTCGGGTTGAGTGCATGCTAATCTTTAGTTCACACACTGAGGGGATTGCTGTTACACTCAGTCTGATATAATTTGTACAATATAAACTCTTAAGGTAGTTGAGGGGAAATGCCGCCATCTCATGATAAATTAGATACCTCCAGGAGACTCCAATTCCTTACCCCTGGCAAAAGAACATAATCTCATTTTTGCTGCTAAGTCACCTTCAGGGACTGCAATTCTCCAAAATAAGCCAACGCTCTGTGGGACACGGTGTTCAGAGAGACAAATAGCTGCTCTGTAAACAAGTCTGTGAAGGAGTTTCCAAAATGTGGCCCCATTTGAATAATGAGTGGATAAAAACTGTACCAGATGAAAAAAAAATACAAGTTGAAAATACTGGATAAAATTGCATTTTGTTTGTATTTCACATCCTTTTCTTTTTTGTTAGCATTACCTCGAGTCAATATCAAAACATCAGATTGTTTAAGTCAGGTCTTTATGCTATAATAACTCTAAAACAAATAGACTTTTGTCTTCACTTCTCCTAAAATTACTAGAAGATCTCACTAGCTTTATTCTTCTTTTGTTAGAAACAAACAGGATATTTTCTGCCTGTTTAATTTTTAAACATTTATTTATAATTTGGACACGTAACATCCAGCAGAAGTTTTCAGGGTAAAAACAAAAACAGAAAACACAAACAAAGTCAAAGTCTTTATTTCTGACATTTCTGTGTCACCACTGCAATCTGTCAGCATATACTAAGCAGCTGTTGGAATGAGACTCCTGGTACTGATCCACACACGCAAACAGCACGCCGCTCCCAAGGCATCTTTGCAGCTGCAACAAATCGATGCTCCTGGTTCAAAATTCACATAAATAACTATGGGAGGCAAACTGTGACCAGCAAAAATAAAGTCTAAACTTGCTCTAGATTAGATTTTTAGTGCTTTGTTTGGCTTGAAATCTAAACTATGCATTTGAGTTTCCTGATGGATATTAAATTGGAACAACTTTTTCATAAATTTATTTGTAAATTCAAGAGCTTTATTAATTTACTTTTTAAACTAAACTTACATGTTTTTTAAGGTGTGAAGGGCAAAACATCTGAGGGGCATCCTGGAGTGAAAAGGATAATTTGGCCAGTGAATAACTGTGATATGAAGCATCTGGATGAGGTTTGTTTTTAAAATATGGCAGCAGATCCCATTAAGGATTCACAGAATGGACTCTGATCCAC
The DNA here is from genome assembly GCA_006937965.1 of Callopanchax toddi. Classification (NCBI taxonomy): domain Eukaryota; kingdom Metazoa; phylum Chordata; class Actinopteri; order Cyprinodontiformes; family Nothobranchiidae; genus Callopanchax; species Callopanchax toddi. The sequence continues at coordinate 2,234,441 of SSNR01000024.1, forward strand.
ATTTTAAAAGTTTTAGCCTTTTTCTGTAGTAAAGTGTTGCTGCTATATATGTTTATGTAGTTAGAAAGTGTCAAATTAACGGTACTTGTTTTCTCAACAGTGTTGTTACAAGACAAGCCGCGGCATTATTTTGACCTGCATGTGGTCATAATGCTATGGCTGATCCATATACACTACTTGGGTGCTGTTTACAACTTTTAATTAGTGGCTGTGTTGAAGGCATGTAGAGTATTTGCACAGGCTGTTACAATATGCTTCGACTTTAAGCTAATTGCTTCATGTGCGCCACAAGAAATAGCACTGCTGAAATTTAAATAGGACAGGTTTTACACATGTAGTGTGTGCAATACCTTTAAAAGAAAAGAAAAAAAAACCTTTGCTTTCAAAAAATGGTTGATTAACTTTCTATGAAAATGGATCCATCATCAGACTTTATAATATTGTGCTGGATTATGAAAGCAAAAACAACTAAATAAATAAGGTGTTCAAATAAAAGGAGCAGATGAAGAACCCCTCATTTCTTCAGGCAGCTTCAAAGTCTGGGCTTCCCTGCTCGGGTTGCCATCCCAATCTCCACTTTCTTTTTATTTTTTGCAGTAAAAACAGGTTCTATGAATATTTAAGGCAGTTTGCTGCTCACAAAGGCAAACAGAAGCATGGATGAGATTCAGTTTTCATGCAGCAAACATGCTACATGAGTGATCAGATGAATCCTCATCTGTTTCTGCTTCTCCTGTATAAACACTGAGCTTACTTGCTGACAAGAAAAAATAAACACATGCTCAGCTGGAAAGATTTCCTAAAGACAAATCCATTTCTGTTTGGGTCTCTTGAAATAAGTCCAAATCCAGTCTGTGCTTGCTTACTTAAAGTTTTACCATTTAACTACAACAGGAGTGCTTTCAAACATCACACACCAGTCATGAGAGGAAGTACAAAATGGTCTATTAATATTTTATGAAAAGCTGCAAACTGTAGTGATTTAAAGGACACAAGGCCTTTAAACGCCATCATTTCACTCCACTGTATTGGCAACAAAAAAACTGCCTACTTACCTGATGGCGGTCCTTACAGACTGAGTTGGAGCTGCACAAACTGTTGACGCAGTCATCAATGTCTTGCTCACATCTCGGACCAGCATAACCAGGACTGCAAAGGCAGTAAAAACCATCGACAACTGGAAAGGAAAAATTAGTTGCAGCACCTTGCATCATAAAAATAATTTATATCTCTGTGGGTTGTGGATCTCCACAAAGGTAAGTGCTGATTAGGGGCATAAAACACAATCACCATTGTGACTCCGTTTTTTTTTAATGGATGTGACCTTTAAATAAACACCTTCTGCAGGAACTGTAAAACCTGATGATGCTCTAACCATCATCAGATGTACTTCTCTGCAGTGAACATTCAGTCCTCCTTTCTGTCATTACTTGATGAAAGCTTGAGAATTTTATCAGCTGTTGCCACACACACACACACACACACACACACACACACACACACACACACACACACACACACACACACACACACACACACACACACACACACACACACACACACACACACACACACAAACACAGAACACCAAAATGTGGGGAAAGCAGATCAACAGAAGCAGCCAATTGTAGATGTTTTCTCTATTCCGACGCTACAAATGGGCCACTTTTTCCATTAAAATTTAGATTCTCCAACGTGTAATAATCCATTCCTTTCTCTCTTTAATTATTAATTATGTTAAAGAGGAATGCATCATTCTGTTTCTCCTGCACAACACTGGTACAGGCAGCCAGTGACAGAGGTAATTGCACTTCTTACAGGAGTAAATTTATTACTTCCCCAGTCAGGGTCCCAGGATTCTTCATTATCCCAAAGATTTACCACGTAATCTATGCTGTCACTCTGTCTTTTTGCGTGTAGATGCTATTACTCTCATTAAATGCTTTAGCCCTGGGTGGCAGCAGCATTACTCATCTCAGCCACTGTGGCTATGCAGTGTTGTCCCTGATGGCTGGCTGGCTGGCTGTTGCTTAACACTGGCCAACAGGTCCTGAAGGTCCGGCTCACTGACCTAAAGTGACCAGGCTGAGCCCAGGATTGGTCAAACCAGCTGCCTGAGGTCTACTGTAGAACTGAGAAGAACAGATAGTGGGTCTTAGATTCCTATCACTGTTTTATCACAGCATGAGGAAGGTGAAACGCCAGCAGGATTTCAGAACACAAAGATAAAGGTTAAGAGGTTCAAGACACTCCACAAACACAAACATCTGGCACAGAGCTACTGTAATGCATGTAAAAACTGAGAATATTATATGAGGGTATTTTTCTTTCTTTTAAAAATAAATTAGCTGAACAAACTACAATCATTGATCAACGGCAAAAATTCCTTAATTCTTATTAATGTTATTTTAGATTTATAGTTTTTATCCTTTTTTTAAAAATTACTTTGATTAATGAGTATGCAAATGAAACGTGCAAGAGGTGGACTGGGGAAACTTGGTTTAGCGATACAGATGATGTCATTTATCACTGTTTATTTAAATTATAGCGCAACTTTTACGCTCAACTGATTTCCTTTACCAGTCACATTATGGAGCTAATCAAGAGTGCTTCATCAAGCAATGTCGGATTAAATATCTGCTTCCTGGATTAAAAATAAATAAATACAAACAACGCTAAACATAGACGCAGCCATTTAACTTCAATTATAGAAGACAATTTCAAAGAAGTTAGCCTGTTTAGGGTGCAGGCTGCTGAACTGACACACTTTTGCTGTAATTTTGTTGAAATTTGTGAAAACTCAGGAAATTTTGGATAATTTTGTATTAAATTGTATAAATCCAGATAAATACTTTTTGGGTGATATAATAAAAACTGGAAATCAGACAAATTTAAATAAAAAAATAGAATGTGGGGAGAAAATTAACTACAGCTGTAAAAGTTATCTCAGTGATTTTGACGTGTGTATTCCTGTACTCAGGCATTTTATTTGTTAAGGCATCGAACATAATTAAGTTATAATACATGATATATTTAGAATATATTTATATTGAATAGCTTAAGTTTTACTCATCTAAAATATGATAAAGCAGCTTTTAGGAGAAAATTTGATTTGCACAGAAGATTACGTTCATGAGCAATCAGCTGCAGTCAAACTGTGCCATTTCTTAAAACGTATAAATTAGGAGCTAATTTAATAATTAATATTAATAGCCTATCAGTAGAAATTTTGTATTCATGACGTTATCTTAAAATCAGATGTGGACCTTTGAATATCAAGTTTGAGAACCCCTGTTGTAGGTTATATCCATAAAGGAGACTGTTTGAAGTTGTTGAAAAAACATTAAAATATGCAGTTTGGCTCTGATTAAATTTAGTGTTTGTCTGTCCTACTTTATTTAATATATTCATATTCCTGCAGAACTTATCAGACATTGTGAAAGGGTTCAGAAATGTATAGTGGTCAAATACCTGCAACAGAGTTTTTTCTGCCCTTTTTAAAGAGTCTTGAGGCTTTGTGAGGACGTTATCTATCCCTGCACTCTCCTTATTAATAAAAGTTTAGGAAAATATAACCTGTGAAGTCTGGTGCAGTGACAAGAAGTCAGAACCAAAAATGAAGGGTTGCAGGAAGTTTAAGCCTTCCTCCCCTTCATTTGCGCCCACCTCTTTGGCCTTGGTCTTATTTATCCAACTCATCTAGTGATTTTCATTCATGAGGCTTTTATAATGGGACTGGAGTAGTGCTAAGAAAATACCGCTGTGAAAATTCGCATGTTCTGATTACATCTTCCTCTGAGATTCCACATAAATTAAGAGAGAAACTGTCTTGGGTTTAACCACCCTCTCTCTATTCTTAGCAGCATCTCCTACTCAGAGCTACTGTCTCAGCCAGGCAGAGTGGAAAATCTATGACATCATGTTTTTTGGCAGTAAATACTGACACAATCAACAGTCAAGTGACTAATACACTGTAAACCTTTGTACAAGACAATACATGATTTATCTAAATATATTTTCATCTCCAGATTTGGCAAAACTCACAGAAACACACATTTAATAAGGTCAAACACAAAAATAGAATTTAATAACCTGTTAGTTTGCCTATGTAGTAAATGTTGGAATCAGACTTCAATGCAGAAAATGGTTCGTGCAAAGCAGAACAAAACTACACGTGTGTCTGTGGTAACACGTGTGCATGAATGCACGTAGGAGGCTTTTCACCCTTTGGAAGGGCCTGCTATTAAGAATGTTGCCAACATAAGCTGTTTCTTACCATCATAGCAGAAACCGTGAAAACAGGGACTGGAGCTGCACTCATCCACATTGATTTCACAGCGGGGGCCAGTGAAGCCCCGACGACAGTGACAGCGAAAGCCCAAAGGGAAATGGTCCTGATCCAACTCCTCCACACACACTGCACCGTTCTCGCAGGGATTACTGGCCTCACAGGGTAAGAATTCACAATTATGACCTGGAGTGAAGAAAGGAAACACACAGAGAGAGACCATCCAGTAGAAGAAAAATCTAAGGAAAGATACAATGCCACTTTAAAGCTGTGGATGTTATGCTTTATATCCATATTTGGTGTTCCTTTAAACTGGTCTTCGTGTTAGAGAACATGCTGTGATAAATTTACTCATTAAGTGGCTCTTACAAGTGCACAGTTAGGAGCTAATGCTTTATTGTTTTTGTGAAATTACATTATGATGTCTACAATTATGCTCTTTTATGGCTAAATATTCTAAATTAAGTGTATGATTTTCTCATCATCCTAAAAGGTTTTGATTAACATAAATATAAATATTAATTAAATATGAATATGCAGATGTAAAAGTATAAGCAAAAGCACACTTGCTTAAGTATGACAGTTTTTACCATTATGTTGTAAAAATGTTATTAACACACAGTGTCATAAACAGGCCATGCCAGAAACACACTTGATGACAATTAATGCAAACAAACTGCACAGCACTTACTTGAACTAAACTCAGAACACGTATCAAGCCATGCAATGCGTTTAAACATAAATGTATATGTGTGTGTGTCATACCTCTGATAATATCTGTAAGATAATGATGATAAACGGAAATAAACAGTAATTATTAGAATACCTGGACAAATGTGTTGCTTAGTGGTTAAAAGAAACAACAGAGTTAACAATTTCCCAATGATTTAAGAAATTTTAGTCTATTTTTTTAATATTTAAATTTTATTTAAAATAAAACTCCTTCACCTACACAACAAAAAGCCCTGCTGATTACACTACAGAGATTTATTTTCCTTTAAATTTCAGCTGAAAACTTTTTTATATTCATCAGAACTTATATTATTTTCTTTATATTCTGTCAGTGAACCTTTGAATTCTATTAGTTTAAATTTAACACACCTTTTCAGAGATTACTTCCACATCCTGTTAGGCTCAGATTTTTTGAAGTGCTGTCTTGATTGTTGTTGTTTTTTAGATCACCATCCAAAAAATGAAGCTAATTAGGTCTGTTAGAGTGGCCTTCAGGTTTTAAAAAGGGTACTTCAAAAACGTGTCAAGGAAGAGTCAGGCTGGGCAAACATTTCTCACATTTATTAATAATTCACTGCTGCTGTGTTCTTGAGAATTCAACTGGAAGACTGTGTAAAATATAAATAATGGTGCTCTATTTGAAACTGTGCAGATGACTGAGGAATATTGTAATTATGCATATTTGTATACTACAAATATGTTATCTAGATATGTAATAAATTTAAATGTGATGATAAATATAGCAAATATAAAATAGGACATCAGTAATTTAGTTAAAAGTAAAACACAGGATTCAGATCATAAATCATGATTTTGTGCAATTATTGCTTGGAGTGGATTGATAGTGCTGAACAGCAACACCAATTTCCATCCTTTGACAACGTGATGGAAGATGTCACTAGGGTGACACAAACATCAACCACAGTTTACATTCGCCTAATAAGTCAAGTTTTCTTTTTTTTAACAAGAGAAGGCAAATGAGGATGTATTCATTTTGTTGCGACATGTGAAGTGGGTCCAGACAGGTGAAAATAATAGCATGTGAAGTTAATTAACTTTGTTTTTTGTCCCGCTTCCCTCAGTGCTCATTACCTTTAAATGGAGCTACACACTGGCAGAAGTAATTACCAGGCAGGTCAATGCAAGTTGCTCCGTTCTTGCAAGGAGATGAAGCGCACTCATCAATGTCAAGCTCACATATTGTACCTTTGACAGAAGAGAACACAAACTGGTGAATATGTTAAAATGACGGGTGACTCATATAAAGGTTTTTGGCAGTTAATTTTGTGTTTGTGTCACAAATACTTTTTATAATTTGAAATCAGAGGAGAAGCTGAGTGCTGCCGAATTAGAGAAATCTTACTAATAATTCAAGCCTTCATCTGAGTCCAAATAGGAGATGTGCATTTTAAATAACCGACACAAACATGGCAAAATTGGAAATATTTAATGATGTTTTTCTGCAAATAAAATACAAGCAAACACAACTGAGAAGTTAATAATGGAGCCCAAGATACAGAGGTATAATACATGATACATTTCCCATGGTGCCGCACTGCAGAAAGGTGCACAGAAAATATTTGCTCTACCTGAAATGTAACGGCTGAACATTCAGGGTTTTTTCCCTATTATTTTTATTAAAAAAGAAACATTTATAATCAAGCATTTGTCTTTGCACACACTCCTCGTGGTGGTAGTATAGCATATTTCTGCTCTGTGTGAATTAACTGCTAGCAAACAGTCAAAACATAAGGTGCTGCTCACTCATTGTGTTGTTCTCACATTTGATATTTCAGGTGATTGAGTTTCTTTAACGTAAAAAAATTAGGCTGATGTAATTTATTTTTAAAAAAAGCATGTGAACATATTCACATTTCTGTTAAAACACATTTAGATCATCACAAAAATGGGGAAAAAGTAAATTTCATCACTAAATCCTGGATATGTTGTGGCTCACCGTTGAACAATCCAAAGGTTTTATATCTGAAGTGTCCTTTGAAGGCGATCACCACCTTTGACGTCTTTTCATATAAAGTAATTCCTGTGTTTGACCTTGCAGAGTGGAATTGTTGCACTGGTTTTATTGTAAATAGTAGGAAAAACGCTATTTTTTTCCTTTATCTCTTTCCCTCTCCTCTTTTTAAATTTGTTGTTTTTTTCTTCTCTGAAATCATAAAAGCTGCTCCTTTCACACATCCACATTGTATAGGTACAGGAGAAAAAACTCAGCGCCCATACCATCATTAATGACTGTAATAAAGCTTCTGCCTTCCCCCATATTGGTAATTCTGATTTCTGACCATCTAACTGTCATACTGACTTATAAATTAATAGTGAAACTGGACAGGCCAGTGATCAAATAATTGAGAATATGGCCACAGGAAGTGAGCTCAGAACCGCAGGACTGTTTTGTGACCACCACTTAGTTGGACGTCTTCAGAGACAGCAACATACAAGTATGTTACTGACCTGAAGGAATACAGTCTCTCACTGACCACAAAAATAAATGTTGAGACAATGTGAAAGTGGTCACAATCTTCAAAAAGCAAGCCAACCAAAAGCCATGGTGAAATGATGATATACAACAAACAAAGCAGCCAAAGAATCACACTCATCTTATTTTTATGACGCGGAAAATTATTTTTCATATCAATAATTACCTAGAGCATTAATTCTTTCATACAAACACACGTGTTGGAGAGCCTAAATTAGACAATTGGTAGGGAAATACATTCAGATCATTCACTAACCTGTAAAGCCGAGCTTACAGACACATTCATAGCCGTGAACGAGGTCAACACATGTTGCATTGTGCAGGCAGGGAGAGGAGATGCACTCGTCTATATCGACTTCACAGACGGTTCCTGCAAAAACATTTAAAAGAAACACTGATCTCACTAACAAATAAGAGAGCTACATTTCAGATTAAAGCATTTAAAAAAAAAAGAACCTAAAAACTTTGAAATTTCCATTTTGATTACAAAAAAACACCTGATTTGAATTTATTTTAGATCATACAAAACACTAAGATGCATTCTCAAATGAATCTCTTGGTGTTCTCTGTTTGCTTTGTGTGAAAGCACAATGCAGATGTGCAGCACACACACTAAGCCACAAGATGTTTCCTTTCTCTTTTTGCACTATCACTGTTTCACACATTTACGTTGTCTGTGAGCGCTAGAGGAGGCTGTTACGAAGTGTGAAATGCCAACATGATAATCGGTCTTTGAATTACACCAACAGTTCATGTAATTACAGAGTGCTGTTTGTGCTGCTCTTGTAATACTACAAAGGACAGAGCCTGCTTTATAACCTCTCTGCCTTCCCTGTGGACATGGCATGAAGGCTTTTTTGAGGTAAGTGTTGGAACATTAGGGCTTTCTTTTTGTCCATGAGTACTACGGTGTACTTTAGCCAAACCTTTGCTTCTTTCTAAATCATATTTTCTTTCTATTTGCCAAGATGGATGTGATGCTTATTGAAAAAGTCTGTGCTCCAAAGAAACTAGACCCTTAGTATTTCCATTCAGTTCACAAATTCTATTCTGTGTGCATCAGTAAAAAGGCAAGAGAGTGTTCAAATCTTTACAATATGTTCTGCACAAATACACCCAATCATGTATTAATAAAGCACATTATTTTTAGGAGAGTAGATTAGAATAAACAGAACTTCAAAAATAAAGAATGCATAATTACCAGGCATCCTCCATATCTGATATGAGATAAATACAATTTAACTGGCATGGTGAAAATGTGCTACACTTTAGACAGATGTAACTGTGTAAATTGTAAACCTACCAAGGTGTGACAACAAGACAATCAAATTTATTGTTGCAACTAGTCAACAAGGTCACAAAGGCTGCACTGAGAGGAAGAGGTGTAAATTAACAGTAACACATTTGGGCAATAATAAATCTGAAGCTAAAGCTATAACCTTCCAATTCAAGCCTATCCCATAAACGCAGTTTAAATGAAGCACCTTGTAATAATGTGTTTAGGAACAATACTAATGGGAAAACAACTGAAAAACAAATTAAAGAGTTTAAACATGAAGAGCTGGGATTGATTCAAAAAGTATCTGTCTGCATGGTTTAGGACTCATTCTCAACAAGGCAGATAGATGGACACAGTCAGGATGAATTGACATAAACAAGTAGAGGAATTACTGCTATTAACTCCTTTTATTCAAAATATTTGAAGCAGCTTTTTGGGAGGAAGATGGACACACAAAAATCAACTTCATAAACTGTTGTCAGTTTCTGGAAGAATCCATTTTTTGAGGATTAAGTCATTTGACTTACTACCTGAAGATCAACTCAAATGCTCCACTTTGAGATTCTCAACACACAGTGGAGTCCTGACCCCAACTTTTGGAACCACTTCATTAGAGGGCCTTGATCTTTGTGTAGCACTCCATTTGATCCAAGTGCTCCATTGAACAATAAGCCAGCAAAGGCCTTGAAGATTAGCAGGTAACAGCTTGACCCTTTTCCTCTTCACACTTTTCAAAAGTTTTTCTTTAGAAGGTTGCAGCATCAAAAAAGATGATGATTAAAAGATTAAAGAACACTGACAAATGATATTAATGTAAAACTCACAAAAGTTACCAGATATACTGTAATGCCAACTTTACTGGTGGAGTGGAATAAGCTCACTCCTTAGAATTAAAAGGTTTTACATGTCAGGAAACAATGATGGGTCTAAAACGGCCATAAAATAAGGTTTGGAGTTTAAAATAGCTTTTTAAATGTTTTGTTTTGTTAAATAAAATAAGCCATGAATTATATCAGTACACATTTTTACCTATAAATTTCAATGGGTGTATTTACCACTAAATGTATTCCTGATTGAGCTGGTGTAAATGTTTTTCCACAATAAAAAACATTTATACCAACAAATTGTGTCTTCTTGTGTCAAAAAACAAACAAACAAACTAATCTGTTTCAAATTAAAAGTTAAATGCTTAAGGGAACATATATCACTCACCACCTTTAATGCTAGAGTTTTGAACAGGAGGTATAGCTATTTTTAACAAATATTAAGGATTATGAATTTTATGCATAGTCTAAAGCAATATTGAAAGATCTTGTGACAAAAAGTCCAGCTCATCAGCTGTAAAACGTTACAGCTATTGATGTGCTTGCAAAAGTTGATAGAATTAGAGGCCATCTCAAACCAAATTAAGTCCAAAAATTACTCAGCTGTAGACATTCATCCAATGATTACTTTCTGAGAGTTTCATTAAAATTCATCCAGTGGTTCAGGAGCTATTTTGCTGACAAATGGGGCTGCATGTAGCTCAGAGGGCTGTCTGGCAACCAGAAGGTCACCGGTTTGATCCCAGCTCCAGCTGGGTAACCTTGTCGTTGTGTCCTTGGGCAAGACACTTCACCCACCTTGTCTGCTGGTGGTGGTCAGGAGGGCCCAGTGGTGAGCAGAGCCTCTGACAGTCTGCCCCAGGGCAGCTGTGGCTACAATGTAGCTCACTGCCATCAGCGTGTGGACGTGTGTGTGACTGGGTGAATGACTGGATGTAGTGTAAAGCGCTTAGAAAAGTGATAAAGTATATTTACCATTTACAAACAAGGCTGACTAACAGTTTTAACTCTTTATAATGGAAGAGGCCATTTTTGATCACTTGAATCTTGATTTGTAATTTAAACTTGAAACATTTTTTAAAGTAAAATAAATAAGTAAATAAATAAATAATAAAAATAGATTTAAAAAAAAGAAAAGTATGCTCAAAATTTTAAAAGGTGGAAAAAAGAAAAAAGCTTTAAAAAAAGTAAATAAAGAAAAATGTCTTCCATTAGCCCCCATTAAGAGCTGTAACTTTAAATTTCCATGTGATTTCATTAAAGCCTTCAGCAGAGATCTCGTTCCATGAGTAGCAATCAGAGACCAAACACCAAATATTAGTTTAAAATCTGTAAAACTGAATCATGACAATTTTTCATGTTTTCTAAGAATAGTTGACTGTGGCAGCCATCTTCAATGGGGCTGACTCCAAAATGTAATCAGATGACCTGATCATGAGTTCCTGAGTTTCATTTATATTAATAGCAGTGCATGAGAAATTTGAGTAACAAGGCTGACTCCAATACATCTAATAGTTACTTTTTGAAAGTGTCATTAAACTCTGTCTAGTGGTTTAGCTCTAATTTTGGTTAACACTACAGACAAATCCAAAAAAGGGTATTAAATAAAGGCAACTGGACTTATTTGGTTCTTTGAAGACGTTTCACTGCTCATCTGAGTAGCTTTGTCAATTCTGTATGAAGTAATGGATAGAGAATCTTATATATGTGTTTATCTTCCTCTGTCTGTGACACACCTCCTTCTACCCCCTTGATGAGGTGTTTGCTCCACTGTATTCAACTGGAGTCCTCACCAGGACTCAAGTCCTGTCCTCCAGTTGGAGGACAGGACTGGTGAGTCCTCTCCTTTGCTTCATACAGAATTGACAAAGCTACTCGGATGAGCAGGGAAACGTCTTCAAAGAACCAAATAAGTCCAGTTGCCTTTATTTAATACCCTTTTTTGGATTATCATGACCTGGATGACTGAGAACCTTCACCAGCATACTACAGACAAACACATGTCATGAAAACATGCAATCTCATGTACACAGGCAAAAATATTATCACTTAACTTTTGCCTTTTTGACAACCTTTAGTTTAAACTTTGTATTTTTAGTGTGATCATGTAAACTGTAGCCCCTTCTGAGAAATATAATCTAACATTTTTCTAACTTAAATTTTACAGTTACTGAGTTTTGTTTAAACTTCTTCAGCTTCTTTGCAGCAGCTGTGCTATTCATAACATCAGGGGTTGAGTCAACATGAAAAAGAAAGATATGGCACCAAATAAGACATCCAGACAACTTATTGATTCACACCTCTTTTAAATTTCTGACAGTTTAATTTATTTAAATTAATTCCCTTGCAAAGTTTATTTAAAACTAACAAATTAATTAGATACGAAGCCATTCTAATTAAAGTAAAACTCATATTTTAAGAGACTGTCACAAACCTGTGATCCCTGGAGGACACCAGCAGCTAAATGAGTTGAGCTCATCTATGCAGGAGCCTCCGTTTTGACAAGGCTGGCTCAGGCATTCATTCACCTCAAACTCACAGTTATTTCCTGGAAAAGTATAAAATCAGCGCACATTTATAGCTTCTTTAAATAAAATGGCGCTTCAGCTTAGAAAGAAAATCTATGTTGCTTTCATTTACCAATAAATCCAGGTGCACAAAAGCAGCTGTAGCCATTCAGAGCATCTGTACAAATACTCAGAACTCCACATGGATCCTCTGCACAGTCGTCAATGTTTATCTCACAAAACCGGCCTGTTAAACCTGTAAGAGAAAGGACATGTTCTACAGCACTGCTTTATTTCTAATGATTATTGCTACATAAAATAAATTACTATGTATCTGCCTGTACGCCACTGATGGTAAACTACTGCTTTGATATAACAGCAGTGCACAGACATCCTAAACATCATCACTGCTTTGAAGTCAGCTCACATCCTGATGAGTTGAGCCCTGACTTACACAATGCATAAAGGCTGTAGTGTGTTGTTGCTTAAGGCCAAAGAGATTAGACTCCTACGGAGAAGAAAGCTGAACAAGTGAAAGCATCAGCTGGAAGTGTGTCTGCTTCAGTCGAGGGAATGCCTCCATCAGAAACACGCCCCAGCTGAAGGGTGAACCTACCTGGTAAACAATCGCATGTAAACCCTCTTGATAGGTCCACACACGCCGAAGCATGTTGACAAAGACCATCAACACAGTGACTTATAGGTGTTTCACAGCGTGTCCCAGTGTAGCCATGACGACACACACATCTATAAGCACTTCCCAGCTCTTTGCACAGAATAGTCCCTTCAGGGTGGCATGGATTTGACACACACTGGCTAACGGACCAGGAGCAGGCTTCGCCCTGGTATTCTGTAAGAGTCAGGATCAAAGAAGTGATTGATGTGCAGGATGCAGTTTACTTATGCCTTCCTACATCTAGCAAAAAAAAAAAAAAAAAATCATGGATTTTCTATAATGCCCCTCTTGCCAATATTTTTCCATGTCTGCTGATTTATGTAATTTATCCATCCGTAGCATAAAGCACTAAAACCAACGGGGGATTTCAGGATCACTACAGAACAAGTCAGGGACAGAAAAGCAACAGTGGATTGGGGCTTTTCCATCAATTGTGCATTTGTGAAGAGATTAATGTGTGAGCCATTGATTTCACAGTAATAAAATCACTAATGTGTTTTCATGTATATTAATTAGACAATTTATAGAACAGGACATGGTGGGAACAACCGTCAAGCTTAGTGTTATTTTCCCTGAACAAATCATTAAATTAATACAGACAAGACTAAAGGACAAAAAAAGAATAATCCTTAAAACAAAACTAGAATTAGATCAATTAAACCTTTTTTTTATTACCTAAAGGACAAAGACATTGTACTTCTCCAGCAACATTTTGGGAACAAGTTCCCTCATTTCTGCAGAGCCCCACATCTGTTGTGCATGCAGACAGAGCTTTGGAGCAATTCTTACCTAGAAGATAAACAAAAAGACTTAAATAATGTGAATTAAGAAAAACACAAAACAAACTGCAATGCCAGAACAATGGCATGCTTCAACACCAGGCTGTGAGCATTGTGTTGTTTTTATGCCAGCAGGAGGCTCTGTAGACAGCTATCATGTATTTTTAGTTTATGTCATGATCACTGGTTAGTCTACAATTCAAATTCCATAAAATGCAGCTGCAAACAAAGTGCGCTTCAGTTTTTCTTGTTAAAACCACTTAAAAAAATACAGTGGAAGAACGAATAAATTATAAAGTACTGTATATGTCATTGTGCTTAATAAAACATTTAGAGTAGCTTTTTAAAGATTGATTTAAGCCTAGGAATGCTTCTATCTTTAATTTCTGCAGAAGGAAAAGCATATAAATACTGAGTGGACTCAGTAAATTGAACAGTTTGATGGTTATCTATGCTCAAGAGTCATCAATCTATGCTACACATTTTAAGGACTGCTAATAAAATGAAAAGAAAATAACTCACCGGCAAAGCCTGAAGGACAGATGCACTCATAGTCTGCAACCAAGTCAATACACGTGGAATTATTGGCACAGTATCCATGGGCACATTCATCATAGTTGATTTCACAGTTGAAACCCCCAAAGCCTGAGAGAAAGAGAGAAACAAATCCACCAGAAATGCTGTGTGAATGTCAGTAAACACCAGACTTGAAAAGATAGTAATTGGAATCAAATGACATCCAAAAGTGATGAAATTTGACACGACTTCTATTCACTGCAAGCTCATCACAAGTTAACAAGTGCATACTGTGGAGAGGAGAGAGAGGAAATGTGTTATCATTTTTCACTGTGTCTGATTAGTAGCTTTTCATTGTGATTAACTTTGAGGTAAATCTACATATAAGATTTTTCTTTTTAACATAAAAGGTGAAAGTCATCAAGATCAAGTTAGTGCTGAAATGTCTATTTTTCCCCCAGTTTTTTCCTTCCATAAACATATTCCAGCACATGGTCACGCTACAAAATGACTATCATTAGCACTGTCACACGCCGTGGATACAGGAGACCCATGACTAATGCTTAGCTATCAGCACCATCGGTGCAGGTCAAATCCTCATCATTTCTCAAACTGACCATGGAACCAATTTCCATCTCTCTCCAAGTCATAAAATTTGACAATTATCCTGACTTCATTAAAAATGCATAACAGACTTCACCTGCAATCAAGCTTTAGCCAGAGGTATGTCACACAGGTAGGATGTCAACTGGACCAGGAAATTATTGGGGATAAATAGCAGTGATTTATTTATTCTCGTGCTAATGATGCAAGGTATAATTTCAGATGTGATCAAAGTAATATTGGCAAAATAAGTTAACCTTGTGAATATTAAACCACAGGCTGGGGGAGGGGGATTAACAGTATTACAATGGAAATCCTAATAAGATAGTCCATGATATTATATAAAATAATCACATTTAATTCCTAATAAAAACATTTCCTCACTGGTTTCTTCTCCACAAAGAAATTGAAAAAAAAGTTTATATTTAATAATACTGTTTTGCAAATGGTTGCATCAATGTAAGACATATTTAAATACATGCAGTTGGGAAAATAGGAATCTTTATACAGGTATGTCAACAAGTCATCATCTATTCCATAAAGGTACAATGAATTCAGGCATGCAAACTTAGAACAAAAACTTGGAAATTTTGTGTTTTGGTTCTTTGTTATAACAATGCTTCTTGACAATATTTCTTACATTGTTGGTCTGATTGGTCACTTTTATTAAAAGTTATAACTTAAGTAGTATTTTATATCCGTGATTTAAGCAATACAACTAAATGAGAAGGTAGCACCCCCAAAAACGGTGCGAAATAATCTGTTTATATAGTTTTGAGTGTAAAGTGCTGCCAGGTGTGAGCAAGTCACAGGTGTGTGACTGGGATTGGGATCCGTTGGTCTTAAGCAATTCCTTAGGTATGAAATGTCCTCTGCAAACTGTAACCGAGCTGATGACCAGCATGAGGGGGAGGAGCCAAGCTGCTGCGGCTGCATCTCAACCTTCCACATGCTACTGAGGATACTGACAGTATAATTAATAAAATGGCCAGTTTTTCTTGTTGTTTTTTTCTTTATTGCTCTGTAAAAATGCAGTCAAATGATCCACTAAATAACTGAGTGAGAGTGAGAGTGGACAATTTTGCACATTTTTTGAGGCTCTATTCACATTTAGCTGTGTTGCTAATTCCACAGATGCACAATTTTACAAGTTATACATTGCACTGTGGTGTGTCTGCCACAGTTTAATGAAAGGTTTGTGGCGCAACTGCAGTCTGTGTAATTCGTTCCTCGGGAGGGGGGTGGGAGAACTGTCCCACGATCTACCAGCAATGCCTTCGAGATCGACCGGTTGATTGCAATCAACATATTGAGCTTTAGATTCATTGTTAGACCCTTCACTGGTGCAGTGGGTCCTGGTTCCTCATGGTGCAGGATATTGCCAGGCCTCATATGGTAAGAGTAATCAGGTAGTTTCTGGAGGATGAAGGGATTGATACCATTGACACTGAGATACCCCAGGACACCATCTGTCATCTAATAAGGAGCCTTAACATTGTCAGTCATGCATACAACCATTTTGCAGCCATACAAACTACAGAGAACCATTTTGAGTTGCACCAATGACATTTTGGTTAACTAGACTAGTCTGCTGCTTTGGTTTTTCAGTTGAAATTTCTTCTTGACTTCAAATTAACCCCCTCTGTAGGTTCATAACTTTCAGTTTTAATCAAATTATATGGTTTCCTTTTATTCCTAAAACATTACCCATTCGATATCAGTATGCAAATCCACCAGAATGTATTTATTTAAAATTGAGATCTAATGTGTTTTCAAAGTTTTCCTTTAATATTTCAGCAGTGCACATCAATTCTCACACATAAATCAGTAAGTAAAAGGGCTGTGGGAGAATAGTTTCTTGCCAAAATAAACTTTGGCACACTGCAGGGCAGGAGATCAAACCACTGATCCTCCAATTGGAAGACAGCATCCCTACCACTGTTCTAAAGCTGCTCCCAATTATTGATCATAGCATAAATAAATACATATTGATCCTAGTACTCAAAACTTTAGTGGCAATGCAACAACATGAGATGGTGTGTGTGTTTTGTATTGTTAATCTTGGATTAATAAAAGTACAGTTACAAAAACACTGCTTATATTATGGATAATCTGTGAAAAAGAAGCCTATCTTTTAAAGTTGTTTAAGATTTGCCACAAACTGAAGGTATCACCTTCTGATTTGTCTCACATCACTGAAAATAAATCAATAGGCACTTTCAGTGCTCTCTTATCTTTTGGAGATAGCACACTCTTTTTTTACCAGTAATGAAGAAAGTACTTATAACAGCATCACGAGTTTTGTTGTTTTCTCCAATGTGGGCACTTATCTAACACAAGAGGGACTAAGAGAGGTACTGTGAACACACAAATGCAGCACCAGCACCCTACAGTTTAATAAAGCAATGTAAACACAGAGAACATTTTGCACAGAACATTAACCTTAAAGTGAAATTGTTTTGTCACATCACAGCAGAACTCAGTTTAAAACAAATGAAGGTTGACCCTAATCCTATTTTTCCTCATTATCAGACTGTTTTTAGCTCTTTATTAGAGAAAAATGTTTAAATGTAGCTGTCTGGAACTCTACCAATGTAGTCTAACTTTCCCAAAATGCACTCCTGAGCCAAGTCCCTAGAACTTTTTTGTTAAAAGCTACAAATGCATTTTTATTGTTTGTCCATTTATCTACACAAACAAGCATAAAAATTAATTAAAAAAAAACAGAAAACAATTCCACATAAAATACATCCTGGAAAGCTTTTATATTTATTCCATGGTTTTTGCTCCAGGACTTAATTTGGTTGGTTGTGCACTTAAAAGCTAACACAAGTATAAAAAAGTCACAAATCCACATTACCTTAACTGTTAGTGAATAGAGATGGATTACAACTTACCCTCTGAGCACAGGCACTGATATAGGTCAACGCCATCCATACAAATGCCACCATTCTGACATGGTTTTGACTCGCAGTCATTGAGATTTACTTCACAAAACGACCCTCCAAACCCTGAAGCAAAATATAGAAAAATAGAGGGAGGAGAACTTTTATTGCAATTCTTTTCGCCTGGTTTCATTCCTCTGCCAATTAGGATCAGCATGACTTTGTTTTCACAAACAAAAGCTGGTTTTCAAAAGCTTGTATTGATTCAAAGGAGCTTGCTGAGAACGGGCAGACTCAGCTCACTGGATCATTTAATCATGTTTAATAAGCACCCGTCATTGCCCCTCTGATTTATTACATTAAACAGGCCAAAATCCTTCTCTGGAATCAAAGTCAGTCTATACACAGACAGACCTACATCAAACAAATAACATGCATCAGCACACATGCGTAACTGCATTCACAGTCTTGAACACACACAGTGAAGCTGGCCAATGAAGAGAAGAAACATTCCAGTGTTTAAGACATATTATTACTAGTGCTGAACAAGCTGCATGCAGGTTTAACCTCAAACTTACCCACAATGGAGCATTTATATATATATCTATGTGAGTACAATATAAATGTTTCACACAGTCAGCCAAGATATAAGAGAGCATAAGTTTCGGGAGATGTTTTTCACTATTAGATATGTGGGAGGAAAAAAAATGTAAAAAAGGCACAGTCGCAGCATCTGCTTTACTGCAGAATAAGCATTTTCCTGCAAAATAACAGCAACATTATACAAAAACAGAAGCCAAACAAAAACAACTGCAGCACTGCAAAAACCTGTGCGATGATAAAAACCGCCTCGTGCCAAGACGAGCTTTTGATGAAACAAACAAAAGAACTGAAATAATTTTATGGCTAAAAGAACTTCTTCCACTGCAAAGCTGCTCCTTTGAACCAAACAAAGCACAACAGAACAATCATTCTGTCACAACAGCTTTTTAATTTGTAAACTATACAGTCTTAGAGACCTATACAGTAACATCTAAATGCTAAAATAAAAAAAAAATTCAGCAACTGCTACAAACGCATGGGAATTGTACTAATTCATGATAAGTTTAGTGATTTTTTTAAATACTAAATTTTAAAAAGTGATAGCGTAGGATATGCAAAGTAAGAGAGGGTGTAAGTAACATTTAGCATCACCTCAGGCTGGCAACGATTACAGGATATAATCTGCATGCCAAGAGTGCTGACATGAAACATCTAAACAGGACAGTGAGGCAAAGTTTACCCTTGAGAAGTGATCTGCAGAGTGCAGCATGCTGGAGGTTGATTTCATTTACATAAGAAATCACTCACGATTCTTCATTTTGACGTCTGCTGAGCATAAATGCAACACGAGTGATGATACGATTATCGATTGCATTGCATGAATTTTCTATGTGATAGTTATGTTTCAAAGTAAATGCTAACGCTGGTGTAGAGTAGTGCAGACTGAAGTGTTAGCTCAGCCTGGCAAGCTAAATATTTTTTTAGTTCCGGTCCCCTGACAGCTTTCTGAAAAGATTTCTTGTGCATGTGCACACAGTTTTATAGCAACACTCTGTCACTTAAAGTCGTTATCACAAAGCATGAAAACTTCTTCCAAGCTTCACGGTATTTAACAGGTCAAGCCACTTACTCCTGACTGATCTCTGATAAGACTGTCATCCTCAGTGATGGAAAACAAAAGGATCTGACTGACATCATGAGTGTGTTTTTGCAGGAACTGTCCCGTTCGTTTTTGCACATGGGAAAAGCAGAAAAAAAATCAAGAATAAAACAGAGTACAGTCTTGATCTAAAAGATACAAGAAAAGGTGAACTGCAGACAGATAAATATTGCCTAAGGCTCCAGTTTTTACTGTACGTCACCTTATCTCTTCAGCACAGGCAACTCATCTTTGTCAAGTCATAGGACATGAGAAAGGCACTCATTCTCCCTCTCATCACCCACATCCCCCTTAAAGGTCTTGCTCACCTTTTACACATGTGCAAGAGACATTTTGTCCATCCTTGGTCTCTGTGCATATTAATGTGTGTTCACTGCACAGTCCAAATGAGCAAAGATCGATATCCAAAGAGCAATTTTTCCCCTTGAATCCTGAAAGATAAAAAACTAGACTGAGTCAACAACAAACCAGGAATAAAGCCATGAGAGGTAAGTTAGGACAACTAAAAACACATAACGAAGCATATCTTTATAGCCATGAGGTTCTCTCTTTTCTCAGCAGATTAACAGTATCGACTCTTGCCTTTACGATCCACCTGCTATGCAGTATGCTAATTGAGTAAATCATTGACAGCGGCTCACCACAGCAGACTGATCCATAGCACATCTATCTGACACACAAGCTGCACGTCTGCATGTCACTGACTGAAACCCACGTCAATATAAATAGTTTTAAATAAAGAACAGACAAACAAAAGATCAATAATCTAATCTGAACACTTTGTTTTGACTAGATTTTCTTTTTGACCAATGTCACATTTGGTCAAAATAGAATCAAAAAATGTAAACTAAGTAAGGAAGTAAGTCAAGTATATTTATCCAGGGCCTTTCACTCACAGTCACAAAGCGTTGTGCAACAAAATAAAAATATTAAGGATTAAAAGAACAACTAAAAGACTGAATCAAATCATAAAAGCATCTCCGGAAAAATCAGGATCAAATAAGAATGTTTTAACTAATATTTTGTAGAGGAAATTATGGACATATTGATAGACAGTTGTTAGCAATGTTGCCTCGAAGCAAAAATGTCACAGGTTTGAATTCCCTTTCTGTGTGGAGTTAGGAGGGAAGTTTTTTTGGGAAATGTGTTTTGAGCTAATGCTAAAACAGGTGGTTTCAAAATCTTTCCCTTGCTGACATCAAGAGGGGAAAAGACCACACCTATCTAGAGGACTGAGCCAATCACGAGCACCTTTGGCTACCTGGCTTGACTCCCCAACTGCTCCACCCATTTGAAAGAGAAGTTTTGCTTCAGGAGATTGAATGAGGGGTGGAAGAACAGCAGCTGCACTTAAAGTAAGGGCCAATTTGACCAATGCATAGCTTTTACATGTTATTGAGATATAAAAGAGATGATTCAGAGTGGATAGAAAGTGCATAATATGGGACCATTAAAAAAACATATGCACACAACTTGGGATGTGGTCGAATATCAATAATTTTTCCACATAAAGTAAACTGCAACCTTTTTTTATTGAGCAAACCTTTTAAAGCCATACTCAGTAGCCAGGTAAACAATGTAGCTTTTAACGTTTTTTTTTAAAGCCTCTTAACAACGTTCTAATATAATATAGCCATAAATATATTGTGGAGATTAAAAAAAAACCCAAAAGAAATCAATAAAGTAGTTGTCCCGCAGTTCTCTAAAAACTTCAGCTGTCAGACAATCCAGCTGTCTGTCTGCCGCATTTCCTCACTGCTTGGATTGGCATTAATCCGCCCGGACACATTTTGGGGCAGAACATCCCGGAAGTGAAAGTAGAAGTAGGACAGAGAGCTGGCGGGTGATTCCATTTTAAGATAAAAATACCAGAGTCCCCCCAAAAAACACCTTGCTAGCAGAAAACTAAAAACGTTTGGAGGTGAAAAGAGGAAAAGCTGGGGGAACATTTCTGCGGCTGGAGTTAGGCTCTGCTTTGTCACCTTTGCAAACCGTGGTCCTATGTTGGTGGGAGGCTGGCGTAAGGATTTTACCCGACGGGAGGGGTGAGTTCACCGAGACGTGTTTCTGTAAAATAGCTAGCGAGACCTCGTTTGTTTACCTGGTTACTGAGTATGGCTTTCAAACAAGATGCCGCCATATTGGAAAGCAGTACATGCACATTAAACGTCACTGAGATTAGTCCCACACACTTACAAGGAACTTCATGTGCACTTCCTTTTTTTTATTATTAAGGCTTGAATATACACATAAAACAACTGTTATGTTAGCCTATGTGGTAGATTTACCTGTATTTAGACTTGGCTCTTATTACACAGTAATCCAGGTCCAAAGCTGCTCACTTTCCATCATATCTATCTAGATGTTTGATGACCTTCTGATTACCCTTTTCCCCATCACATTATGTATTGCCTTGACTAGTAAATGGACAGCTATTGCCTCCAACAAGGTGTTTCAGAAGTGTTTAATAACCAATTGTGCATGCAATTCACTTTGAGGTTAATGTTGCATGAAGGAATGTCACATTTACAGCGTCACCATCTCCAAATGGGACTCCCCTTTCCTATCGGACAGCTGTTCATGGTTTAGTTCAGCAGAGAAGAAAATCCAGACAAAGGAGTTCGCTTTTCTTTCATTTTCACAAAAATCCTCAGTAACAAAAAAACATTGAGTTTTGTTCTGTACCCCGACATAAATCCCTCTTGTATGATTCTGAAACCTGGATTTAACTGGTTCACTTCATTCCTCCCATCAAACAAGCCAATGTTTTAGACTTTTATTCAGTGTCTGCAATATATTTAAAAAATGGTTTGTTAACATATTTTTGGGGAAATACTCATTTGGAGTTCATGTTCATTGCGCTCATGCAGATTATGACTAATCCTTCTATATTTATTCTCCTCTTAGTGGAATTTCAGGCATAAATAGTTGAGATCAGACAGTTGATTAGATTACACAAAAGCATTTCACTAGAACGTGATTCTGAACTCTCTACTGTACGTGCTGCATATCTGAAGTTTGAAGTTGTATGCAAATTTAGCTGACAAGCATGTTCTAAGTCTGGCTGCACATCGTAGTCATGGGATGTAGCACAAAGCAAAATCCTTCATCCTTCAGTGATGATGGTGACACATTTGTTCCAGGACTTGGGGTATTCCCCAAAAACTTTAGCTGCCATCCCATAACAAGCACATCTGCCAATCAGAATGCGTTCTGATGCAGATCCAGATGCAAATGAAACATTTTGTTTTTGTTAAGAAAAAAGTAAAAATAGAGAAAACAGACAGCACAGTGCACATCTTGTTTTTACTCTTCGTGTGTGTTTTTAGAGAGAAGCATGTAAACCTGGCAGACCATTTATCTAATTGGATTTCTGAAAGGACAAAGGAGATCAAAAACACCTGTTTATAAATCTGTCAGTGAAATTAAAGCAGTAATGGAAGCTTTACTCACACGTCGGTGTTCTGGTTCTGCCAAAATCTAATTTGAGTAAGAGGCAGGAAAAACAAACAAACTAAAAGCAAATATATTAACTGGAATGAATTTTATGTGTCCATAATATTATAAAAACACACCATGTTAACTGGCGTTGTGCACTGTAAAAACATATTAATTCCTACATCAAACCTAAACAGCTAAAGCGAAAGGGCAGACCTTTTAAAATGATGTAACTCGCATGAAGTGAAAGCTCTCTGCAGCATATTTTCACAGTTTTTGTGTTTATTTTTCAAATATTTGTCTGTAAATCTAAATCTTGTTCTGTGGATTGTGGCTGTTTACAACTGAATGTGACATTGGATGTGCAACGCCAAGTTGGCTGGCCTTTTGCAATCAAGCTGTGAATAAACATTTTAATACCACAGAATATAGCAAAATGAGCTGCACACAAAGAAATGCAACACATTCATTCTTTCTGGCCTGATTGTAAATCTTGTCTAGAAATGAATACCAAACCTGTGTATGTTTGCAAACTAGGTTGTCACTTCAGTAAAGGACAAAGGAAAAACTAAAGCACGGGGGGAACATTTGCATTCATTAAACTCTTAAAGTGCCCATGACATCGGTTTCCATGTTTTCTGACTTATCTATCATGTTGCAACGTTGAGTTCTCACCTTAAACCTGCCAGAAAGAGCAAAAAACGGCGTCCATCGGTCTCCTAGTCCAGCCAGTGAGAAGCTCTTCAAGATTTCAGACCCAGGTTTCAAACAGTTTTTTTCACTCCAGCCCGCTATGAGGTCATAGTGATCCGGACTTGCTTATATGGTCAATTCTCCTCCCACATGCACGTTCACGACAACTGGAGCGAGGCAGTGCCGCCGCCATTGCCCATAGACCGTGTAGTGTTTAGTTTCAGTTTCGTTTCTCTTTCACGTGACAACACTGCCCCCTGCTGCAGCAGAAGTGTCAGGCTGCCAAATAAGGAGAAACCCAGCAGAACCGGAAGGCGGCGCTTTCTTCTGATCTCTGAGTTGCTCGTTAGGAAATAATTACAGCGTATTTTGAGTTATGATGGTGCAACGCTAATCTAGAGGCATCAAAGATTACACCTGTTTAATATAAAGTGATTTAAATATGGAGTCACAGGCAGTTTAACATGATAAAAACACAGTTTCTCTTACAACTCTACCAGCATTCACTTTAACCTTCATCTTTAAGAGTTTGTTTTTTTACTGTAATCCATAAAGCAGATTTATTGCTTCTGTTTTCTACATGCAGAGCCCCTTTAAAAGCCTGCATGTAAAAGCATTCAAACTGTGAAAACACAGTAAATGATAATTTGTTCCTCTGCTATCTTTAGGAAGTTCATTTGCAACAAAGATGTGAAAAATCATCAAAGAAAACAAAACAAGTTGTACAAGGAATAAACTTTTTGTGTATTCCCGTGGCGGAGTGCTGGGAAAATTAATAGCGTGATATTTTTATAAACACATGCTCAATAACGCACGAGTACATGCTACTTACCAAGAGGACAGTGACAAATGTAGTCATTTATCAGATCCATACACGAGCCTCCATTTAGACAAGGCTGCGACCAGCAATCATTTACATTCTGAGAGCAGCTCCTTCCTGCAGAATAAAAGCAGAGGAATTAATAAACTCCACTTAATGATACAGGCAACATGTTTCTAATACAAAAAAAATGTATAACTACTTTCATGGGGCTTTTGTAACCAGCTGATCACTTTTGATTGTGCAGGCATAATTGATGGGTTATATATCCATCACGTTGCAGAATTCAAGCATGTACGCATAAATGGTGCAGCTGCAGTTCTCCTATCCTCAGGGCAGGAGCAGGATATAGAATTGATTAATGATTTTACTACTAAAATTTAAAAGCTCCATCGGCTTTGGCCTCTGGCAATATTTCAGACCTCTTAGCTCTTTGTGAGCCAGAGGGCAGTGTTCTTCTATCTGCACCACTGGCTAGAGAGGAGGTAATTTCGCCACCATGACCCCATACACTGAATAAAAGCATGTATTATGAAGAGCTTAGGGGGATACTGACTCTTATTCCATATTAACTATATTTTACAAATTACAATCTGTACAATGCTTTTGATTCAAAGATGCTCATTTGTGATATTCATTATATCACTCACTGACAAAGCTGAATATGCACTATTAATGGTAGCCATAGGTCATAGATTTTTTTTTTTTTTTTAAAGCAAAAGCAAATGAATTAAATTCAGCTATGTTCATGTAGATTTGTAAAATTACAAATAATCTGTTTATTGGTAAAATACTGGAGTTTATATCAATATATATTAATTAATGCCCTAATATTCCTTAATGTAATTTATATTAAGATGATCTTATCTTGACAAATGATAGAATTCCTCAGTGTTAGTCAAATATTGACAGAAAAATGAACATGCACTATCTATTACACCCCTGATAAATATGTGATGAGGAAATGGGGATCAATTATCATGATAGTGATTATATATTTCCTCAATGAGAGCAATAACTCAAATGAGAGAAATTATTCCTTAGTGTGAGCGGGCAGACAGAAGCAGTCGATATCAGGTTACCAGATTGTAGCTTTTTCCAGATCAACTGTCAATTTATTAGTAATCATAAAGGATGGCAGACATTTTGAAATCAACAACACATGTTGATATTTTAACCCTCTGTTAAAAAATTACCTCTAGTATTTGTCGCAAAATGAGATTTTAGATTTTTTTTCTCCCAAGGCATATATATTTTTCATCCTCATTTAATGATCATTTTAAACTTAAAAGAATTAGAAATCATTCCGTGAAACAATTATTCACGGTTTTTTGACCTTATTACAATTTCGTAAGATCCTGGGTGAGATTTTGTGCATTTGGTGGGTATATCAAGATATGAATGACTCATAGCTACTAGCACATTAAATTTTAGCTCAATGTCTATAAAACTGACTGAGTTGTAGCCATTTTTGTGTTTGCAGAGGTTGCTTTGTTTACTTGTTGTAGATTTACATATTATTTTGATACATTCTTTCACATCCATCCAGTGGTTCATGAGACATTTTGCAAATGCTTCACACACACACACACACACAAACACAGTGGTAACAAAACATTGCAAATGTTTTGCATTTTGGCAGCAATGATACAAAATCATACACAAGCACCAAATTTCCAAAGCAAACAAGTCTTATTATTTATGTCCAAACTGGTTTACCTAACACATCTTAAAATTAATATTTTTAGTTTCACTACCTTTTAAACATTTAAGCAACAAGAGCTGCTCTAAGCTGATACTTCAGTGACTGGCTGCTCTAATAGCTGCAAAATGGAGTCGGATTCATATCAGCTGGTCGCATACCCTCAAACCCCAGGGGACAGTGGCACCGATAATCACTGATTAGGTCCTCACAGGTGGCACCATTTGTGCATGGAAAGCTGTTGCACTCATTTGCTTCCATCTCACAGAAAAGCCCCTCAAATCCAGGCATGCAGCGGCAGGTGAAGTTATACTGCTGGTCCAGGCAAACGCCGTGTTCAGAGCAGCGACTGTCGACACAGTAATCAATGTCCTCCTCACAGTAGACCCCTGTGTATCCACTGGGACAAAGGCAGCTGGC
The DNA here is from genome assembly GCA_006937965.1 of Callopanchax toddi. NCBI lineage: Eukaryota > Metazoa > Chordata > Actinopteri > Cyprinodontiformes > Nothobranchiidae > Callopanchax > Callopanchax toddi. Next base: position 2,260,799 of record SSNR01000024.1, read on the forward strand.
GACAGATTAAAGAGAATTTCTTAATAGTAGAGAGAGTAAGAGGGATTCTCTCAGCCCTAAAGGGGGAGCGGTAAATATCACAGCTTTCCAAATCATTGACATTCTAGCACCAGAATGGCCTGAATACAAGACTTGAACACTCACCTATAACCATCAATCTCATCCACACAAGTGGCTCCATTCTGACACCAATGCTGAATGCAATCGTTGACATTTATACGGCAATTCTGACCAGACCAACCCCGTGTGCAGACACAAGTGTAGCTGCCGGCGTTGTTCAACACACAGCGACCTCCGTTGGCACATGGCTGTTGATAAAAGATGAATTAATCGAACACGTGTGTGGTGAAATCAGAGATGCAAATTAAATGGCTTTCTGCTATATGTTAATGTCACAGATTGGATTGAACCCATTCTGGTCAGAAACATGACTTTTCTTCACAAAGTAGAACCTAATCACTTCTTGCTCCTGGCTCCCTGAAAATGAGCTTCATTACAAGCACATGACACACACAGGAATACTGATTCCTGTGTTAATATGAGGCTTCGCTCTGTATTCCATGAAGCATCTACATCATGTCATACAAGACGAAATCTGCAACAAAGACTCAAAATATGGAGCTAGATGATGTATAACAATGGAAGAAAGGAAGACCTGGATTGAAGGATGGTGTTTAATGTAGACCTGGTAGCGCTTCTGTATGGGAGCTAATGCAACATTTGCTAACCAAGACTAATCTTCTTCTTCTGCTATTAAGAGCAGATTGAATCTTATTTTGTTCCTTTTTCTTTCATTTTTAATGCAGCAGGTAAGTTCAGCTATTTACCATGAAGCCAACACATGCAAAACTGCATATGGTGCAAACATTCTGCACCAATCAGCTGCATCAAGCAGCCACTTAGGTTTTAGAAAGGCACTCCTTTGCAAGATGCAGAAATCCTGATAAAATATTTCAGCTTAGTTTCATTTTTTTGAATACTACATAACCATGTTTAAAATCATCAAATGCATTTTAGTGATTTGAATATGAAACTTATTACAGTGTTTATTTTAAAAAGTGGGCATACATGGGTATCTGCAGACTCAAGGAAACCAAATTTAAAACTTTTGAAGGCCTTTTTAAAGGCCACTTTGTTTAAATTTAAGACCTTACATTCACAGAAAGAGATGTGACCACCTTACAAATAGTTCTGTCTAAACCTTTATTGGAACTGAAGGTGCAGAAAAATAAACATCCAGATAAGTGCTCTGCATTCTATCTGCTTCTTTTCAATCTAATTTGTTTTGTGTTACGTATATTCGGTTTGTTTAAATTTTTTATTTTGAATGAAATTAATAAATAAATTTGAATCAGCATTTTTATTCTAACCACATTTATTAACCTAAAAAGTGAGTAATTGTATAGGGACTGACAAATCAAAGCCACAGGATTCTAATCTAATGAATCATATTTAAATTGAACAAATAGAACAAAGTTCTGTGGTTCAGATTATTTATGTGCAAAACAAAGAATCTCATGTCTCTCTTTTGAAAGTTTTCTTTTTATAAAATAAAAATGCTTTAGAGTTGAACTCAACATAAAATACTGTATGTATCTTAAAGAAACAAAATTGTAAAACTCATGAATGCCAGCCTGTTGAACACCTATGTTAATCTTCCATCTCTCACACGCACAAACATGGAGCAGGAGGCTTTAATGGAAGTGCCCCCCACCCCAGAATTAACCGGAGCTTTTTCATGTCTTCTAAAGGAAATTTTGATTCAGCACATTTTGTATAAAAATCTTCAAAAAATTCCTGCCTAGTTTCTACTGCTTGAGTAGAATGTTCCAGAGTCTGTAGCTCCTGCTAGCTTGATGCTTCTCCCTGTTTCTGAAGTGACTCCTTAACTAAGAGTTCATCACATGTGTTCTTCTTACACATTCAGTTGATTGTGTTCTGACAAAACTTACAGAAAAGTTGTTCTCCAGATTTATAAAGGTCCTTTGGGCATCGTTCTGTCCTGAGCTTTGTACTAAACTTTGTGACTTTTAATTTTCTGAAGGACGTTGGCGCTTTAGCGAAACTTTTCACTGGAGCAGGCTTTTCCCCCCTCTGTGAGGGGAGGTGAGCTGAACTCGTGTAATCAAGTAACGACAGACAAAATACACCAGAAACTACTATGTATATTTCCTTAATCCCCGATATGAGGGAGTTTTGTGAGATTCTCCGTTTTATACTGGATTCCATTTTGTTTGAGGAGTTCCTCGATTCTATTTGCATTCTCAGAATCCCAGAAATTATAGGGTCCTAGAAATTTAAGACCCTTGGACACATGATTTAGGGATTATTTGTCATTTGTCAAAAAAACCCTACAAAGCAATATTCAAGATGTTTTCCCTAATTATTAAAGAATTAATTTATAAATACTTAAACCTATAATCCCAACTAAAGCCGCTCACTGTACAGCTTCAAAAAGGCTAATTACAGTGCTTATAGAAGAGTTTTTCTCTATAGGATTTCTGATTATCTTTAATCACGGTGTAATTAAAATCATCCACATTTTATATGACGTTAATGTCTAAGCATACATTTTGATTGACTTTTCATAGTTTATACAGATTTTGTGCAGAATTCTCACATGTATTTTTTCACTGTAGTTGAACAAGTTTAGATGTAAACGTCATTTTTCTAAAGGATTCTTTACAGTCCAATAATGGTCAGTGAGTAAAATCTTCTTTAAATAAAGTAAACGTTGTTTTGATTCCTTGGTCCTGAAACCCGGTAGCACCTTAAACATATATGTTGCTAAGTAGAAAGAGTTAATGTGAAGAAGAAATTAGGACACAATGCACCATTTCACATACTTGAAGGTTTTGAGGACAGGGTGCACAGCAGGTGTATTCAAGGCCTTTAGGAAGATCCAAACACTGCGTCTTCATTGGGCAAACGCTGTGAGGCAGGGCACAGGCATCTATGTCAATTTCACAATTCCTTCCTTCAAAACCTGCAAAGCAAGATTAAAAACATGTAATCTGACTGATGTACTTTAAAAGTAAAAATAGATCAGAAATCAGTACCACTAACACATCTTTAATTCATGCTGATGCACCAGACCTGCTCTTCTATATATTTAATAAACACGACCAAAACTGGCCCAGCTGTCGGTCGACTGGAGGATTGGCCCCATTTTGAAGCACATCCACTGAACCACAGTGCGCCTCTGAATTTCTATTTAACTTGAGCCTCAATTTATCTCTCAATTAAATATTGAAACAGTAGAGCCGAGCTTGTTTTCTTTTTTCACCTTTTCACCTTGTCCTTTCCTCTTGCACCTTTGAATATGAGTCCAAATTAGTTTTATCTTTCACAAAGAAAAAAGGAGCAAAACTAGAAAGAGTTTTACTTAGTTGATTGCACAAAATTGAAAAAAGAATCCATGTGGTAATCTGAGGAGCAGATTGTAATATTCTAAGTTTGTGAATGGCTATAAGATTAAGGATTATTTGTCCATTTAAAACATCATAAACATTATCTGTTGAGTGTTTAGAACAGGTTCTAGGATCAAGATGTTGTTGCATGACCTACTTTTTCTTGAGTTTACGTTCACAGAGATAAGTCCTGACATTTTCCTTACAAATTTGCTGTTATTTATTATTCATTGTTCCATTAATTATGGAAAGCCTTCCTGCTCCGGACGCAGCAAAGCAGATCAAATCATGATATGGATATACATATAGTAGGCAAGAATTAATGTTGATTTAGGCAAACACTCTGTTAAACAACTACAAGTGCATCTAAAATAAATTGAATATTGTGGAAGTAGTTCAATATTTTTTTACATTCATTTCAGGAAGTGAAACTCATAGATTCATTATACAGAGTGAGATATTTCAAGCCTTAATTTTTTGCCATTTGATTTTTAAAAAGTAAAAAAATTGGAAACCCATGGTGTCACACACACAGCTAATTAACTCAAAACACCTGCAAAGGCTTCCTAAGCCTTTAAATAGTCTCTCAGTCTGGGTCAGTAGCTACACGATTACGGGGAAGTCTGCTGACAGATGTCCAGAAGACAGTCACTTTATAAGGAAGGTAAATCACAAAGGATCATTGCTAAAGAAGCTGATTGTTCAGAGTGCTGAATCCAAGCATATTCATAGAAAGTTGAGTGGATGGAAAAAGTGTGGTTAGAAAAGGTGCACCAGCAACAGGGATGACCGCAGCCTTGAGAGGATTGTCAAGCAAAATCCATTTTCTGGGAAGCTCAACAAGGACTGGACTGAGGCTGGAGCATCAAGGGCCACTCTGTACAGACAAATCCTACACATGGGCTACAAATGTCACAGTCCTTGTGTCATCATCTCCTGAATCAGAGACAACATCAGAAGCGTTTTATCTGGGCTAACGAGAATACAAATTGGACTGTTGCTCAGTGGTCCAAAGTCCTCTTTTCAGAGGGGTGTAGGGGCTTCAGTAGGTTAAGGCATTGAACCAGAGGGTTGTCAGTTCAAACTCTACTCCGGCTGGGTCCCTTTGTCATTGTGTCCTTGGGTAAGACACTACATCACCTGCTGGTGGAGGTTGGAGGGTCCTGCAGTGGCTGTGTCTGGTTGCTTCACTTCTGCAGCTACAATGTAGCTTACTGCCATCAGAATGACTGACTGATGTCAAGCACTTTAGTCCATGACTTAGAAAAGTGCTATACAAATGTGGAACATTGACATGAAAGTAAATATTGCATGCTATTTTAAAATCAAGTCTGTATAGTCTGGAGGAAGAGTGGAGAGGCACAGAATCCATGTTGGTGGAAGTCCAGTGTGACATTTCCATGAGGCCATGTCATCTGCTGGTGTTGGTCCACTGTCTTTCTGAAGTCCACAGTCAATACAGCTATATAGGAAATGTTATAGCACTTCATGCATCCTTTTGCTGACAAGCTTTTCGGAGATACTGACCTAATTTTCTAGCAGGGCTTAGCACCTGTCCACACTGCCAATGGTACAAATATCTGGTACAGGGACCATGGTGTTACTGAGCTTGATTGGTCACCAAACTCACCTGAACTAGACCCAAGAGGAAAACGAGAGACACCAGACCAAACAATGCAGATGACCTGAAGGCTGCTATCAAAGCAACGTGGGCTTCTATTACACCTCAGCAGTGCCACAGGCTGATCGCCTCCATGCCAAACTGCACTGATGCAGTTATTCATTCAAAAAGAGGCCCAACCAAGTATTGAGTACATACATTTCAGCATATTTTTTAGAAGTTTGACCTTGGTTTAAAATAAAAACATTTTTATTGATCTTATGAAATATTCTCATGGTTAGAGACAGAACTCTGGTTTTTATTATTTGTTGGCCATAATGGAAAAAACAAAGAAGAAATAAAGGCTTGGAATATTTCACTCTATGTATATTGAATCTATATATCTATATAATGAGTGACAAAAATATTAAATATTTTTCACAATATTCAAAATGTTTTAATCAAATAACTATAACAAAGATACAGTAGTTCAATAGTCAGCAGCTGACAGGGGGCATGGGAAACTGAAACAGTCAAAGTGCATTATAATTCCATCTTCATCTTAATTTTTTCCAAGCAGCACTCAGAAGACTACTTTGAGATTATAGAATCCACTTCACTATAAGTCACAGCAGATGAAGCATATGAGCAGAGGCTTAGGTTTTCTAGGCACCATGTGGATCTGTGGTCACATCTAGTATCAGTTTACTCAGGGAGTTAAGGATTCATGATCAGGGATTACAACAGACTGCAGAGGCCGTTTCAGAGGGAGCTGAAGAACAAAACCAATGACTCAGAATAAACACAGAAGACAACATTGTCTATGTAAAGTTGAAATATCCTCTTCAAGTTTAAAATAACAGATACTGCAAATGTTAACATTTGGTCAGTGGTTCAAAAACTATTGTAGCGGTTTCAAAATTACACACATTTTAAAAGTTCTTATTTGCCTGGAATGTATGATTTGTGATTCTGATGATATCAGTGTTCAGTGGGGAAACTAATGTCACACACAGACAGGCCAGCATGGATGACAACAGGCCTGAGTGATGAACTGAGCAGGTGAAATGGGGGTGGGAACGTGAATGCTGCTGAGCCCTCTGGGGTGTCATGGGTCCGATTCAACTTGACATCTGTGATGGGAGGTTCTCATTCAATAACACAAATGACAAAACCATCAGGTCCCCTTTTCTACACAGACATCCCAGCCATGTTCTCACAGACATTCATCCATAAGGCTAAGCAGACAGTCATGTTAAAGCTAGTGTGCTCAAAAACACTGAGCATTAAGATTTGTATACAGCTTTAGATTGATTGCTGAACAAATAATAAACATACAGTAGGAATCATGAATAAAATCAGATGATAAAAGTGTTTTTACTACAATAGGTTTTCAAACTGACCGGGTGCCATTTTAGCTTTATTCTTAGCAGTATTTTTTTATTTATCGATTATTTATTGAGAACTTCAGGCTTGTTAAATGTTCCTTGTAGGGTTTGTTTATTTGTTTGTGAGTGCTATCATCAAATCAAAGAAAAACTAATTCAAAACACTTTATTAATCCCAGAGGGAAATTAGATGTCTTAGTTTCTCTTTTAAATGTTTTCAAATATTCATTACAGATGGTTGTAGCTGTGTAGCTGTTGTGATCTGTGTTGCAGTGGATCTAAAGAAGCTGCTGACTGAAGACACTTACTGAATTACTGTCTTGTGAAGACGAAGCTCAGGCCTTTTCCATTATGTTCTTCATTTTATGAAGCATTCTCCTTTGTCCAATCAGCTCTAGAGGCTCTAAAGCAGCTTGTTCACATTTTTAAGATCATTTGCTCTGATGCTCCTACCCAAACAGATGACAGATGTTTTTGTACTATCCATAACAGACTTATATAAGATAAATAACATTTTGCTGCAAATAATGAAGTATCTTATAGCACTTACAGATCAGTACCCGCTCTGCTCGGTTTGATAGTATCAGCTCGCCCCCGCACAGTCGGGGATGATTCTTGACTGACTTCTAAGGAATGCGGAAGCGACTGAGCAGATGGGCGGCTACACCTTAAAAGTGCGGTGAAAAAGTGGTGAGGGGAAATCCTTGATGTCACATGATGCAGGAAGGCATTCTGCAGCAGCAGCGGGTCTGAAGATGCGGACAACCGTCAGGCCAATCAGAGGCTTCCACTGTAGGTAAGCATGAGACTTCAGCCGACCAATCAGTCCACAGTGGGCGTGCAGCCCGGCTGTGTAGCCCCGCTCAGACCACCAAGGAGCAGGGCTGAGAAAAAGTATGGGCTCGGCTCCGAAACCGAACATGTGGGCCCTATCTGTAAGGTTTTAGCTGGACCGAGTAGAGCAGAGCGGATGCTAGTCTCTAAGGGCTTTTAGCTTCCTCAAGAAGTCCAGTCTGTTCTGTCCCTAGGTGTTGGTTGGTGGGTTAGTTGGTTTACATTTAGTGAATGTAAATTTAGCGAGAAAAACAGCAAATATCTTAAAACTGATAAATACCAAAAAAATTATATAATAAAATAATCAGAATGTGATTTTTATTTGTAAGCCTTGTGTTGAGTTTAAATTTTCTTAGCTGCCAATCACAAGATGAAACTATAAAATAGCGCTATAATTGATGCAAAAATAACACTGTGATTTTTTTCCCTCCCTTCATGATGCAAATAACTTATCAGTGAATATATACCCCATGTTGTGGAGAATGATAATGACTGTTTTACAGCAAAATTTTATGATGAAATGCATTTTAAAAAAGACTTCTATTAAAACCTTTGGAGTAAAAAAATTTGCTAATTAAACAAAACAAAAAACTGAAAAAAAAATCGCAAACGATGAGTTGGTAAAAGATTCTTAGAAATTATCTTATGCAGACTTTGAATTAACTTATTCAGACAGGATGCATTACAGTGCAGGATGCTGCTAGAAAAAAAAACTAATATCACCTTAGGTTCTCACTCTACACCTAGATGGCCACAGGGGCCCTGGATGAGGATCTTAGCTTAATTTAACTGCAGACCTGGTTAAAAGTACCACAATACGTCCTGCTGCCACAGCTAATATCACTTAAATGTTATTACAAAGCTCTAATTTTGGACATAGCTCAACATACCTGCAGGGCACTTGCATGTGTAGTCTCCAAGCAAGTCAGAGCAGGTGCCCTTGTGCTGGCAGGGCCTGGAGTCACACTCGTTGATCGCAGTCTCACACATTGTTCCTGGGATAAAAACGTTAAAAAGCATGCAATCAGCTGTACTTGAATTTCATCACCATGCAAGGATAGCAGAGTTTTTATTTAGTCACATACTGAATACAATTTCAAGGGGAATCATTTTATCAACTACTCTAAATCATACATTTTCATTAAAAAAACATATTGTATTGATGTTCAGGAACCATTTAGCACTTCTTAGCATCAATTAAAGACAAACTACAAGTAAACATTTGTGTTCATTGTCAAATGTTTCTATGGCTTAAAGTCAAAATGCAAAAACATAAATTAGCATCTTCTTATCCCACAGATGCTAGTGGTTGATAAAAATCGTTTTAAGCATACAAATTCCAGTTTTCTGATCTAGTGCATTTTTCCTGTGCTAAAATAAGTCAAGTCACTGTTAGTTTCAGCTTCATATTCAAATTACAGTGCATAAAAAGAAGCTCCAAACTTTATATTTAGACACCAACACCTGCATAGATGCTGGTAAACAATGCACAATTCAATAAGCTTAATTTCTAGATGAGAAAGTGGCTACTTAATGAAATGTTCTACAGAAATAGAGGGAGAATCACATAGCTTGATTGGATGGAATTTGACAATGAGATGCATCATCAGCTCTACAACTTTTGGTAAGGCTGGGTGTTTATTGGTTGCTAGTTATTCATTTTTATTGTCATATCATATCATATGTGGTCCAAGATGGCTGCTGGTTGAAGTGGTTGTGCTGACCAGCTTCTGACAATACTGTAACTACGATACCATCAGTTACTGCAAAGCAATCTACTGAGTCTTGTCTCATGCTTCATGCTAAAGCGCAAACACAAAGACATCTTCTGCACTATCGTTAAATTATACAATGACAGGCTGCAGAAAATTGTTCAAACTAACTTCATTTGCACACCCGAAACCATCTGAATTATAATGTGAATCTCTCAACTCTAAAGAAGCATCTGAGAACATCTTTTTAATGTGAAATACTAGAATTTATTTAGCAAAATGTTGTGTGATTATTTCAATATATGTGTCAAGAATATAAAAATGTATAAACTTGAATTTAATTGAAGCTTTTTTTTAATCAATATAATCGTTCATTATTTGAAATATTTTTATAATAAATTTGAAGACATGTGGCTCAGTATGCAGGAAAAAGTAGTTTAATAACTGGAAAGCCAGTGGTTTAATGCAAAGGTCCTCGAGTCAGTAAAAAGTATTTGTGTCGACATGTCCTTGAGCAAAATACTGAACAGCTAAGTGCTCAAGATGAGTCGCCATAAATAAAAAAAATACTGAAGGTTTATAATCAAAAACTTGTCAATTAGAGGTTAAAAACATATTTTTATCCACTATATTCAGACTATTTAGCATTATTTGTCAAATATTCTGATGCAAGAATGTTGATGGATTTCACATAACAGTACAAGTTGTTCAACAAACATTTGTACTTATTACTCTTTCTAAATGTTAACTATAAAATGTATATTATCATGTTTAAGTTTCTCCAAATTTGTGTGTAATTACAGATGACGCCAGCAAAATTAATGCCATCAGTAGTTGTTCTGTGGAAAATAAAACCCTCCTAAATAAAAACCTGACTGACGAGGCTTGAGTAATGTATCCTGAGTTATGATCTGTGATGGAGTACAAGGGGGCTTCTGGGCAAAGCTTGAAATTAAATTGGCCTTTCTATGCTGCATGACTTGAAATTCCAAAGCAGAAATCCCAAGATGCCAAAAAATGATGAATTCTATCAGTCACTAAGAAGTGGCATGGTGTAAGAGACAATTTTCCATTACAGAAGTGGCAACAGATTTCAGCACTGAACAGAAGGGAAAAAAATCTTGTTCATGTAGTGCTATGTAAGGGCTTATGTGATTGACAGCTGAGTGTGTCAGGACTTAAAGCCATACAGCGAGGACCACTATTGACCCAAACCTGAGTGCACTGGATAGAAACAACAACAAAAATTACTAATATTTTGTAATTTTAATATTAAAACCATGAAAAATCCCAACAATATATGAGTTATTGTTATGGATTAAACTGGGTCAAATTAAATACAACCTTTGACATAAGCTCATAAGTTTATTCACACATGAGGGGTAAATAAACCACACAATTAAAGCAACAAAAAGTAGTTTTTTACACTTTAGAGGGTTAAAATTGAGCTAAATTATTTTTGAGTTAGAAACTTGACCATTTTCATATTTGCCACCACTCTCCACCCCTCTACTGGCCTGATACCGCACTAAACAGTTTTGAGGAGCGGGTAGGTCTCCAAGATGATGTCACTCACTACCTGCTTTACAGCCATAGTTACCAGGTGTAGCAACAGTCGAGGAGGAGTGACGGTTTCAGTGAGTGTTTCACAGTTTAACCAGTCTGACTATTAACCATGAGGTGAAATATTGTAGAAAAGTATGTCCTGAAAAATAAGACTTCCCAAACACCACCTCACAGGTAAATAAATGAATCCGCTGGAACCGGTGACGTGCAACCCGCACAAAAACATCTCCTTCACCTGAATGGGCTCTTCATACATTCAAAACAATGTAAAATACTACCCCTTGTCTGATGACATCATTAGCTGAACAGTGGCAGGAGCAATGGCAGGCTGCAGGGGGGAAAGAGATTCTCCCTGCAGCTGCAGGGAGGATTTACGACAGTTGAAATTCCACTTTTAACCAGTAGGGGGCTACGCAGGAAAGTTCCTAAGTGTTGCTTTAAATCACATTTTACACAAATTAAGCAACATTTTACAGCACAATGTCAGTCAATTACACCACTCTTCTAATATCATTGATAAAACATTAACAAAATTCCTCAAATCATAATAGTAAAAGAAGAAACCAACCTGACAGGTACTTCCCTCAACATGCTCTAAACATCAGCAGCACACGTCAACAAAATTCTTACAATTCACAGTCACTATTGCACCATGCTAAACTGCATCAGGATGCAACTAAATAATTACACCACACTAGCACGATGCTGATGGCATGATGGGATTTTGAAAGATTTATGTAACTTTTATTTTGATAAGTGTTTTTTTCCTCTCCAGCACCTTATAGGTACAACTTTTGATACCCTTTGGCGCACAGGTAATTTGTCAAAGGGGTTTTCTAATCACTGCAGTTACAATGCTGTGAAAAGTATTTGCACCCTTACAAATTTCTTCTGTTTTTGTTTACTCGTTACTTTAAAAAGTTTTCGATCGAAGAACAAATGTTAGTATCAGACAAAAAAAAAACCCTGTTTAGATATAAAATCCTTTTTTAAAATGATGATTCCACCATGGTGTCAAACTCTGGTCAAAGAGCATGTTTTAAATCTTTCTCAACTCCATCACACCTGACTTGAATCAGTGTGTGATTAACAGGCTTCTGTGGAACATGAAGATCTAATTTAACGAAAGAATCAGGTGTGTTGAATTAGGATAATTACCAAAACTTGACAACGGCCCTCAAGGACTAGAGTTTGACACACCGAAAGGGACAAAATGATTCAAATCAACCTGGCCCTATGTAAAAAAGCAATTGCCCCTAAACCTAACAAATGGTTGCAACGTCCCAGGGTGGCAACTATCTATCATTAATGGTTATGAATTAGGAATTTTGTGCAACTCTTCTTTACAGTTCAAATCAGCCACAATATTTTTTATAAATAAAAATCTGAAAACTGTGTCATTCATATGTTTTCAGCCCCCTTCACTCAGATACCCCTAAGTAAAATCCAATGCAAGCAACCGCCTTTAGAAGGCACCTAATTAGTAAATAGAGTACACCTGTGTATTTCATTCTCAGTATAAATACAGCTGTTCTGTTTGAGAACATTAGTGAACAAACAGCATCATGAAGACAAAAGAACACACCAGACTGGTCAGGGGAAAATGTGTAGATATGTTTAAGCAGGGTTAGCTTATGAAGGCATATTCCTATCTTTGAACATCTCATGGAGCTCTGTTCAATCCATCATTGAAAAATGGAAAGCGTATGGCACAACTGCAAACCTATCAAGACATGGACGTCCACCTAAACTGACAGGCTGTGCAAGGAGAACATTAATCAGAGAAGCAGAGGCTCATGGTAATTCTAGAGGAGCTGCAGAGATCCACAGATCAGGTGGGAGAATCTGTTCACAGGACAATTAGTCACACACTCCACAAATCTGGTCTTTTTGGAAAAGTGGCAAGAAGAGAGCCATTGTTGGGGGGAAAAGCAACAAGAAAATCCTGTTTGCAGTTTGTTACATATGGCCTGCATTTGTATAGTGCTTTTCTAAGTCATGGACTACAAAGTGCTTTACAGCAGTCATTCACATGCTGATGACGATGAGCTACATTGTAGCCACAGAAGCAAAGCGACCATACACAGATGCTACCAGACCCTCCTACTACCACCAGCAGGAATGTAGCTGAAGTGTCGTTCCCAAGAACTCAACGGCACGTTGACACAGCCGGACCGGGGTTCCAACCCCACAACCCTTCAGTTGCAAGACAAACACTCTAACTACTAAGCTACTGCACACCACACTTATCAGATTTTAATTTGTAAAAAATCTTCAACATCCAAGTATAACTTCCCTTCCACTTCACAAGTATGCACTGCTTTGTGTTGGTCTATCACATAAAATCCCAATAAAATATATTTACATTTGTGGTTGTAATGTGACAAAATGATGATCCTGGGGTACGAATACTTCTGCAAGGCACTTTTTAAATGAACCGACCTGTTCTTAGGGTAGGGCTCTTTAATTTCAGTCCACTATCCTGCATGTTTTAGATGTTTCCATGATTGGATGATCTCCTCATGATGTCAAGTTCTACAGAAGGCTAGACCCTATGGCTACCTCCATGGTCAAAGGTCATTTATGGAACAGAGACTCTTAAAGTGGCTGATTGGTTCTTTTGAATAATTAATCAAAACATATGCTTGTGAACCTCAGACTAAACCAAAAATATTTTCTCTGAGGCGTTCCACAATTCCTACTGCGTGACCCCTGCTGACCTATGAGTAATCTCTGTATGGGATTAAGGTCATTGACTGACACTTCTTGACAAACCAATGTGACAGGTCACTTTTGTGTTTCAAAGGAAAACATTTGTCCACGTCTAAATCATGCAGATTATATGAACTTTAAATGTCGATAAAAAAAGACAAATGAACACTTATGTTGATTTAAGAGGAATTCACTTACTTAAAATGTTTTATTTAAAATCAAGTAAAAAGGCTTGAATAGTTTGCTAATGTAGATAGACCTGTTGCTGCTCTCTAACAAATAAAGCTCAGTCAGAAGACCTAATAGGCTTATATTATTATTACTCTAAACTTTTTTGTGCAGTTTGAAGACTTTGTGCCATACAAAATAAATTCAAATAATGAATTAAAAAAATGTTTTTCTGTGTGATAATGTTTTCATGTTAAGCTATTTTCTGTTGATTACAGCCACAGAGGTGGAGCTGCCAAACACCAGGCGCCACCAGACCCTCTGACCACCACCAGCAATGTGGGAGAAACTGGGACTGAACTGAGACAATCACTCTCCCTTACTGAGCTACTGCTGCCTTCACTGACAACAGGTATTTTCAGTCGCCATGGAGAAACTGCATTTATAGCATCACACAGAGGAAGCACTTGCAGAGTACCTGATTAGTTGTTTGTGCATTTTATGGTATTTAAATGCCATCTGTCCTAAAAAAAAACTAACAAAAGGCAAAGTAGTGTAATTATAATAATTGTTGGCTGCTGTCAGTGTGAGTGCTTCATGTTAAGTGTCTAACGTGCTTAGTGCAGCCTCACTGAATGGAAAAAGTAAAAATTTCAAAAATACTCTCTTTGTGTTAAATTTGAGATTACGGTCTTTATTTTGCTTTGAATGTTTACTGCATCCAGACAGAGTTTATAAACAGCTGTGGTGATATTATAATACAGCTTTAAGTTTTACAGTCAAACACTGAGAAAAGAACTGAAACACCCATTGTGGGGTTTGATGTTTTAGAAAATGGTTTTGGTTCTTAGTCTGGTATAAAATGAAGATGTAATGGCAATTAAATAAATAAATACAGTTGGAAACAACATGGAGACTTTAGGAAAACAACTGTTGATTTACATTCACGAGATTTTTAAACCATAGTCTGGCACATAAAAGTTTAGAATTAAAAGAAACATAATGTTCTTTATAGTATGACTGTAAAAGCAAAATCAGCAGATTGCAACAGAGCGTAACTCTGATGCTATGACAGTTCCAGTTTTCCCTTAACAGCAACATGTTAACACTCAACCCAAAATTATTCATTTCACAAAGGTTTTTCCACACATAAGACCATGCTGTTAAATCATACAGAAGCACAGGGAGACTGGAAAGGTGCAAAGTAGATAAAAGAGCTGTCTCACCTATGAAACCAGGGGGACATTTGCAGACGTACTGAGGAGGAGACGACGGCTGACTTGTTGAAATGCAAGTGGCTCCATTTAAACAGCTGTCTGGTTGCATCAAGCAGGCATCTCCTACATGCTGACAAAACTCTCCCATCCACCCTAGGGCACAAATGCACTGCAAAAATACTCAAAATGACCCACTTAATCAGTGACACACAGATGTATACATTAGTACATAACAACCAACATTCTGAAAAGGGTTGTTTGTATTAAAACAACAATAAAGTCAACCTATATCACTGTTTTCCCATTGCGCCAATGTACTGGGATTTAAATTAATCTATGAATATGAGTGTTGAGACTTTTGGTATTACAGTAAATTGGTTGACAATTTTTAACTTACAGAATAAATGATTATATCCTAACATGGTCAGATCACAGCCCTGTTCTCATTCACATAAAGGTTTAATTGTATCCCTGATATTTCTACAGCTGCCTCACTATGAAGGAAGGGGCAGCGGTCTGTTTTAATTGCAGAAAGTCTAGTTTAATTACATCTGTCATATTTAGTTTCATACTGTTTGGTACAACATCACAGAAGAGGAAATTAAAGGGTAATACGGTCACAGGATTGCATAATTAAAATGAAAAATAAATGTATTAGCTACAAAAAGAAAAACCATCAAACTTCTTTAAAAATAAATTACCAGTTTGCTTTCAAATAAAAAAGAACCCACAATAGTCAGAATTTAAACAAAACAAAAATCAAAAGCTCTCTGTATTTTACTGAATTAACTAAATAATTAAAATGACAGTTTTTTTTACTGTACGCGTAACATTTAATAAAACTATTTTGGGGCATTTTAATAGAAAATTTATGATTTCGGTTTTAAAACAAACACATCTTCAGTGAACATTACCATGAAATGATTTTGACACTGTTCATATCCAGACCCTCATTAGGATGAAGCTTGAGTCATATTCACAGTGTTTCACTATGACTGAAACATTGAATTACCTACCTGATATCCGCCAATTACACTCAAGCACAATCCCTCATTTAGGCAGTTGATATTGAGCAGCCGGCAGTAGTCAATTATTTCTTCACAGTTCTTCCCAGAAAAGCCACTCAGACATCTGTTGAGAGGGGGGTCGTCAAAATCAATTCATCCACAACCCACGCCGCCATGTTTTTTATAAGATACATGGAGTTATAATTTAGTTTTCCACATGATCTCATTGTGATTTAGACCTGATTGAAATAATGTGCACTTTTTTCTTCCAGGTTGTTTGACTTGGATTGTCAAACAGGTGGAGTTAGAGTATCAGAAAATAAGAAGTGCATTGTGTATCAAATTATTCCCCCTACAGCTGCTAATTTACTGACTGTGAAATTTTATATGAGAAATATATATTATACAGAATTATAATAACATGATTTAAGTGTCAGTAGATAAAAAGCAAACAAGAAGCTTTGAAAGAACAATTCTTCTAAAAACAAAGGAAAACGTTTCAAATTAGGTTCAACAGTAAAAAAAAGATAATGCAATAAGTGTGTTTCTTGTTTTTATAATGAACAGGTTTTAATAAAGTAAGAATTTACATCAATAGCAAACTCTATCTGATTAAAAACCAGTGCTAGATTTAAAATAACACGTCTGTTGCAGAATTTTTAACACTCACCAACTTCCCAGCACTGAGCATGACTCATCAATATTTGCTAACAACATGAATCATTAAAACTGTCTCAGATAAAGTTTTTAAACTGTTTGATTTCCTCTGTGATTTCTAGCAAACATTCCTCAAACTCAGTAAACGGGTGATTCATTTGAACTTTTTTTTTCCAGCTAATGCACTTTTAATGTGTAAGTCAATATTAGACAGATCATTGAGGTTCGCTAAAAGGACTGTTAAAAAAAAGTGCAAAAACATGGGTGAAAAAGGAATAAAACATCATTAAATGTGTCTCAAGTGGGGATTTGTAATCAGATGGAAATGAAATAGATGTTTAATGTACACAAAATAATGACCATGTATTTTTGCTTATGCAGGAAACTATCATTATACACTGTATGTGCAGCCCACCATGTTTTTAAATACACGCTGCTAGCAGCTGAAGCCATATGTAGAACAAATCTACCTCCAAATGTGTTCCGAGTCATTAGATCTTAATGCATTCATGATGCATCTTTTGGTGCATTCCCACGTGTAGTTAACCGTACACCAGTGTTCAGGTTACTCAAGATGCATGTTAATGCCAGGTGTGAACAGGGCCTAGGAGACTGACCCCATTAGATAGCACTCTGTGTTTTACCTGCAGAAGTAATCCTTTCCCCTAGGCACGAAGATAGCATTGTTCAGACATGGCGATGGGCTGCACATGCTCTGCTGCCTCCTGCATTCTGGGACCAAAGTACCATCTGCACAAAAACATTCAGAGACCTGCATATAGAAGCAAAACAAGACAAAACATCTAGGTCACCTGTCAGCTTTGGGGATAACGGGTTAGATTACACAGATGGTGCATTAGATCACCAACTGTAGGAGCTTTATCAATAAAAATCTGTAGTGATAAATGGTGCCTTGATCAACTACTATAACCCACAAAACCTACATGGTGTGTAAAGGAATAACTTACAAATGTAATCTAAAACTAGTCAAATCATTGCTAGTTTTTAATTTATGCTCATTTTGATGTTGGCTTTAGCAACATATTTACCAAATAAATTAAAAAAAAACCTTGTGGAATGTTTCAGTGACAGCTGGTCAGTCATATAACTGATGAGGTTTGCAGCTGCAGGGTTGAATTATTCAGATCTATAAAACTTTTTGTTTAGGTAAAACAATAGCATCATATGTTAAATAAAAAAACTGAATGTTTCTGCATAAACTCAGGTTTATTTACAAAAATTAGAGATATTTGTCACTGCATCCAAAGATGTCAGTCTGATCAGTGAATGAGTAATGCAGCATATTTTTCTAGAACAAAGGTTGAAAAGTTCCAGTCTCATTTAAGAGCGACTCAAGCACAAAGTCACATTGATTTGGTAAATAAAATGAATCATTTTAGAGAATTATGATTGTTGCATTCTTGGGAATAAATTTAAAAAATTATCCCAACTTGTCAAGGTTCAGGTATGACATGTTATGTAGATTAATAAAAAAAACCTTTAAACATTTGTAGCTACTGTGTCATTTAGTGAATATGTCCCAGTTTAATAGTTTGTTTTAAGATGTTATGAATATTGTGTTTTTTCCTTGACAAAGTCTTGCTAATTTTAATAAGAATCTGCCAAACCACAATATTAAACAGCCTTTAAACTGTATGAGTCACCCAATACAAATATCTAAATATGAAAGCAAGTCATCAGTATTTTTCTTTTTCATAAAAAGGACACAATAAATTCTTTTGTATGTTGCCACCATCAAAATCAAAATGGGAATACATGTTATTTAAAAGGCAATAACATGATTCAGTTTCAACACCTCTTTAGAATATTTTTGAACATTTTTCACAGATCATTTAATCTTTTGGGTTTTTATTTCACACCGCGTTGTTATTAAGCTGCACAGCATTTTAACAAGTGTTGAGAGTTGGTTGTTCACCAATTTTATTATGAGTTTTGTGTAATATGAGCAGTTATGAAATTAAAACAAATAAAGCTCCAAAAAAAGTATCAAAGCAGCACCTATGTTATAAAGAGTAATTTTTTAAAATGTTTGTTGCTCTACTTAGGTATTCTAAGGTGGTTTGTGGGTGAGTAAAATCTGTGCACTTCACAAAGTGTCCTGAAGAAAACAAAGGTTATACAGAAAGACAATTAGAGTACTACTGTGTTTCCTCCAGAGAGTTCTCCATTCATAACACCACCGCCTTTGCAAAATATATGGGCATAATAACATTTGCAGTGAAAGGTGAAAATAGCAGCAGGCATCCAATTACAAAAAGGTTTTGATGAGAGCCATTTCAAGCTGACACTTAAATATGCACAGGGTCATTTAATCAAAATGCTAGAACGCAGGCACTCCTTCCCTCTGCTCATCTTCTGCAGGAAATATTAATTGCCACCGCAGCCTTCAGAATGAAGCCATTTGATCTTGTTTTGGGACACTATTAATTTTCATATGACATTTCTTGTTTACGCCCCGCTGAGACAAAACAAATAAGGGAAATTAAGTCCTCACATGCTTCCCTGAAGTGCAATTTTGTCCCCCCTGACACGAATACGACACACAGTCCGAGCCAACTTCAGGGTCCGGACAGAGACAATCAAATCCTTTGGGCGTCTCTGCACATGCCCCGCCATTTCTGCATGGATTTGGGTCACAGAGGGCCTTCTTCTTCTCACATGGAGGGCCTGAAAATCCACAATAAAAGATTAGTGTACTTTTATTCAGGGCACAGAAACAAAATCCTGTCTGCTGATGAACTTTTTCCCCATTCATTCTGACACGTTTTTATTTATATAAAAATTTAGATGGATTAAGAATCAGTTTAAAAGGAATACATTCCTAAAATAAAACTTTTTATGGCTTCTAGGTCTGGTTGACCAATTAAAAATAAGAAAGCATGTATGAAGCATTGATTTTATTACATTAAAAAAAGTGTTTTTGATTTATAACATTTTTAGGAACCAACAATCCTACTGGACAGTAATTAAAGCAGTTCAGATGTAATGAAGAAAAAAAATCAAAAAAGGCAACCCCACTGCAGAGAGCAGAGGTCATCAAAAAACTGTAAAACAGAGGATTTCACTTGACTGTAAATACTCAGACCTGCAGCTCATTTCATATCGAAAGCATCTTCACGCAGCAAATGTCAATAAACTTGTAGCCATTAATGTTTTTAATCAATATCGTGAAATTACAAGACTTTTACCAACTCCAGCGTAACCAGATGCAGAGTAATGCTGCAGTGACTTTGTGCACACAAAGATAAAATTAGACTAAATTCATTGCAGGTTCAAGGTGAATAAAAATTTGATGTTATTCCCTGGTGGGGTTTCCAATTTTTTTGTGCGTTCTTCACACGGCGCCTACACATTTATCTTTCCAGTGACTCTTCCTTTGCATATTTTCTTTAATCCCCCTGCTGATACAAGTGCTCACGTCCCAGAGGCTCCTCACAGCCTCCTCTGTGGGCATCAATCTTACTGTATACAACTTCAGGGTTTGCTTTTGCATCACCTCGATTTTACAGGTTTCCAGAACTGGTTCACCAAAAGCTGCACCAGTTCAAATATATTCTGTCACTTTTAGCTCTGACGCATATAATTTTCATATCATTAGCTGCACACATGACAAGACGTCCTAAAAACTTTCCTCTCTAGAAATAATGGCACAGTTATTTCTTTCTTTGAAATTTTGCTTCAAATTAGATTCGTTTCACAAACAATTATTTGAGTGTTGTGAACTGTGGCTTTGTGCTTGAATTAACAGGAGTAGTAATAACTGCAAAGAGCATTTCAAAATTAAACTTACTTCCCAAAACTTTTAAAAAATACTATATAGACTGACTAAGACCCTTTAAATATGGTAATGCCTAAAGGCATTTATTATTTATTATAAACTAATAATTTAAAGTTAGTGCGAAGGAGAGTCAAATCAAACGAAAATCTCATTTGAAACATCCCAAGAGTTTGAATCATTATTCTGTGTGCATAGGCTTTGGCCTATGCGGGCAACCAGCACTGGAGCAGCCACTAAATTCCAGCTGATTAATGAGCCAACTACAACAGGGAGGTGGAGAAAACACAAGCTCCACAGAACCCACAAGAAGCTGACGGGACAGCGGGACACCATGACTATGCAAACGGATCCACGGGATGCTGCTTTCTTGAAAGAGCATTACCATCTAAAGCAAATTTGATGAAAGCTGCAAAGGCAAAGGGAGAATGTAGATAACAAATTGCTTTTTGATACAAAAATAAATTGTTCTTTTAAAACTGGATTCAGACACATTTTGTTAGAATATCAGCTGTTTTGTGTTATCACATCAAAACATGCTGCTTGTTGTTAGGCATTAAGTCTCGTCTTTTATGGGAACATTTAACAAAATAGAATACAAATCACATAAATAAATAATACATTTAAAAAAATTGGTAGTCTGAATGTTTGCAGGTTTTAGTAGAAGAGAATATTTGCTGCAGAAGCTGGATATCACGACCAGAAATTCATCAGATCCAAGGTTAAGAACCCAGAACTGGTACATGGTTTCTGACAGAACGTGTCAGGAATCACATATGTGCAGCTCAGTACTCTCACTGGTGCTTGTTGATGATGGTCCTTTCTAAAATAGGACCTCATATTCATTTCCCCCCTAAAAAACCTAAAAATGGGACTCATCTGAACACAGATCATGTGTCATCAAGTCTTCCTGTTCATCAGATATGAGCTCAAATCCAAAAATCTAATTTTCTACTTTAGAATTTCTGTCCAAGTAGAAATATAATCATCTTCTTTTGTATTACAGGTAAAGTACCAGCTAAAGGCTCAAAAAACCTGTGATTTCCAGCCTTTGTCACCAATTTTTTTTTCTGACTCATTAAACCTTTTCACAATATTCTTATTCACTTATTATTCTGAAAGACCTTGATTTTTTGAAATCTTAGATAAATTACTTTATATTTTCTTTCTTCCTTCATTTCTGACATGTCTGAAAAAGTCAGACACAAAAATGAGAGAAATTCTTTCTCAGAAGGTTAACCTTCCTGATATAATCATCTACCAAAGGTTTATCTGCAAGTTGTAAAATTAAAAAATATGTTCAAAATCTTTATTTTTTTTCTCAATTTTAATTGATTCTAAATGATTTACAGTAGGCTTGGGCAGTATTACGGTAATACCGTATACATCCAGTATTGAAAAATAGCAACAAAATCTGTTTAAATACCGTCATGAAAAAAATGCACTGTCGACGCTGGACTGCCGGTGAGGTGATGGTAACTTTAGGCCGGTCAGGGGCACTCGTGCAGCCTGCTATTCGAGCAGCTTGTTTTAATCAGCACTTCTTTGTTGCTGCGTCAGCGTTACTTAGGGCTTCAGTCACCAGCGGGACCCCCCTCTCCAGCCCTCTCTTGTTTTACTCAGCATTTCCATATTGCGGTGCGAGCTCATGGGTGTGTTCGCGCGCTTACAACGCTTCATTCAACAGCAGTAGCCATCCAAATCAAACATCAGCTATAACTGCTCATAGTGGAAGCCATGACCAAAAATGCCCAGGCCGAATTATGGTTGCAGTCCAACCCTGGTCACAGTAATACCGTATATTCTGGGAAAATGTGTAGGACAGTATCAAAATTTGGATACCGCCAATGCCTAATTTACAGAAACTGGTTAACAAAGTTAACCAGTTTTTTTGCAAACGTGTCTACTGAAAAAGCTTTAACACGTCAAAATGATTCGTTTTAAGTCTTAATTTATTCATATTGTATGCATCTACGTTAAAGCCGCATTGTGGATTATTTCATCAAGAGAGCAGTTTTTTAATCCATGTCCAACGGCTCCTCCCCAAAACACCTTGACACATGCATGCGGCTGCGTGCGCATGCACACAGTGCATTTCTTTGGTCTGTAAGCTGGGCATAAACTGTGCAGCTCAAACTGTAGGGTTTAATCACTCACAGTTCACAAATCATGTTCCCACACTACGAGGGTCTGATGAGCCCTCTCTGTCCCTGCTGTGCTAGTAGCTCTGTAGCAGTGAGCTGCTGCGGTACTCTGTAGCTGAACAGAGAAATGACTCGGCCCTGAATTAACTTTTTGACCAAAATAAATGTGCATCCTTGGCAAGCCTTGCCATTCTGTGAGGTGAAATGTTTAAAAATAAAAATAAATCCGTCATTAGCTGGGGAATGGATAAGTTTTTAGTAGAAATTAGCTCTGTCTCCTCCATGAACAGCTGAGATAGTAAACAGGGAAACACACGGAGCGTCCTATATGAGATCGCCCCCTACTGCTACAGGTTTGCAAAATGCATGTGCACGTTGACAGAAAGTCGACAATGCAGAAATTTGAATTTTATTGGCTAAAAAAGTTCTGCGGCCAGAAAGAATGCAAAGGGGTCTATAGGAGGAAGAAGGGTCTTCAGCAGACTAATATGTTGTGGAACTTTAACCATAGATCATAGTTTAGACCTGAAATATAATTAAAACATTTAGAAAACTTTGATACATAGAAAAATGCTCCAGATTGCTGCTTTAATGTATATTTTGCAAAATATTATAGGTTTTCAAGAAATACAGCTTGTACTTATAAGTTTATGTAGGTTATTAGGCAGAGAAATATTTTCTATGATATGAGATGTGTCCTTTTATCATTAAAATATGACGAATTCAGTTTAGCATGTGATTGACATTCTTAACATATAAGAAAGCCGAAGGCAAAATAGTGACATTTAGTTTCAAAGGTTGTTAAATGTTTCATCTCCTCTTGCAAATGTTCAGAACTCTTCTTATCCAGAGAAAATACTTTCCTGCACTTTCAATATTTATTCTTCAAAGCCACATTTAAAACTAGGGGCCACCATGACAGAGGAACCTCCACCGAGGCCAGGGATTGTTTTCTGTGCTTTTTTGCCAATTTTAACAAAATCCTAAATTCAATGGGTTCATCCTTCCCTGGTGTTTCTTTTACCATCCATGTCAGTTTGACAGACTAAAATACAACTGACACACAACATCCAACTCCATCTCAGCTTTTGCCTTAGTGGGAAAAAAATACTTTCTTCCTTTGCTGTATGACCCTAATGGGCTCTTGTACAAAAGAATGCTGTAGAGTACTGTAAGCAACCTTGAAACCACATCTCTAAAATAATAAGCTGAAAGCTTGTGCTGGACTCAAAAGGCAAAACTATGACACTTCAAAACTGCTGCCAAGGCAGAGTGTGCTGCAAACAAAACAATGAATCAATGTAAAGAGCCACCTGGAGGGCTTACTCCAGAAAGTTCATTGCAGCCTTGCTTTTACTGCAGGCAGTGCTATCCAGGGCAGCCTGGGGAGTATTCAGGTCTTACAGCCCATTCCACTGTGATATCCATTAAACTAACTGTACTTTGCTATGGTAGATGAGGCTAAATAATGAGTGAAATGTAATTGTCTCCATACAAGTTCAGCAAATCATGAGCACTGTCTAATTTTCATATATGAGCATCCAGACCAGTACTGCTTCTAAACGACAAGAAGAAACAATTCAACCATTCTAAATGTAGAAGGGAGGGATTGATGTCATAGATTAGAGCTGAATTGGTACACTAGCTCCATATGAACAACCAAAACATGAGTGTTAATCACTGTGATTTATGTAGAAATCTAGAGTTAGACACCATCATATGCTTGCTGTCAGTCTTAAAGCAGCGTCTCCTCAACAATAAAACAAACAATATTTACATATGACCTTTCCTTTTGCTTTTTAGCCTGGCCTTTTTGACTCCTGTCAACCTTTTATGAGCAAAAATTTAGTATAATTTGTTCTGGAGATGTGGCACATAGCAAATTACATCTAAACTGATTGCTGTAAACCTTTGTTTTATTAGCTCAGACACGCTCAGTTAGCTAGCAGTTTAGCCTTGCCCCTTTACAGCGTCCTATCTGGGGATGTAACAAGAGGTGTTTAATTTGAAATGGCCCCTTCATATATTATGATGACAGCTGTAAGATCAAGTGGAATTGGGTTTATGGTCCATAAGGGAAAACCCATCTTTTTTAGACAGTTTTTCATTTCAGTTAAAAGCATTTCCAAAAGTATCTTTCCCTTTCAGATAAATGTCACAGTTGTGTATGTGAAACTGTGAGATCCATTTCCCCATCTTCTGTAGATTGAGGTGTTTGATTTATTCTTCCAGTAGATTTTTAATATCATAACAGACAATTCATCTATATTAGATCAATAACGAGCTTTATAAAAAGAAAATACTGCTTACCAGACAATCCGGTGTCACAAATGCATTTGAAGGAGGTGGATGATGTTTGAACACAAGTCCCATTTTCACAAATCCTGTCGCAGTTCTCCTTCCCAACAACTTCAGAGCAGTTAACCCCTAAAACAAACAGCACACCAGCAAACTATTTAAATTAAACATGCAAGAATTGATGTTTCTTTGCACAAGACTGTACTACTTTTTACATCTGTAATCATTTTATAATATAAAATGTATAAAATAGAAGATGCTGCTGCAGAAAAAACGTGGATGGTGTTAGCACCAAGACATGTGAAAACAATTCAATCCAAAAAGCTTTATATTTTGCTTAGAAGTGTCAGGACTTTAAAACAAACCTGTAAAATGTGGTGGGCAGAGACATTTGTACATCCTGTTGTTTGGATCTGTGGACCCATTGCTCAAGCAGACACCTTTGTTTTCACAAGGATTGTTCATACAGACATCAAACTTTTCACAAAACCTCCCAGAGTAGTGGTGGTGGCACTGACAGTGGTACGCGCCTTTCCAGAAATCCGTCTGACAAACTCCATTCCCTGAGCAAAGTCGAATCAAAGGAGAGGCCTGGCAGAGCTGTGTTTTAACAGACACATTAAGCCTTAAACCAAGCTTGCACAACTGTGCGTCATCTTTGTGAAGCGCAATAAAGTAATGATGACCTGGGACGATCCATTTGGCCTCCACTTGCTCGCTTTTATTTATATTGTAGGAGAACAGAAACTGATTTTGTAACTGTACATTTACAGAGCAACTTTCAAAGCTGTCTTTTGACACGTTGAGGATCCTGATGCCGTATGACTTGAGAGTTTCATCAGCAGCCATCACTAGCTTGTCTCCATGTTGAAGCTCGAGAGGGCATATCTGTGGAAACTTGAAAAGCTGTTTGTGCAAATTGTCTTCCCCCTGAGAATCCCAGCACTCAGACCCGCTCCTACAAATGTTTCCTATAAGAGTCCAATTCATTTGGACTGTATGCTTTTTAAGGTGCCAGTCAAGGGAAGCTTGTCTTGTGCAAACAGTTTGGCACTGCGTAACATGGACACCCACAAAAGCTGCAATCATATGAAACAATGACGCCCACATCTTTCCCCTCTGTTGCAATTTACACCTCATCAATCTCAAACCATTAGAGGGAACTTTATCAAGATTATAGATGAGGCAATCACATCGAGTTGTGTGATGTCATGTTGCTCCATAGGAATTTCTTCAACCTGAGGAAAGGAGAAAAAAAGGACATGAATGATATCTGCAAATAGAAGAAACTCATACAAATCATACAATGGCTGTGTTTAAATGGTCAATCCACTCATTGTAGAGCGAGTCAGCCAAATTTTAGTATTGTTTAACAATTCTCACCCTGATTTGTCATCTATAGTGACCCAGAAACCCATCACAGGGTTCAGTAAAAGTCATGTACAGATGCTGAGCACTACAATGATAAAAATGAACCATTCATCCATACCAGCATAAAGTTACTGACGCCCCACCAAGTACACGCAGACTGTCAATACTCCTAGATCGTTTTTAAAGTCCTCCCAGGAGAGTTGAAGTTGATGTATA
This sequence comes from Callopanchax toddi, assembly GCA_006937965.1. Classification (NCBI taxonomy): domain Eukaryota; kingdom Metazoa; phylum Chordata; class Actinopteri; order Cyprinodontiformes; family Nothobranchiidae; genus Callopanchax; species Callopanchax toddi. The sequence goes on from SSNR01000024.1 coordinate 2,286,895, forward strand.
ACAGCTTTAACTCCTTAACAGCTGCTACTCCAATCACATTTAAGTCCTATCAATGGTGAACAGCACTATGTTCGAATCCCATTTCATGTTTTGGCCTCATCACTCAGTCCTTGTCCAGTTTCACTTAACCATGTCAACGACTACAGGTGTCCCAGTTCGCTCAGTGATGCTGGGGGAGGGTAAAGTGGGAGGAGTCTCTGAATTTACAAACTGAACAGTATTTTGCTAGCAAAGAAACTAACAAGTGTAAGTATGTTTCTCCATCACATGCCTTACATGGGGGGAGTTTAAGTATATTGGTGTCTTCATAATGATGGTAGAATCAGGGCTGTGTCTGCAATAAAGAAGGATCTGCTCCGATCGGTGGTGGTTAAGAGAGAGTTTAACTAAAATGTGAAGCTCTCAATTTACTGATTCATCCTGTAAATCTCTAGGTGAGAGTTGGATCCATCTCAATATATAGACCTTATAAAAGAGGGTCCTATTTTATAGAGGACTTTTTTAACCTCATTTTCTTTTATTCTGAATAAAGGACTGAAGGGACACAACATCTAGATTTAGAAAAGAGAGGAGGGAGGGAGTGTATAGGGAGAATACTCAGTATTCTCCCTATACACAGGAAGTAAACAAGTGAACAATTTGCATGCAGTGAATGAATGTATTCCTGACATCTTGATACTTTTACATCCTAAAACTTGAGTCAGAACATTCCAACTGACACATACAACATTGTGAAGATTTAGTTCCACTATAACACCACCGACTTGTGGCTTCAACGTCTCTAGCATTAGCTGTCATAATCATATGCGGTGTTGCTGACCACCAAGTGTGTCACAGCAGTCTCAGCTTCCCTGAGGTTTCTATAGAGAGTGACAGTGTCAGATAAAATATTCTCTCTCCTCTGCCGGTGCCTGATACCTCAGTGGCGGGCAGTGAGATGAGTTAAAGCAGACAGCATTGTCTTTCTCCCTCAGGCCCTTTTCATACGTGCGCTCCAGATAAAAACAACAAAGTAGAGAAGCCTCACTGCAAGAAAAACTCTGCCCCTTGATCAGCTCACAAGGGCTGATATGAATAACCGCATGGTGATAAGTAATAAAATGCTGAATATGGAACACAAATATCAATAGAAGGGCGGTGTGATAAAGTGAATGAGATTGCAAGTATTGTTATTAGAGCTCTGCAGGGACCTCGAGGACCTCATTTATATGAGATGAGGTTGACTATTGTGCTTCACTGAACGAATCAGAAAGCTGCACCTAATTTTGTAAGAAAAACTTTTCAAATTAAAATTCAAATATAACAGAGAAAAATATGTAAATGGTTTAGTGTTTGCAGAAACTCCATTATTAGCAGTGGATCAAGAACTAATTACATTATAGTTATCTATTGTTATTCTAATTTTACTTAAACCTGCTCAAATCAGAATTGTATACTAAAAATTATGAAGATATAAAGAATTAAACTAAACTTTCCCACTGAGAAACACCAAATAGAAGCCTTTTCCAGTTGACATGAGGGTAAGAAACAGGGTAAAACCCTGAACTAATCTATCATAATGGGACAGTCACAGCAGCAGCTAATTTAGTTTCAGCTATAAGCCTAACATTTATATATTTGTGCTGCAAGAGGAAGTGACGGCACGCAGAGAATGCTTATACAGTCAACGGGGAACCAAAGCCGACTAGCATGCACCATATCTGATAGAAAAATGTTTCAATTCTTTTTAAAAAATACAGACAGCAGAAATTTTTAGATCAAAACAATGTTTTCTGTTATCCGGCACCACACCTCTTTAAGTTGCCTGATGAGATTCAGGCAGACGCTGATAAAATATTACTCTGTACTTTCATAATAGCTGCTACAATTGCATATAAACTACCATGAACTTTGACTTAGGCACTACAAATGAGAAAACCTGGTTCTCTCTTACTGGTAAGCTGTCTCTTTAAGATCTGAATTCTGCGGGGCAGAGTGACAGCTGGATTAAAAGGAAAATCTTCTATCACCATGCATGTGACAGCAAACTGACAACTTCAACAAGCAATATGAGAAAGTCGATGGATAAAAGAAAAAAAAAAAACCACCACCACACACTGAATTATTTTCACCAGAGTTTTTACAGGTTTGGTCGCAAGCTCAAGACACTTAATCCTGATGCTGTTTTCACCATCGCTTCAAACACACAGCTGTCAACTAGTTTTACTGGCCTACAACTCAAAGTGAAATACTTCACACTGTTTGTAGCATTAATGTAGACCCTAAAGCAAATGCATTCATCTTAATTGTGTAGTGGTTGAAGCTCATTTCATCTCATCCATCACTACACATACTGTAAATTTAAACTTCACTTAAACAATAAATGCTTAAACAAATGGAGCAAAAGTTTTTCTGAGTTATTAAGGTCCCTAAAGGGTAAGGAGGGCTACAAACAGAGGTCATTTAAGTATAATAAGTGTCAGAAGGTCAGCTGATAGGTTTGTGCATGCAGGGGTCAACTAATTGTTTCAAACAATGTCCTGCTATCAGTACACCCAGGTTCAACTCCCAGTTTAAGATGCCAATCACGCTGTTGTGCTGAGGGCAATGGATCAAGGGAGTGTTGTAAATCCTCACTTGGCTGATAACTCAGAGAGACACAAGGAGGACACAACAAACTATCACATCAAACTGATGGGTTACGTGTCAACCGCTGACAGTTTTTTTTAACAACAGAAAAGATTGCAATGGCTTAAAAACTAATATTTCTTAAAAGATCATCAATTATTTTTAAAAAGACTGATATGCTTGAGTAATGCGCTCATTTAAGGTAATTTTAATATTTATTTATCTGAACAGAACTGCTCTTTAAAAAAGCAAAACAAGCTCATTGAAAAGAAAAAGTGACATAAAAAGAATAAATGTCTGCAGAGCTATAAACCGCCTCCCATTAACGATAGAAACTGACTATTTCAGCAAACAAAGCCCAGTGAACACACATTTTTTAAAAACTAGGTCAAATCTAAAAACATGTGCAAACTTACCATCTAATGAGAAATACTGTTTTCATTTCACTTCATAAGAAGCAAAGTTTTTGCACAGTAAACTGTCAGCGTGCTGCACAGTAACAGTGATGAAGATGGAGCCGAGTGAAGTGAGGCGCAGCTCCTAGTTACAGTACAATGGTACTTATGCAAAAAAACGAGGACACACAGGTGTACATTGAGGCAAACATCATGGAGATAAATGGTGCGATCCTCCTTCCATATGGTAATTTCTCAATTATCATCTTCTTGACTCAGAACTTCTTAAAACCTGACAGCTGCAGTGACTGCTGGTTTTTTGGAGTATTGTACGTTTTTCCTGCTCTGGGACTGAGGATAGTTTCTCAGAGGTTCAATTTTGTACAGGATGTCAAATAAAGCAGAATAAAACTTTGACTTCACATTGAGAAAATGTGCTTCTGTCACAACATTTTCTTAAGGATCTTTAAAAATAATATGAACTTGTTTTTTAGAACAAATATCTGTTACTGCAGCTGAAATAATTAAAACAGACGTCTAAAGAAAAATTCCTCTCAGGTCATCACCTTAGACAATAGTAGTATAAAGAAATGACACCTCTCTTTATGACTCACATTACAGAGTATGGAGAATTTTTTACAAGTCAGGAACATCGTTTCTCAAAATCCTTCCAATCCACAAAAGCCTTCTCTAAAAAAAGAAGCAGAACTATATATTTTGTTAACTTTATTTCAGTTACAGTAGCTGATTTAAACACAGTGAGTTTGCATCATGTAGCACAAAGCTCATTTCTCTGCTGATTTACTGCTAAAATCCCTATGACATGACTGACATGATTAATAATGTTCTATTTCACAGCAGGTTGCTGCAGAAAGAGGTCAAATGCCACCACCACTAAATATGTGACTTGTTTCATGAACATATTAACAAATCAAAACCACTCCAACTCCAAGATTTGTGATTATGAATCAGAAACATCATCATCATCATTTGTTTTTGCAAAACTTTCAAATTAACTCTGATTTCCTGCAGGTGAGTTTCAAAGCTGCAGAAGTCAGTTTAATTTTCGGTCTGCTATTAGCAGCAGGACGCCACCGAGGCGGCACAGAGCCACTGATGTCACTGCAGAGCCACTGGAGGACTGATTAGCCAAACACCAGCAGGTTGCTGGCCATGGCCGCTGCTGGACTCATCAGTTCTGCTCCCAGGGTAACTCTAAGGACCCCCACTAATCAGTTATAACACTGATGAGCAGCCGAGCCCTGCAACCCTGAAAACCGACCCCGCATTGATTTTCTCCCTCTAAATGCAGCACTTGATGGCAATAGCAAAACCTTCTCTTCCACCTCAGATTGTAGAAAGAGTGGGTGACTGGTTACAGTAAACACACCTAATTTCCCAGACACCCCTTGTTTTGATCCATCTTTTGTGTCCTACAACCTCCAAAAAACACTACAAGAGCTAAAACCACAGAATCCTTTCAAGAACATAATACATCAAATAAGGTTTAACCATGGGTTAAATTAGCCCGGAGCCTGCAGCAGCACAGCTTTACCAGCGTGACTTCACCTCCGCCGCCTGCTCATTTTTGTTTGAGGCAATACCTTTATCAGTCACTAACCCCTGTAGTATAGCCTACACTGATTCCTGTTTATATTTTGCTCTAGAGGAGAACCTCAATAAGGTAAGGCTGTGTGTCTCTGTTTGTTTGTAACACTTGTGCAGTGCTTGTGGGAGTTGAATTATATACACTGTCACACAGAGCCTTGAGAGCCCTGCGTAAAGAAAACACTGAGTCTATAGTGCAGCATGGTCATGGTTATCGGGAACAAGAGTATGTGGTGCACATGTGGGGAAGAAAATTACCTTATGATTTTGTCACTGTAGTGGGTAGGTCAATGCATGAATAAAAAGAAAATGGTTTTCTGCGTGTGCTGCTTAAATTGCCTCCCTAATTCTTCTCCAGGTAACCTCCAGAGAATAAATATGCTAAATAATTAGTCTCTTGCTTTGTTGGGTCTTGTCCTCTCTTCTTTTGCAATAATATAAACTAAATATGGAGTACAACAACCCTATTTCACCTGATAAATATTTAAAAGTTTAAAGTTAGAATAGAATAATGAAATGCTAAAAATATAATTAAACCCTGAACATGTCATGAAGGTAGATGTGTTGTTCAAATGCATGACAATAATCTGGTAAACCAGCGCTAGATAATTAAGTCTACAAATCAAATCTACAAGTCTGACATCAGTTAAAGGGTTTATCTGTAATCTAAAACATGCCCCGCTATTGAGCATCATTAGCATCCCTGATTATGTGGGTTAAAGTGTTTGATTATTGATCACCTTGAGCTGTGTGGGAGGAGGCTGCCCCGCTCACTCTGAAACCTCGTTTAGATTTTCTTATAGTTTGCACCAATCTCAAGTGTATTTGAGGAGTTGGGCATTGATTTTTATGCACATTATTGCTTGTAACACTAAAAACCACACCTGCTGATGTTGGAAAACAATGTCTTGATCTTATTTTTAATTAAACTCAACAAAACTGAGGTATTGCTCAATGATAAACAACTTCTTTATTTCTGTTAATAACACTTCATTTTTTTCTGTTCCTCCAAAGTTAAAAGTCTAGGAGTCATACTTGATGGTACTTGTTCTTTCCAGCTTCATTTAAACAATGCCACTCACTCAGTTTACTTCCATTACATCCCTTACACCTGATGATGCCATGCTGGCCAGTACTCAGGCTACATCCTGACTTCATCATTGTAGCTCCCTTATTTTTGATTTGCTAGACAAGAACATCCATAAACTGCAACTGGTTTAAAACTAAACCATCTGAATTATTGCACTACCCCCTCCTTCCCTCCTTTAGTCATATCACACTGGTCCTGCAACTTTATTGGCTTCCTACTAAGTATCATATTGTTTTATATTTATTTCACTGATGCATTTTATAGTGGTTTTACAGGGTTTTTTTTATTTTAAATTTTTTAAGTTTTTTTTGTCATATTGATCAGTTTTCTTAAGTGTCCTGAAAAAAACACAATATTAATACTATTAAGAGTCTGAAAATTAAGATCATATATTACTCAGATTCAGCAGCAGTATTGGATTTTATTAAACAAGATCCCATGTTTCTTTTGTAATTCCTGACTTACTTTTGCATGATTTGCAAAACTTGTGGAATTTTACAAAAGTCAATTCTTTTTGGAATATTTTTCTCCACTATCCAATAGGTGTCATACTGATAAATGTGCATAGAGGCAGTTATACTTTGGACATTTTTCTTAATTCTTTTGTTCCAACAAGTAAAATATAATGAGAAAACAAAAAAAATTGTTTTAACTTTTATTCTTGTAATCTAAACATACCATAATTATCTGCAGTTGTCTCTCCCACATGCCAGAAACTGAGTTCTTCTTATTCAAAAATATTTACTAAAACAAATATTAAGTATATCAGAAATATATCCACACATTCATGTAATGTTCTTTTTGCAGGATGTATAAACCCGCTTTTATTTGTCAAATGTTATTTATTTACTGATCAAGAGAAAAATGAATAAATATTGATGCAAAATATCCCATATCAAACTATGTAATTTACAGCTTCAAAACAACTACCTCATTCTGAATGAAAAGAGAAGAGCTCTCTTCAAATAAACTCACTTTTTATGGAAACACAGCCAAGTAGTTTAGGCTAAACTCAAAATAAGAGTCTATAAATGTATTCCCTGGTGCGTTTGCTGTTTCCAGTGTCTCGGGAAAGAATAAAATCAAAATGTGTTCATTTTATCACGAGACACAAACCCTGAAGGCTGGAAACTTGTCCTTACTTGCACAGGTAAGGATACCATTTTTGACGGGAAACACATTTTTACATAACGTGTGGGAGCTTTAAGTTCTAATACAAACCCTTTAAATGCTCTGAAAGGCCTACACAAACTTTAGCTTCCTATGAAATTAACCTCAGCCGCCTCGTCTCAGGGTCCAGGTCCAGCCAGGATTTATACCACGAAAGGATAATCTGACTAGCAGTGTACACACACACACACACACACACACACACACACACACACACACACACACACACACACACACACACACACGGACCATCTGCTGTTCATGAGACTGCGCAATCACGTCTCTTGAACGTCAATTAAACCGGTAAGTTTCATTGTGTCTTTCTCACCAGTCACGTTGAAAATATGTTCCGAGCAATGGCGACGACTTGAAACATCATTTTTGAGACCTTCTTTTTTTCTTCTTCTTTTATTGAATGGCTCTCCTCGCCGTGGGGAATAAAAAGCCCCCCGCGCGGGCACATACACACACTGGAGTGTTGCTAAGCGAACGTGACGCTGAGGTGGTGGTGTCGCGCGCGCGCTCCCTGCAGAGGAGATGGCCCTCTGGGGCAGGAGAGGGCGGGGCGGCCGGAGACACAGCCTGCCTGATTGATCATTTAATCAGGCTTAACTAAATTTTCATTAGCCAAGCCAAGTCATTATCCTGTGTAAACAAGTCAACCTCTTCCAGTAAATGAAAACGATTGTAATTTACCTGAGAGTATAGATAGATAGATAGATAGATAGATAGATAGATAGATAGATAGATAGATAGATAGATAGATAGATAGATAGATAGATAGATAGATAGATAGATAGATAGATAGATAGATAGATAGATAGATAGATAGATAGATAGATTTTTACTTGAATAAGTTAGGAAAGCACAGGTGTGTTGATGAGGGCTGCTTTCCATTTTCATTCATTAGCACTTTTACAGATCTATCAGCATGTAAAGCTGCATAATAAATAAAATAAAGCTCCACAAAAACACCTGCATTTTCCCTACTCCTTCTTGGCTGTGTTTCCTAAACAAAGACCATTCAAGGAATTATTTATAACTGGTAAAATATTAATAATGTATACCTTTTACACAGAAAAATGCTCCAAAATCTCAGAAATCTCCTCCAAAAAGTTTAAATAAAAAGACAGAGTGACGAAAGTGAATGTGGCGTCGGTTCACATTCAGTTAAGATTCATCAAATCTGATCTAAATTCAACTCTTATGAAAATGTCTATATTTATTCATTTCTTTTAAGATTTCCAATGTAGTTTTTATTAGCGAGGCACTTTTCTTAGCTGAGGATTTTTAAGACCTTATGTCGATGTGAATAAAGATATTTAAAGAATGTAGAAATTCTCAAGAGTCTCCGGTACATTTAGACGAAAGCTTGTGGCTTTTTAGTTGTGACACTGGATTCATTGTTGTATAAAAAAGAAAAAGAAAAAAAGATTCCAGGGCAAATATAGTTCCTCTGGTAATACTATTTTTGGTCGGATTATCAGGTGGACTGTTTGGTCTCTGGTAACTTCCTGAACTTGTCATCATAGTTTGATGCCTTGCTGGCAACCAGAGACGCCTCACTGTCTTGTGTGGCATCGTTTTACAGTTCACTTCCTTTTTGAATCCTTCTCACTTCAACACGCACGCAAACACACAGAGGCAGCAGGGAGTGCATCTGTTTTGGCATTGTATTTATATTATTTTTAATGTCTTATTTGCTCAGGGAATATCCTGACAGCTTGTTTACGATGTATTTTGCAATGACCTACATCCCATTCACTGTACAGGTACGCTCACACCAGGGAGCTGCACTGCAATCAGTCTTGTGCTGGTGGTTGCTGAAAAACAATATGAGCAAGGGGTTAAGTGCCTTGCTCCAGGGCATTTCTGTAGTGGCTACTGAAGGGGAGAAGAGTGTTGGCCATTAGCATTCCCAGCCTAGATTCCTCAAGCCGTCCAGGGTCCATTCATAAGCATGCTGCTCGAACAGAAAGTGCACCGGTGTTCCTATAAAGTCATTTGGAGAGACATCTTCCATCATTATTTGGAGGGGAACCAAGGTTTCAGGAATAGCATCCTCCAAGAGGGTGACAGGTCAAAGATTTCTTTTTGTGTCTGAGCTAGTGACACTCAGTTACAAGAGCTATGCATTCATGTTATAAAAAACAACATCTTTTTGTGTGTGTGTGTGTGTGTGTGTGTGTGTGATGGTGTGTGTGTGGGCACAGGTCCAAAGGACAAAAAGGATCCTTTGACCCACTTTTAAGCTCCTCCAGGTAAGAGGCAGCATGAGATGTTTTTCTAAAGGTCACTGGCATCTGGTACACCTTACATTTGTTTTCTTCATCCGTTGTTCACAACAGCATTTGCACAATATTTAAAAGAGTGATTTGCTCTGTGCTTCATGCTCCTCACTCACATGGGACCCCACACGCTTCCCTTTCGCCCTAAAGGAGTTCTGCAAATCATCTTGTCAGAAGACAGTTTCAAATAATTTCGGGAGGATTTGTAAGATGACCGTTCTTATCAAAATACATCAGTGTGAAGTACCTGCTTGACCTTAAGAGCTGACATATTCTATCTCATAAGCTCATCTTGGTGAAAGACACTTAAGTTCTTGGCTTTGGCTTCCTCTCCCACTGTGACTAGATTAACGAGCTGCCCTTTTGCATGTAGCATTGGCCATATTTCCTGCAGCTTAAGGTAGCTTCATTATACACAGAAATATTGACCTTCAGTGCTTTTTATTAGAATGCATCACAGAGAAAAGCTAGCATTTATCTGTGTGTCTCTGCAAACTATACTCATCACTCCATATTTCTACTTGACATTAATTTATTGCTTTGAATTTCATTATGTCTTTTAAATATAAACATTATACTTCTTTTTCCCCATCTTATCAATGTGATTTCAAAAGAACATAAATACATGATTTAACCCTTTAACACCAATTGTATCATATCTGATGCATATCTTTGTATGATTCTAAGAGCTCTATCTTTTTAACAAGATGTGTGTTTTCCTTAAAAAGCTGCTGTATTGTCTCCTATACAGGGGTTTTTGTGCCCTCTAGTGTAAGATTTAAGTACTGAAGTTAGCAATTATTTTATTTACGTATTTTTTTGTTGTTGCATTATTACAATTACATAATAAATTTGATAAAAAAATTAAATAATTGTCATATTAACATTAGCAAATAAATGTTTCAAACTTTAAAAACTAGAGTGTTCTGAATATTATTTCATGTGTCAGGCTTTAAAGGGTTAACATTTTGATAACTAAGCTGTAAAGTTAATTAACTTGGAACAAAAACATTGTGAACCAAAAACAACAGTTATATATGGTGCTGTGAAAAGTACTTGCCCTTTACAGAGTTCTACAGTTTTCTTATTTGTCACATTTAAATGATGAAGATGTGTAAATACTAGATTATTTCATTCAGCCAAAACCAGGCATGATTACTGCCAAACTTGTAGAAAATAAAAAAATAATAGAATCTGTTTAATGAGTTGGTAGAGTGGCCGGTCTGGTAACCAGAGGGTTGCCGGTTCGATCCCAGCTCCGACTAGGGTTACATTGTCGTGTCCTTGGGCAAGACCCTTCACCCACCTTGCCTACTGGTGGTGGTCCGAGGGACTTGGAGGGCATCCCCGCCTCTGTCAGTGTGCCCCAGGGCAGCTGTGCCTACAGAGTGGGTTTTCACTCACCAGCGTGTGAATGTGTGTGTGAATGGGTGAATGACTGTTCGTGTTGTACAGCACTTCGGGGAGTGAAGAACACTCTAGAAAGCGCTCTATAAATACAAGCCAGAGTTGGGGTATGGCATCCATGGGAGAGTTCCAAAGCTAAAACCTCTGCTGACCAAACAAACCCACAAATGCCTCTCAAATTTGTCAACCCCCCCCAAAAAAAAAAACAAAAACACTTTGATGATGCTCATTGCATCTGTTGTAAATCTAATCCTACATTTCAGAAAAAGAACATCATTTCAACAGTCAGACATGGTGGTGGTAGTGTGATGGTCTGTGGCTACTTTGCTCAATCCAAACCTGGATGACTTGTAATTGATGAAATAAGGAATTCTGCTTTCTACCAGAAAACCCTGAAGGAGAACGTCTGACCATCAGTTCTTTTAGGCTGAAGAATGCAGAACAATAATACGAAGCACACCAAGTCCACCTATGATTGCCTCGAAAAAAAAGAAGGTTTTGGAGTGACCCTGTCTGGAAAAGTCCAGACCTAAATCTAACTGAGATGCTGTGACATACAGATCATTTTAATCTGGAAAAGCCTCTGATTTTAAACAATTCTGTAAAGAGGAGAAGAACACTTGATTTGGTGTTACAAGCAGTTATCACTCTTTCACATAGGGCAAAATTGATTTGGATGTTTTTTTATTTATAAAATGATAGTTTGCAAACTACATATATTCATGTTTTTAAAATCAGTAAATGCTTTAAAGACAGGTGGAAAAACAACAAAAAATAAGTTCTTCAAACATAAGTGAGACGTATCAAAAAATCTTGTGTTAATTAATAAATGAGAGTAGATAAAACTGATTAGCAGTTTGAGAAACTTTTGAGCAGCTTGCTGTAGGTTAGGAAGTCTTTGGGCGTGATGCTCTTTACTACAGTTCATGCTGACTCAACAACTCGCTAATCAAGCCTACAGTCATGCACACAGTGAGCCGCACAGAGCCCGCTGAGAAATGCTTAGATACCTTTTGAACACAGATATAATTAGATTGTTGTACAAGATCTTGCTGCCTGTATTATGAACACTGTATGCTTGCTTAACAGAATGCGACGAGTGATGAAAAACAATACTGCTGGGGTTTAAAATGCAGGCTTGACATTTGAAAGTTGCACAGAATTCTGAAATGTAAAAAATATCACTTTTTTGAGTTTATTAATTCATGTCAAATAGTGTTCTTTTCCCTGAAAATATTGTCAGCTATTAACTCAAACAAAAAATATAGTTTGGTATTTGACATTTTAAGAACCTCCAGCCTAGAATGTGAAATATGAAAATAGAAACAGAAAAGTAGACTAACTAAAATGTCACAGGGAAAAAAAATCTCATATTAATTATTGATTCATAGGCCAAATGCCACATTGTAGCCCGATTGCCTTAAAACTTTAATGTTTAAAGCGAAAAGGAATTAAAATTGTGTTTCATAATTTTCCCGAGAGTTGTAGGAATTAATCAACATTTCCATGAACCATTCTGCCTCTGAGTTATGTGACCTTTCATGCTTGCCACACAGTTTGTAAGGTAAATGCTCTTTCTAGCATAAGTTTTATGAAATGCAATATGTTATCATACACTTTTCTAAATTGACCTACAATGAATGTGTTGCTGTCAGGCGTGTGTGTAGAGGGGGATGAAAAAAATAGATTCAAAATGAGTAATTGCTGCAAACGGAAGGAATAAATCTGTGTTTACAAAGTGAAGCAAATCATAGCAGGCACACAACAAATACATATAATCTAAACAACCACGGGGGAGAGCAGTGTAGCGTGAATTCTATAAAAGTGGACATCCTGAAATATGAGAATAAGCACAAATAGAAAGTGCAATTTTTCATGCAAATTGAATCAAAATGTACTTTGTGAATCACAATCTTTATACATTTGTTATTGCTGTATCATTTTACCTCCATTCTATCTCAGTAACATTAGAAAACGTGAACTATCATCACAAAATGCATTTTTTGCTGGATTCCAGTGGAATCAGTTGATAGAGTGGGTTAGGGTACAGGAAACAAGGACACCGCCATCTTTAATGCTTTACCTCTGGGATTTAAATATTAAACACAAAGGACAGCAGATTATTATCCCTGTCACCTTGCCTTAAGCAATGATATTCTGCCTTAACACCACCGTCAAATACCTGCTGTGTCACATATTAATGTATTACAGGTTCTGTAAAAAAGAAAAAAATACAATCAGGTGCAAAAAAAAAGTGCATGCAGCTTGGTCTTCTCACTCACAGGATTCTTGACTAGAGTTTGAAATATTCAAACAACAGTGACAGTATTTTAGGCATGGAGCATATAGAGTAAATTCATGTGTACATGTCAAAGATACAGAATTTAATTATTCAAACTATTTTGAGAGCTTTTTTCCATACATTCAAAACATGTGGTTATAAACCTGGTTCCAAGTACAGAGTAAAAACAGGAATATTAAAAAAAGGATAAACAAAACAATGGCACCCAGTGAATCACAAAATGTAAATTTTAACTATTTTTTATTGATGATTGTAGTATGGAAAATATAAAAATGTGGAAAAATAAATACATTCTGTTTTAATTTCTTACAAACAGTAAAAAGGGATCTTACTTAGATCTATGTCCTTTTTAAGAAGACTAGCTTTTTATTCTCTACATTTTTATTTTTATCTTAATGATTTGTTTTTGTTCTTCGTGAGGTCTTAAAAGTTCCAACTAGCAAGGGGTTAAAAAAAAATGCACCAAACAAATGCTTGGAATTGGAGTTGAATGTTTGCATTTCACCTGCAGTATGTTCAATAAAAAAAGCACACACATTTTTATGTGTTCATATCAGTCTAATAGCTTTATTTGATGTCAGTAAAACCAGAACATTATGAACTACTTTGCTCTGCAAATGCAAAATAAAAACTATTTTTAACAAATTAGAGATGCATAAAAGGTATTTTAATACACTGAGTAGTGGTGGTAAACATTTCCAAAATGCCCAGCTCTGTCACGCAGCTTTTGTGAAAGTGATGATAACGTCTATGTTCAGAGATCAGAGTCAATGACATGCAAATGAGCACTGGGAATATAGAGGAAAGCTGCATAATATGCAAATGGTTTAAAGTATTTACCACAATTATTTACCAGTTGTTCGTTTTGTTTCCCTTAGTGTCAAATTTTAGCTACATTTTATCTAAAAAATATCACCATTAATAACACCATTTGCATATTTTGTATGATTCCTTTTTAAAATGCAACATGATCCGTTTTCACAAGGAACCGCTCATGTTTTCTTTATTTTTTATTGTTTCAAATGACTCATATGACATCGTTATCAAAATCCTATTTGATTTATTTGACTTTGAATCACAAAGACATTTAGATAAACTGAGGACATCTATTTTACCATGACTTCTGCTTCTTTTAGAGTTGTCTTAGACCAGAAATAGAACTCTAAAGAAAATTTTAAACTGTGTCGACTTTAAAAAAGATATTTAAAATAAATAAAACTGGGTTATATTAAACTTCACAACAGGATGCTCTAAAGGGAGATATAGCTGGATTCCTGACTGCCATAAATACAGTCAGATGTTAATATTCTGAATCGTTTGCTTTCACAACCTTTCTGCACCCAGTTAGCTGATGGATTTCATGCTAGTTTAAGGAAAGCCACAGAGTCAGAGGCATCATATTACACATTTTAAACTTTGTAGTGCACTAAGAGGGCTATGTGAAATCCTCAAAGTGTGCAAAACATAAATCATCTCAGAAGTATGTGTTACTGAGCTCCGCACTCACACGAAAGTCTCAGTCAGGAGAAAATGTGACAACCTGTCAGTGCCAGAGTACTTCCTGGAAGCATCCTCAAAGTGTCTCTGAGGCTTCATCTATATAATCATTTAGGCTTCGCGCTTCATGGCACACAAAGAGAAAAGTCAAGTATTTTAGTTTCCTAACAAAAAGGCTTATCTCACAAAAATATCTAGAAGAACTGAATGTTAAATGAGCAATATTTAAAACTAAATCAAAAATTTTGATCAATGTGATTATTAGGATTAGGTTAATGAAGAAGGCTAACAGAATAGATTTTCGTTGTATAAGCTATTTTATGTTTTATTTTGAAAAAATGAACTAATAAACAGCAACAACACCAATGCATGTCTGTAGAAAACCCCAAGCTACCATTAGAATTGCGTTTCCACTGATTTCCACCAGCTCCAGGGTTGCTTTAGGCCCCTTTCCCTTTGCTTTGTGCCCTTTCTCTGGCACATCTCCCCTCTGCAATACTTGAAGTCATGCAACTGAGATTGCAGGTTTCAACAGCCAAAATATATATAAAAAACATGCACAGTAGTCAAAAATGACACACTTTTTATTACTTCATTTTAATTTAGTTCTATTAATTTATTATTTGATTTTGACTGAGACATCACTTAGCTGCTGTTGCACCTCTTGGAGGGATGTTATACTAGAATGCATAATGAATCTATAGGGTTCAGAAGGGAGATATCTAAAAGTTACTTCTAGAAATGAACATATATACAGTAGTCTATTGCTGCAGTCTCTACTAAAACAGCAATAAACAATGCATGCCCTTACATAGAAATTAAATGATAAACATCTATGACATGGATAAATATTGATCACAGTCTATAATTTCATCGTGACATAACAATAAAATAGCAGGAGTTTTGCACAACACTGAACTTCAACAGCACATCTTTAATTAGAGGAATCGTGGCAGAGGGATGATTAGGTTTTACATCATTTTGCTCAACGTGATACAATTTTTACTGAAAGACAAACAAAATCTGACATTTACACATCATTTTCTGTAGATTACAAAAATCCCACACTGCTTCGTGTTGTAATAAGAAATTTAAATTCTAACATCTTTAAATTGAATTGAATTGTGCCTTTAGGAAGCTTTATTTAACTAACATAATTAACTGTGCTTAGATAATAAACATATTTGACACTTTTGTTGACATGTGCTTGTATAGCCACAGAAAATTACTGAAAGTCTGAAAGCTGAGAAGCTTTCCTGCAGACATACAGTGGGTGGCATCTAAATCAGCACCTCTCCCTGTAATCTTTATAGTCTGACAGTCCTGACTGGATTTAGAAAATGTTTACCAAGATACCAAAATATATAAATAAAGTCTATTAGGAATCATATCACACATTTGTTCAATAAAAAAAATCATCATTCATGCATTTAAATGTGTTCACTTCTGCTCAAAACTAAATAAAGTGCATTTTTTTGAAAGTGCTACATAAAAATTTAATAAGCAATTATTTCTGACAGGCGGATCAGGAGCTGCACATTCATTCAAATGAGATTTGTTCATAAGTTTTGAATCATGTAAGAAATTAGAGTGAGGAAGAATGTCTTTTTTTTTGCCTTTTTTAGCTAAAGGGGAAAAAAAAGAAGACATGGAAAAAGACCAGAGGGAAGGATCAAGCACATTCTCCTTTTGACCTAGTTATCAGTCAACTTGGCCTCCGTCCAACAGTCTCATTACATCGGCGGTGTGATCCAAACAAAATGCCATAACTGTCCATTACCCACAGGTGTCTTCAAGTCACTTTTGACTTTGCTCAGCCTCACTGTAATTCCCTTGATATATCATCGGATGGTAATTGCGTGGGGAGTTGCCATGACTCAGAGAGGCCTGGACATGAATCAAGTTGGACAGAGCATATCTTTGTGTCGAATGACACCTGAGAGGTCATAGCTCTTGGAGTCCATAAGCACGGTTTTCATTTTGACAGGTAATGACAGGACTGTTTCTGTTCTCGCTACTGTTTTCATCCTGATGCTATTATGACACCCGTTCCTATTCTGTCCTGAATGCTCGTGAAGATGGTTGCAGCAAAATATGTCAAAATGCTGCATCCACATTGACGCCATATAAACTGTAGTTCAAAATAGAAGGCTTAGTGCTTTATCTTTTCACTTGAAAATAAACTAAATAAGGTAATCATTCAAGCAGCACAAAAATAAGTAATTTAACTTTATTAGCTGAAACTTTCAGTTTTTATTATGATTATAATGCAAAATTCTTCTTTTTTAAATTGTTTCATTATTCTGGAGCAGAAAATATACATTTTGACATATTTATTATAATTTATAAGTTACTGAGGTGATTAACTTTTTTATTATAGTTTTTAACAAGGTCAGATATAATTAAAAAAAGCAACAAAAAAAAAGCACTTAGTTTTGTGTGACACCAAACAGTGACATAACACAATACCATCCACAAAGATCCTCATGTCAGCATTCATGGTTGTACTATAAATAGATGTGTTCACATTGTTTTCCGGTAAGGGAGTCTGTTGGTCATAACTGCACAGGGGCTTTGAATTTGAGGTGCACTGCGTTGTCCCATGCAGCCCTCGGTTACTTAACCAGGTGCTCTGAATGTCCCAGCAGGCATTGCTCCTTGGAGGCTTCCTTAGTCAGCGGGCTGCTTCCTCAGATGTAATATCCTGTTTCTTGACATGTGCAGCAGGTTATTTGTTATATTTCCCCTGGTGGTTCACACAATATGGTCTTCAAAATTGACTTGAGCATGTGCGTTAAAATGACTGTTTGCTTTTTACTTTAAATTTACGCCAGCAGACTGTAGAATGAGAGCAAATAGATTCCAGAGTTGTATTGATTTCACCATAAAGCACTGATATTTGTTAGAATAATCAGAGTTTGGATTTGTATTTTTTTTCCTCTGTCTTGACCTTGAGTAGCCCTGGAGGCGTTGCCTGTCTGCTCGACATCACCATACTCGGCGTTTTTCAATTCCCAAAGAACCACCTCAGGTAAACATCAAGGCATTTTTATTTTTCTTCAGGCATGGTGATATATTTTCTGCTATGTTTTGCTAAATTTTGAGCAACATAGTGGAATTCCCCGATGATATATATCATCAAATCAAGCTCCTGACTGGAATTATTTGCTGCATATCGTTAATTCTATGTGCACCATATGCTCTGTGATGCTTTCCATCAGGAGCAAGGTTTCTGTGTCCATTTAAAAGTGGTGGGAATAGAAATAAATAGAATACTTTAGGCTTAAAAATGGAATAATTTTGGCCCAATTATCCCCCCAGATCGTATTTGCACAGACAGCAAGATTTTCTGCATCTGCGCTTGGAGGAAGAGATGTTCACCGCTCAATACCTACTCATTTCTTTCTCTCTCCTTGCTATACTTAGCAAGCAACCTGCCATGCCTCAAGGCCCACAGACACCCCCTATCCTCATGTATTGTTTTCCAAGGACTTTATGCTTTGATGTACGAAGACCTGGCATTGTTAACACCGGGAGAGTGCGCCTGGCATGCAAATACTCCAGATATTTATTATTTGTGAAGGAGTGTTTCAGGACCCTTTCTCCTTGCTGCCTGCGATGAAGGTTAGCTTCTGAATGTGGCTGTGTTATGGATGTGTCTGTGCTTTCATTTTTCACACACATGAGAAAAAAAGGAAAACACTGGGAATGTGTGCACCCTCCAAAAACATTTTTTTCACACCAATATTTACTATATACGTCCATTCCAGCTGGTAGGAACCTGCAGTCTCCTATGTAGGAATATTTTCAGGCTATTTACCCTTCTAAATCAGGAAAACAATATTTTAATTCATATAGTTTATGTGCTTATATATACTATTTATATATATTGCTGTTAGATTATTTCAACGCGAGAGAAAAAAATCAAGAAGATAATTACATATCAAGGAATATTCAATCAGATTACGCCCAGCTGTTTGGCATTTTAGCAACTGCGTCCAAAGTGATAATAGAAGCTGAATGAACAATCACCAAAAGCTAACATCTAGCTCGATTTAATTTAATAGAAGTCCCTTTTTTGAATGCTTTAATTTGGAAAATGCTCCTCAAAACACATGCCCCTAATTGCTTTTGTGATGCTTGCGAATGTGTCTTTGCTAGATGAAGCCCCTTTGCAAGAGAAATGTTTTTTTAAAAAGCTGAAGATCAATTGACAATTGCTTTACATCGCATTTAAATGGAATGTGAGCAATTGAAGTGAAGCAGCAGGCTGGCACTACTCCAGGAGAGGCCTTTCAAACAGATGGGAGGATGGCTTTGCCAGGTATGGATGCAGCAACACTGCCAACAATGTGACATGTGGTGTTACACAGCGCAGACTACTCATTTTAAAGTTATGCCATCTTGTCTCAGTCGGTTTGAGGGAGGAAACTGTGGACTTGTAAAGTATTTATGCAAGTAATTGATGGAGTGAACATAAAACATGAAAAAGATCTTTTGTCTTTTAATTGGCAGAAACAGAAATAGTTACACAAATAGAGATGATAACAGTTCCTTACCTTTTAAGTCTTATAACTGAAGGTGCTTTGTGTTAGAAAACTTAAAGGTGGAAGTACATTTTGGATATCACTCTTTTTAGCTTCTAGCAAAGCTCTTTGTGCTATCAGCCTACATATTATTGGATGTGGTTGTTGAAGACATCAAACCTCTTACCCAGCCTTTTCATCCAATCAAATGCCTGCCTTACATTTAAGCTGATAGTCTGAATGGTACAGAGAGGTGGCCGGTGGCAACATTATGTAGCAAAAATCCCACTGGCATTCAAATTTAGCTAACATTAAACCATGTTGCTATTAGCAGGTAGAAAAAGTGCCTCCAGTTTTATTAGACCCAGTCATCATGGCTGCTCGACTAATCTCAAACCGCAGTAATTTAGGTTTATGTTGAAAGCTTTTTAACCCTCTCTTGATGGAATGAGCTCTCAGACAACGCCGGCTTCTTATGAAATACACAGACAACCTTCTCCCACTCACTTTGCTCCCTGAGACTCTGCTCTGCAGAAAATATCTCCAGACCCAGCAGGTTTCCATCTTGGGCACATTGAACGGACATCAGATAGTCATCGGAGCGCCTTTCTGCCTCAGGCCATCCAGACGCGAGGCTAAATCAGACAACAACAATAACTCACATGTCTAATGTAGAAACAGCTTTTCCTCCCTACAGAACTTAAAGATGCTTTTATCTTGTTGCAGCTCATGGGTGTTTTTTTTATTGCAGAAGACTTGATACTGTGTGAAATGCTCATAAGGAAAGCAACTTTAAAGAAGTGACAAATTCAGCAATATCACACATACTGAACTGGTGTTAAATATGTAACTTCAATGATTGTTTCTGTTTATTTTTGCCATGAATAAATAAATAGTCAGTGGCATAAAACAAAATTAGGATATAGTTTTTTGAAAAGTCATGCAAGATATTCAATTAAAAAATTTACAAGATCTAGAATAAAATGTTTATTTGAAAAACTTTTCCTTTTAACATTGAAATTTTCTGGATGCCACCTGCTGAGGCCTAAAGTCAAAGGATGCATCTCGATCATTTTTCACCTTTGATTTGTTGTTGCTCAAGAATAAATATCATCAACTTTAGAAATCAAAAATAAGCATATGAGCAAGAGCTTGGACTTGTAAAAAAATATTCTTATACAAAATCAGCATTTTGTACTGACTCAACCGATGCTGCTTTCAGTGCTTTGTGTTGAATACTGACACCATCTTCTTGTAACAACATTAAGGTCATGACTCGTTATGTGGAAGTGATCAATTTGAAAGTGAGCAAAGGGTCAGTGGATTGTGTGGCATTTGCCTCCAACATGTGACACACTGGAGTGATCTATGTACAGAATTTTACTTGGAGAGCAAAAATGTATACCAAATATATTTTCATCCATTTTTAAGTGTTTCACATTAGATCTGCAAAATCTCTGTCCAATGCAAACTGAACCTAGACTGAGAGAGAGAGAGAGAGAGAGAGAGAGAGAGAGCTTACTGTTATGCACTTGATCCCAAAACACACAGAAGAGTGACTACACCCTCTGGTAAGAACATTATTACATTTAGCATATTTACAGAGTAGACAGTTGTTAACTGCTGTAGTTACATTCAAAATGTTACTATTTAACCTTTAAATGGCAGAATCCTTCAGCGTGTCACTGTGAGTACTTATAATAATACATTTAGCGACGCTTGCTGCAGAGCTGGTAATAACTAAGACAGCCAGCATATAATTGCTTAAGATCCAGTTTTGTTGTCAACCTAACTTAGTTTTCCCACTTAGCTCATATCTTGTCTCCCCCACAATAAAAGGTAAATATAGGGCTGAAGTGAAAATTACAACTCTGCATAATGAACTCAGAACAATGGCACATTAAAGCCTTAAATGTTTTCAGAAGGGACACAAAACAGTCTGGTGTTCTAATATTAAATCAAACTGCTGGGTTTGCACAAAATGCATAATGGTTTGATGTTTTTGCAAGGAGCAGAAATGACATGGGGATACATTTTCTAATAAAAGCTGCACCAACAAATCATTATATACAATCAATGTGGTAGATTGTTAGTTGACCTTGATTGATTATTGATAGTTGACCTGCTCCTGGTGCTAAATTACCCTCCTTAAACAGCTATTATGTAAAGTTGAACATGGAAAGCTTTTAACTGAAGTAAATTAGATTGTTGACAGACTTCATCATAAAAAACGACTTAAGTGTGGGCTGATTTGACTCAATGTTTTTCTGTTATATGAATATACAAAATGAACAGCGTACATTATTAGTCAATTTTTTAGAACCTCATTGCCTGACTAATAATTATAAGAACTCTAAGTGTGACTCACAAATAAAATATGTGCATGAATGTGACCTTTTGCAGATATAAATGTTTATTGCAAGACAGCATAATTGGTTTCACTGAACAACATAGGGAGAACCATTAGCAGTAATAAGCAAATATCCTTACTCAGTCATTTGATATAGATGAAATGTGATTAACAGCTATCTGTTGTAAAGTGCTTTGTGATGTATTTCTGTGAAAGAAGCTATAGATAAACTTTACTTGCTACTTACTACATATCCTGGCGGATTTGAACTCAGACAGGGAAAAGGCCTGTCTGATGGACAGGGGAAGGTCGATCCAAAGTTTGGGAGCTACTACAGCAAAAGCACGGCCTCCTCTGAGCTTGAGTCTTTGGCACAACCAGGAGCAGCTGAGAGAACGGGAGAGCGTGTAGGGGTGCAGCAGCTCTGACAGGTAGGGCGGGGCAAGGCCATTTAAAGCTTTAATAGCAAATAAAAGAAGTTTAAAATAGATAATAAAATGAACCGGCAGCCAGTGCAGGGAGGCTAAAATAGGAGAAATGGAATCAAACTTTCGTGTTCCAGTTAACAGGCGTGCAGCCACATTTTGAAGCCTCTGAAGCTGGGAGGTGCACAATCCACTGACTCCAGTATAAAGAACGTTACAGAAATCCAGCTGGGTGGTAACATATGTATGGATTACTGGTGGTGGTAAAATGCTGGTGTGAAAGAATTGGTTTTATTTCAGCCAGCTGCCTCAGATGGAACAAGCTCGATTTGACAACTGCTCTGATCTGATTCTCTAACTTGAGTCCTGCATCCACTATGACCCCTAGATTTGTCACGGTTGGTATATTGGGCCAGGCAACCAACATCTACATGGAGGGTTTCAGTAGAGCTTCCAAAGACTATTACATCTGTCTTTTGTTCATTAAACCTTAAGAAGTTCAGAGACATCCAGGCTTTAACGCCACTGAGACATGATAACAGCTGACCCAGAGAGCTACCGTCCTTTCTTCCTAGCGAGACATAGATCTGGGTATCATATGCGTAACAATGAAAGGAGATGCCATACTTCTTAAAAATCAAGCCAAGAGGTAGCTGGTAAAGTGAGAAGAGGAGGGGATCTAGAATTGAACCCTGGAGGACCCCACACAGGAGAGGAGCTGAGGAGGATACATAGTCAGCAAGGCGGTCACAGAAAGTACGATCACCCAAGTAACCAGTCCAGTGCTGCAGCACAAATGCCTTTAAGGAACCTGTGGGCTTTAAATGATCAGCCACCTCCTGCAAGGAAGACAGTCATGGGTTCAAAGCTGTCAAAGACAGCAGAGCAGGGGGCGGAGACTGAGGGGTCATGTGCAGAAGGTGAGATCTGGACCCTGGTAGAGGTAACGTTATCAATAAAGAAGTGTAGGAAGATATCACACACAGCAGAAGATGGCTCAGTAGAAGCTGTCTGTGGGGCATTTGTAGCTCATAGACTCTGAGATAAAACCATTATCAGTTAAACACTGATTAAAAACTATTAAAAACTGACCAGCAGAGGAATTAAAATCAGGATAGAGCCGTGGTGCAGGACTGGATTTAACCTTATAGAGCAGGACTGGTTGATCTCAAATAAAACGGGCCTGTGGTCTGAAAAAACTGGGTCACTAATCACCAGGTTAAAAACAGGTAAACCAGAAAATAAAACCAAATCCAGACTGTCTATGTTCATGAGTGGGACCAGAAACAGACTGCACAAGATTTAAAGAGTCCGTAAGGTTTAAAAAGGACTGAGCCAGAAGTGAATCAGGACAACACGTGGATATTAAAATCACCAACAATAAGAACCCGGTCGTACAATTCATTCAATATATTAGCATAACATCACACAGAACATTTACCTTTTTAAAATAGACAGGATGGAGAATACATTTTGAATTTTGTATTAAAGCATAAAGTCTACATTCTGAGTGTGTGTTTCATGCAGCTGATGGTAAATTAAAGCCTGAGTTTGTCTATTTTCTGTTGCACCTGAAGAGTTCTTGAGTGCTGCAGCACAGCCCTCATTGAGGAGTCTGTTTTTTGTTGTCAGCAGGATTTCCCCCCCCCCTCCTTCTCTTACATAATTCATACTGTAACCGTCCTTCACTTTCATATACCTGAATGCAAGTCAGTTCCCTCCACTGAGACAAAAAATAATCATTTCAGCTCTCAACACCCTTTTCCTGCTCTTTCTTCCACCAACTCACATGAACTGGAAAAGTGAAATCAGATGGGAAATAGATCAGAGTTAATTTAATTTTCTTTTCTTTTCTTTTTCTTTTTTTTTTGCAGCAGGAGGAGTCTCAATGTATTGTCCAATGTATAAAAAAAGACAATCAGCTTTTAGGTTGGCAATTACACCATTCTTCAACCATTTAAAGGCTCTTTTAGTAACTGAAATGCTTCATAATGATCTTTAGTCCTTTCCAGATATGGAATTCATACCATTTATGACTTCATTAATCTTTTAAAGTGACAGAATTCAGTCATTAAGTCAATGCTTACATTTTTATTAATGCACATGGCTTCATTTAGACATACCTGTAACAGTGATGGAGAGAGTCACAGTAAAGCATATAAGTCCTCCTTCTCCCTGCAACATGTCATTGTAGCTGTATAAATTCAGGTTAGCATATAAAGTGTTTGTGTTAAATATTCTAAGAAAGATGTTTCAGATATACAGTAACCATCACTCTTCTATGTTTTGTAAAATGTGTGTGAGGGGATAAATTCCTGCTATAGTGTAAAAATTGCTGTAGGAGATTTTTTTCTTCTAATTTTGTTTCTTCATATGCAGTGAAAAACTGTTGGGGGACAACGTATTATTTGTTTAACTATATCATTTTTAGAAATGTGATATAATAAAGTCCTGCTTGGTCAGAATGATGTTGCATACTGTAAGAAAAAGCAGCCTAATTTCCTGAGAACTTAAAGGTGTTGCAAATTCTAGTTTTTTATTTATTTTTTTTCTTTTTCTTTCTTTTTGAATCTCCTTGAATTTTTAAAGTAGGGAATGAAACCATTTGCACCAAATGTTGCAAAGTCCTCCTGCACGTTACACTGCAGTAGACATGTTAAAACGTGATGCAGCTTGATGTTCTCAAAGGTATCCCAATGAAAGGTGTTGAGGATGGAGGGGAGAATTCTCACTCACTTCAGTCTCCTGAGAAGGTTCCTCCTCTACTGAGAGTTCTTATTCCTGTGTTTGTGTTGAGACTCTAGGTCTGAGGAAAACCTCAGTGACGCAGATCTCCAAATACTTAGCGCTGATGACTCGCCATTGATGTACAGGGAGATGCTTATGTCAAGTTAAAATAATAGAAACTATAGTGCATGTTAAAATGAGACCTATGTGTGATGAAGTAAACAATCCCTAACACAGGACACATGAGGTCCCCATGCACAAAAAACTTTAAAAAGCATTAGTGATTTATTGGTTTAGTGTTTATTAATGTAATTTGTTACACAAACCTTCTAAAAAAGAAATAGTTTTGACTCCCTTATCTATAATTCAAATTGCTGCAGATAACATAACTTTTGTACTTTTTGCTTTCTATTACTTTACCTCATTTTATTGGATTAATTCATCTTCTGTACCCACAAAATCCTGTTCATAGTCACACAAAGCTGATCCCTGGGAGACTGCTGCTCAACTTCTGCTGTTGGTTTCTGCAGAAAGGAGGCTCCCTGACTAGAAGTCTGAACCACCTCAACTGACTTCTCTCAATGTGGAGGAGCAGCTCTACTCCAAGTTCCTCTAGGATGTCCTCCATGATTGAGCCTGGCCACCATGTGGAGGAATCACATTTAGTCTGTTTATATTCATGATTTTGTTCTTTTGATCATTATCCAAAGCATTACCCACTGGTGAGGATTGGAACATTGGAACAGCTTCACATTCTGGCTTAGCTCTCTTTTCGCCCCACCAAAAACCCATAGGTGTACGTGAACATTTGGCCTCACAATATGCATTTTAGATTTCAACAGACTGGAAATCTATCAGGTCTTCTTTAAAAATATATACATAAATGTACTGCTCTCAACTGATCCTGACCAAACATTCATACATAAGACTGAATCATTTGATGCAAAAAAAAAGAAGAAGAAGAAAACAAAGAAGTCAGAAATGACAAAAAATGATAAATTAAGATTGTTCTAAAAAAAATAAAAGGCCATAAAACCCAAGATAAAAACATTACCATAGGATCAAAAAATGAAGTGCACCACATATTAAAAAACACACGTAGGCCTACATGTAAATCCAAGGATTATTACCCACTTTAACTTACCTAATGATGGTTAAGTAGCTTATGACGAGATAATTAAGTAAAGAATTGGCATATACTTGGTAATTGATGGATTATTAATAAGTACCTACTTGCCATGTAATTGCTAATCATGAGCATGTAGTGAAGAATAATGAGCTGAAGGAAATGCTGGGAGATCCTATATGAATCAATAACAGATTGTACTTTATAAACATTCCTAATTATCTCTAAACCAGCCTCTAAACAACTAGAAACAACTCATTTATTACCTCATGATTATTACAGTTTTGGGGCAGATGGCAAAGTCAGATTATCCTATTACCTTATTTTATAATCAAAATGATTACTATTGTGTCCTGTATTGTGTAAAACTCCACAAACTGGTCAGCAGCGCTTCATATTGTAGAGCCGTGTACAGTAGGTGGTATTGATCTTCTAATTTAACTCACAGAAAAAGCAAAACTGTACATTTCTGAATGTCAGACTTCTCCCTTAAGAAATGAGATATGAAGCATTTATCGCTAAAGATCACGAGAGCATCAAACACAAGCAAATTAGTGTTCTACTATTAAAAAAACACAAACAAAAGAAAATGTTTGTTTAGACAGTTACCTTTGATTTGTTGATGCAAGAAAGCACAAGCAAAAATGACTAGAATATTAGAAATCATGTTGCTAAATTTCAGATATGCTTAATGGGAAAATATGCTCATATGGTGGCTGTGTTCAAACAGCTGCCCCCTTTTCTGATAAAATGATGCATATGAAAGACAATTTCCCACATCGGACTGAGTAGATGGCCCTATCTATTACTTGTTGAGCCATTTATCTTAACAGCACTGATGAATTCATTATAGTGACAGTTTTTCTTGGCGTAATGAAATTCCACCTCAAAAATCGGGTGTTTGAAATGGAGAGTGGAGATATCTGCTCAAATTACTGAAATCCATCTTTCTTCTTCTGTTTCTTTGCACGTTATTGTATTTGTTGTTGCCGAAGGTGTCTTTAAATGAGCATCTGCCATCAGCAAAAATCTACCTTTTAATTGTGACCTTCTGTGTTTAGACAGGAAAGGGAAACTTTGACTTAATTTCAAAAGATTTTAAGGTTAATATTTTAGAATGTTCTGCATTTCTACATAAATGTTGAACAAACATTTTCAAATGTTTAGATCATCTCATTTTTAGTACTTGAACTTAAATGAAGGTGAATTAAAAACCAAGAATTGTTTTAAAACTGCCTCCTGAAACCTCAGATTATTCTGAAAAACCCAGTCTTGCAGCCTCTGAAAATACTATAAATATGACAAATGGCAGTCATTACAAGAGCCAGCTAAATTCTCTGAAATGCTCAGAAAAAGGAACTTCAGTGATTCCTTCATTATCTACTTTAGCATCAGATACGTTGGACCATCCTTCATGAAAGGAAAGGAAATGATTCTGTTCTACGAGTCCTCGCAGTCACAACAATCAAAGTGATGCTCAATTACTCTCCTGCTTTTGTACTGAGATTCAAGTAAATAAATCTGAGGAGAGGGAGGGGAAGTCTGAGCTGTCGACAGGAGGTGAGAAGCCTCTGACAACATCTTTTAATTTGTTTATCTTTTACATTTTTGCACTACCAGTCTTGAAAATTGAATAATTTATGTCATTACACTTGACTTAAATGATCTATATAATAAAACTTAAAAAAAACAAAACAACATATAGAATGTTGTTTATTTGTTTTGCAGAAGCTCTATAGAAAAATATTTGTCAAACTTGCACATAGTTTGTTCTAAATGTGTTTGGATTCTAACTGAGAATGTCTGTTATTTCCTAATACTTTAAAACATCTAATGACTTCAACCTCCCGATGCAGAATGTAAAGATTACTTTTGAAAAGACTGAAGATATGCATTTTTATTGTTTGACTACATATCAGGTATTTTAGGGATCTCTCTTTAGAATGAGATCTTGAGATGACCTAAAAACGAAGTAAAAAAAACCCCACATTTGTGCTTGTTTTTCTGGAATCTGATCATAATTTACAGAGATGGCAGCTGCATGATGTTTGAGTCTATAAAATAGCACAATAAAAGATCTGACTTTGTAGCGTACTCGTAGCCTAGTAAACTAAACGGTCAGTTCTGCTCTGCAGACGTTGGTCTAACCACGCTCCATTGGAACCTCTGCAGCCCACTGATTGGTCCGGTCAGTCTTGTACCAGGCCAATCACAATGCTCTAACGATTTGGTGGGCGGGATTAGCCGATGATGGCAGAGCACTGATTTTGAAATTAAACAACATGGCGGCAGCTCAGGAACCGCGTTCATTTGAAGTGGCTTTCTCATCAAATTTGGATGATTTAGATTTGAGCTTTTCTTTAAAACAGATAGAGGCACTTCAGTCCTTTATTTTGAAAAAATATGTATTGACTGCTTTGCTGATGGGATACAGTAAAAGTTTAATTTAATGGCTGGTTCTGGTTGTTTCTAAATGGCTCTGGTTGGTCCCAGCGCTATCCAATAGCATGTGAAGACAATTTGATTGACAACCGTTCATACCGCCCCTATGAATGAGTTGTTTCAATGGATCGTGGTCAGACTATATATCCACTTATGGTCTGGGTGGCCATGTTAGTACCCCAGTGTTTGTGTTCTAAACAAAAATCTCTATTTTTATCCTCATGGAAGATCAAATCAACCTCTCAGTCCAATTTTAACCAAATGAAAGCAGAGCTTCTATTATAAATCAGGGCTGCATCACACCAAACCCACCTGTGGGTTAGATTACTTTGTTAAATTAACAAAAAATTTAGTGGATTTTTTTGTTTTTCCTCTCCCTAAATATTTCTGTTTTTTGTGAAAAAGGTCAACGGACTTAAAGGTTATTCAAGACCATTTAGCAAATAAGAATCTAGTTTGTGAAGTATTTTAAGGCACATATAAAAAGATATGAAAACTATGAAGAAAGAGCTGCTGGAGCTTGTCGACTGAAAAAATGTTACCAACGCATTGAATCCATCAATCAGTCAGAAAGACTGGGAGCACATTAGGTTGAGGCCATTATTCCTTTCCCTCCCTATAAATGGTCCACGAGCAATCGTGTCTCCTACTGCAAGAAGTGTAATCATATGTGAGATCACAACCAAGCACAACGTTTCCAAGAAACGGAAGCCATTTCTTACATCAGGTAAAGTTAATGTTCCTGACTCAATTATCAGGAGAACAGTGAACACAACTGTGCTCATGGCAAAGCTGCAAGAAGAAAAACTGCCCACTGGGCGAGGATGGCTTGGTATCGATGAAACTCGGAAATCTAAAGGAATCCCAGCAGGAAAATGTCAAGAATTCCTTTTGTTGAGCTGAATGCATGTTATGCAGCAAAGCAATTAATGAGCAAAATAAAGGGAATGTTTTAAATGGCTAAATCAAGTTCCTGATTATCAAAGGATCTGAAGCTGTTATATCCTCAGGAACTTGCTGAAATATTCCTAAAAATCTGTGTTCAAAAACCTTTAAACATCACAATGATTTCAAATAAAAGTAAAGAAAAATACAAGACCCATTTGGTGAAGCAATCCCGTGCACTTAGCTTAAAAGAACTATTTGGAGATACCCTGAGCGCAGCTTTATCCACACGCTACCCAATACTCGAAAAACTTTGATGGGATGTGTGTCACTGGATTATCTCACCTAGATTCCCCCTAGGCTTTCATTGGGAGCCTGTGGCATGGACACAGGCATTTAGTGAGACTCCCGAGTGTCACTGGCAGCACAGCAGGATGCCGTAAGGCTCCAGGAAACATCATATATCAATGTCATGAGACTGATCATGCACATCAGCAAGGCCTTTCTTTCTGCAGCAACAATGACACCCATTAAGCTATGTGTTCTTGCTTACAATTTTCCCTCTTATCTTGTATATTTTTTCTTTTTTACTTCAGCTGATATGATCTAAAGCTGGTTAGAAAGTACAAAAACCTCTACTAGTGTTCAATCAGAACTATGGAAATGACCTTTACATAAAAATATGTATAATAAATTCAGGACAGAGTTTAAGTGGTAATTCCCTGCTAAGATATGAACTTGATGTGCCATTACAGACCAGATAAAATCTGAGGTCATCTGACAACACAACTGTCTGATCATGCTACGTTACTCCTTTAGTGATAAGGAACTCTTTTATGAAAAATAGGAGCTGGATATTGGAACTGCAGTTCAGAATTTGCAAGTCATTAAGGTTCTGAGCATTAATGAACTCTGGAGAGCCAGTGTCATGACAGGAAATGGAGCCTCAATATGCATTTGAAGACAAATTTGAGTCAAATCGTTGAAGAAAAGAACATAGAGTATCGGCCAAATTCAATCATAGTGCTAGTGAGAGGTAGTCACTGCACAGTTCCTACATCTGTTAGACAAATTGTTTTAACGTTTGGATTCATATGCATTTCATTATTTCCCTTTATTACATGTAGATTTCTAAGCTATGGTTACCTAAATACAGTTTATAAGATATTACTTTGAACTTTCTAGGTAAAGCACATATTTTATATACCGGTATTTCCTTACAATAGAAGCCAAGTGTAAAAATCATAAAGTGGAGGAAATTTATGTGAGTTTATTTGTAAATAATATTTCCTCAGCTTTATTAATGTATATCCCAATAAATAAAAAAAATACAAGACATAACTTTGTAATCATGATGGATTGTGACTAAGTGAAATCTGGTTGTCAGGATACATCTGTGTGTCATCTGCAAAAAACAAAGATTTGATCAATTTCCTGGTGACTTTTTTTTAATTTATGAACTTGTAAAATTGTTTGCTCAGATTGTGTACTCAAAAAAACTGTGATCCTTGAAGTTTTAAAATGTATTTTGATTGGCCAGATTTAAGTATCTTAACAGCCTAGTGATGACTAGAGAGCTTCTGCATGTTGTTATGTTTGCTTCTGAAAATTCAGTGGATTGACCCTCTGTGCAGATCCCAGAGAGAGGAATGTCAATTTAATTCAAAAATATGAGGCGCCGCCAGGGACACACAAAAAAGCTCTCATACACACACGTGTGGAAAAAAATAGTTTCTTTTCACACGTGTGTGTGAGAGATAATTTAGTCCCTGGTGGCCCCTCATACAAGATTGTCTGTCAGAGTCAGTCATGAACTTCTGCAGATTGGGACCTGCAGGTAAATTGTGAAGATTTTTTAAAGCCTAAAATTGTACAATATAGTAGAAAGAAAATTCATAATTTTTTAAAAATATTACTTGCAAGGGTATTGCCTAAACTTTATGGAAAATAAAACATTTGAATAAACAACTAACTATACAAAATGAAGTTAAAATCCTCCCAGAAACAAGTTGATGGCTGCCAAATACGTCTAATCAAGATGACAAATTTATAACAAACAGTGAACCATGTTAATGAATTTATAAGTTTATACTTATTAAAAATGTTTTGCTGATTTTGGGTAAGCCAAATAAATCACTAAAATAGCTTTTAATTTTTCAGAAAGCGTATGTCATAATGAACTAGATGTCTATTTTATTGGTACAATCCTTTTAAACCAACATGTTATGGTGATGTTATCAGAATATTTAACCCTTCCTATTTGTTGTGTCCACTTACTCAAAGTGTTTTGGTACACAAGCTAAAATCTGCTGTGGCTACTGAGGCAATAAGTTCATTTCAAGCCACGCTGGCAGTACACAAATAAAATGCAGTTGATTTTGGTTTGTGCAAAACTTTTATGTGAGCCCGTATTCCATGCATGCTTGTATTTCAGTTTACACAGCCTGGAGCTCAAGCATGAAATCCAACTACAAAATGTAAAATTACTGGTCAATCATAGCTGAGCATGCCAAGTCTCAGTGCACCGACTGCTGTTATAAGACATTCACGAGCCTTATAGAACATGCTGAGCTTTCTGCCTGCCCACACTGCTCCCACGCTCCTGCAGCTTGTTAATGCAGATTTCAACAAGGAAAAACCCTAGGCCTTATTCTCTCAGTGCAGATCATGAAATAGGACTTTCACTCATTCGGTTTGATGGATCCCGCTGCTTTGGCTTTACAAGAGAGATAGTGCCTTGGCCGATCTCCTGTGCGAAGATGAGCTCTGACCGAAGACATCTGGAATAATCCACCTGCATCTCTGGAGAGCAGTTCAACTCGGGGCATGCCGCCATGTTTCAGATGACCCATGTCCAAACAGCTTAGAAGCAGGATCATGCATAATTTCCTTTGGTTGTCCAAGCAGCAAATGGACGATGTCATCATCTGCGCTGGTCATTTGAGTAATAATTACATCAGTGATCGGGACACTTTATTTCAGTAACAATGATGTAGAACGTTGCTCTTGCGATTTGTTTTGCCTTTTTATTTATCAATTGCACAGGGATTTGCTGGAATATACATGAAATATATGCAGAGCAACTTTTATTTGCTTCCATCAATCGTTAATGAGTGCACGGCAGCAGTAGACAGCTGCGTTGCCCTGAGCTGCAGTATCACTGCGCTCACTCTGTCCTCTCTGCAGCTTTCACTGTAGGGGTGCCTGTGTAGAACAGCAGAGCTGGAAAACATCCTCAAGCCCAACAGTCATAAACAGGATTGATGTCTGCGACCAAGACGTTTGACTTTATTCAGTCAAGCTTGAGAAAGATCATTTGGCATCATTGCGGCTGGGCTGGAAGTTTGATGAAATTGTATTTCCCTTCATATTGTCTTCACCTGTTTACTGGGTGTAATGTAATGGGGCGATCAAGAATGAGCTGTATTAGCAGCTCAGAAGTGCAGTTATGAGCCGCCTTTAGTTTTTATTAGAATGTACTCTTGTCTTTAACTTGTAATTGAGATGATGGATTGGATTGGGGGAAATAAAGAGATGATGGATTGACAAAATAAGACAGATGCTTTATAACACATGGTTTTTATGTATCTACAGTACATAATCCTTCACAGCAGTTTAAGTTCTTTAAATATTGAGCAAGTACTAATTACCCAATGTGCCAATATTGAGCTTTTTTGGCTCATTACTAAAAGACAATATATATTTCTTTGCCACTGTGTTCTCATATAAACGTGAACATATTCTTACATTACAGGGAACCTTAAAATATAATTGACTCCATCTTAGTGTTTATGAAACTGCTTTTTTTTGTTTGTTTAGCAGAGTGTGGGGAGGTATTAGCATCCAACAATAATGTTGCATAATGAGAGAACACTGTCTGAACCGTAGCATGCATCTGGCCCTGAATAATGGACTCATATTTCTTGGTAGCTACTCTGAATGCATTGCAATCATGGGCCCTATTGTCTCTCTCTCAAGTTGGCCGTCCATGCTTTTGTGCGACCACCACCAGTCGGCTCCAGTTATTACATTTTGAATGTGGTCTTTTATTTTGTCCAGATTGAGGCTCATTTGGATTCAGAAAATGGCCAAAAGAACATAATACTGCAGGTTTTTTTTGCTGCTCGTACTTGAAGGTTTTGGAGTTTTTATGAACACTAAAATCATTTTTGCACATACACTACAGCCTAGAGGGGGTTTTAGACATGTTTATGAGGAGCACTCGGGGAGTGTTGCTGCCTCATAGTTTATTTTGCTGACATGTTTTCTTTCCACATATTGATTCTACAGATAAATCCAAATACTTTTGATATTGATATTGACACAAAAACATTCAGCATTACGGACAGGTAGAGAGCCTCGTGTGCCATTCTCAGTGTGCTGCAAACAAGACCTTGCAGTTTCCAAAGCTGTTTTAATTTTTTAAGTCATGCTTTACCTACTAGGTGCACCAACCAGGCATCACCCTGGAGTATTTCTTACTGTGAGAGTGCTTTTCCAAGAGAAAGTTTCCTGCTGTGCAGTGCACAAACACCAACTGTGGAGAAGGTCTGGACCTCATTCTCCACAGAAATACTTCTCTGTACATCTGTGAAAACAAATTAAATTATTTTTGTGCTACCTTTGATGGTTTCTGCTTTACTCTATATAAAGTCAACATCTTTTAATTGACTTTCATTATCTTCCTCTGGATTTGTTCAAAACTACAGAAATTCAAAATCATTTTTAATAGTTGGATTTATCTAATGTAGAGTGTTTTAAATCATGATAATGTTAGTTTTTACAATTAGTCAATTAATTGAATTTGTTGAGTTTTTTAAAAGTTGTTTCCTGGTTAATAAACACATGTGAATCTTTTTAGACCAAAACCTTTAATTATTATATCAATATAATGTGTGGTCTAAGAACATGAAGCAGGCGATAATGATTTTGTCTGTTTGTTTTTGTGTCTGTTCATAAAGTATCTCATAAACCACTGATTTTAATAAAACTCTCAGGAAGTGATCAATGAATCAATGAATACCCTCCTTACCATTCTATTTTTTAAGTCTATAACTCTAAGTAAGTTTTGTTTTGTTGCTGTTGATGTTTGCCTGTTAGTTTTGTTTCATTTTACTTGCTCCAAAACACTTTGTGTTACACTGAAATGAATAAAAAGAGCTTTATAAATAAAGCTTGATGGATTTATTCTTATAAATAAAATAGTTTTGAACATTTTATGCATAAAACTATAATTTATGCTTCATAAAACCATAAAATAGCATTGCATATTATACAGAATACTTTAATAAAAGAGAGAGAGATAAAAGCTTGACATGAGGCTTAGTGTCATCTAACCCTCACATCTGCCAACTGTAGTGTGTTTGGTGTTTGGGCTGAAGCAGGTGCAAAGGTCTGGCCAGAATCCCAGCTGATTTCCATCAACATTCATGCAGCACATGTTAAAATGTGCCGCTTCAGCCTGGCTCAGAGTTTTCTGCTGCCAAGCTAACTGTGCCACTGGAGTGCGGATGGAAATGAGCCTGCTATAATCCGTGGCAGTATCGGCCCACAGCCTACGCTCAGACATCTCCCTGTCTCCATTTATCCCATGAAGTTGGTTAAATGCTACCTGCCACACTTATTCAAGACCTATTCAGGCTATTGACAAAAGAGCCGGCATGAAGTGTTTCTCTCAAAACTTCCTCTCAAAGTTTTCTGAATGAATGAATTTTAAATACTCAATTGACCTACATACTTTTGTGTTGCTTAGCTGCATTATTTCTGGAGACTGGATGTAACACAGAAGCATTAATAATCTTTTTTCTTTCTTTCCTTTCAAACTTCTCTTGACTCATTAATGCAACCCACAGTGATGGTTAAATTCAATTTTCTGGATGCGGGTATATCCTCCAGTAGATTATCCATAAGAAAAACAACAACAACTCACAGAAGGAACTATTAACCCAGTTTGCCAGTATTTTTATACAGTATAGAATCAAGTTTAAAGTCTGCACTGTTTACTAGAGCATCGTTTTTCACATATTTAACACATCCACTGAAGTTTTGACTCCTACTGGCTCGCCATCTGCATTTCCCCACTCATCTTTGTGTGATTACCTCGGTTTATTGTCACAAAGGACCCCACAAATGAAAGCCAACAAGTCTGTGCTGTCATTTAATTGTCATTAGTGTACTGGATAAAAAGATCCTGGAGGATGCGAGACTGAAACGCCACTGTGCAGCTTTTCAAGTAAATGTTATCAATGTTCATAGCTGCAACGCGTCCCATGTGAATACTCGATTGCAATCAAAACTCCCTTTTCTAATCACCACATTACAGATGAAGCTAAATTATACCAAAGTAAGCTCTGAGCATGAAAGCTTGAAATATTCTACCCCGTGGCTGGCAATGAGTGTCATGGCATGAGCAGCAAAATACAATCAGTTTCAAACTGTGACAACTGGCGATCAATGAAAAACCTGCATGCAAACAATTTTGGGGGGCATATTTTTGAATAATTGAAGAACTAATTGGAGAAGTCCAATACTGATAGGGAACTTTTTGCACAAGTTTAGGCACAAATTCCTCTGCAACAATGCTTGTTGTTGCACAAGTTGAGTGAGACAGGAAGTAAATGAACAGATATGCCTCAAATACAGTAGTTAAAAAGGGAAGAAACAAGAAAACGATTCAGCATTTTCCTTTT
Source organism: Callopanchax toddi (assembly GCA_006937965.1). Lineage (NCBI taxonomy): Eukaryota > Metazoa > Chordata > Actinopteri > Cyprinodontiformes > Nothobranchiidae > Callopanchax > Callopanchax toddi. The sequence continues at coordinate 2,322,429 of SSNR01000024.1, forward strand.
CTTATCAATTGCTGTAAAAAGGATGAATAATTAACAAGAGCTCCATTTGATGCGAGAAGAATGCCTGTCCACACAGCCAAAGAAATTCATACCCTACATTAATATATATTGGAAATGGAGTAGAACACATTAATATAAATGGGTATTTTTCTATATGGGTCAGTTCAAGTGCTCAAATGTCATTAGAGGAATGCAGGTTTCTGAACATCACTCTCTGGTTTCTAGACATTGCGTCTTTACAAGACAGGTATAGACAGTAGAGGGATCCTGAAAAATGAGAGAGAAGTGGCATTCTGGGCAGAATGTCTGCTTTGTCTTCTTTTAAAAAGGGTTGTGCTCCTCATTCACAGTTTTGTTTTACATCATGACACCGTTTTAACATTTTATCCTGTAGCTTCCATGCGTAGAGATAGACCAAGCATCTCTTTTATTGTTGAAAAGGGAAGTTACTGATTCTCTTTCCAGGTGCTGCCATGTTGTTTTTGAAACAAGCAGTGCTTTAAGTGGGCTGGTACTCACGGTACACTTTTAGATTTGACCCCTGCATGTAACGGTGCCTTTTTTCACCATACCGGTGCATGCTGGTACTTATTTCCAGCATACGGTATTATGTCGAGATGATTTTGAGTTTTCACGGGCGTACTTGCATTCAGGCAGAGCAGAGTGTGCACACCAGTCTTTCCAGCCTTTGCGGACCAGCGTTGTTGCTGCACCAGACTGCTGTGACCCGGACACACACCCTGCCCCTGAAGGACTACAAAGACAACAAGGTGCCCCGTGTTCTTTTTTAAAGTGTTATCACAAAGGAGACATCTCAGACAAACATGCTGTCCGGTTTAAGTGTCACTGTGTTTATGATAAGAGCTAGTGGATCTTTGAGGCCCATCTAACATCTGTTCTCTGTTTAGTTTGGAGTTCAGAGTTTGTGCTGAGCTCATTGAATCCCATAAAAAAACATGTGCCTCATTTTCATACACACACTGTTCACAAGTAAACAAATGAGGTTGGATCCTTACAGTAAGAGCAGATAGAGTATGTTACATTGCATCAGATACCGCACCATGAAAAATGCCATAGGGCTTTTTAAAGCAAAGGATATGCAGCCATACTTGGTTATTGAAAACTCCAGCTTTAAGCAAATGCTAAAATTTACTGAATTCCCTTTTGTCAACATTTTAGCCACCAAATCATACCAGCTTTATATAAGCAAGTACATGCAACAGTGATCAATGACCAATTAAATGCTTCTGTGCAATTTCTATTTCATTTTTACTTTGAAGAATCGTTATTTTGTGTCTTTTTTCGCAGAAAGAATTAGTAAGAATTTGATTCTGTTTCATACTGCATGATGATTCTTATAATACAACTTTACCTGCCCCTTTCAATCAAACTGTATGTAATAATAGTAATAATTATAACCTTTATCCTATCAGTTACATATGTGGAATCGTCTCTAAATCGTTGTTTAAATGTTAGACATTTTTCCCTTGATCTATATTGTTGTACGCGATCTTTTACTCCTTTCTTTCTGACATTTTAAGAGATCAAGACTGATCAATACCAGGGTCAGCATTAAAAACAACAAGAGCAGCTACAGCATGAGCAATATGTGGAATGTAAACACCCCTAAATGCCATTACACTCGTAATTCTCACAACTCATATCCCTGCTTTTAAAGATTAGATCCCACAGGGCATCTTGTAGTTTAGAAGAAGAAGCAGGCTTATTTAATTCAGACTGCTCTGTGATCAATGTAGTGAGATAAAACAGGACATAAATATTCCACAGTGTTCAAGGAAACAAGTGAGATGTTTTCTGTTTACGGTGCTGTTCCTGTTGATCTGACATCTTTACAGCGAATGCTTGAAGGTAAATCGCTGAAGTACAAGTTCAAAAGCCTTCTCATAATTGAAGAGCCCCTTTTTTTTCTAATTTGAATTTTATTTGTGTTTTGACACATTTCACAGTAACGATTCCAGACCTCATTGTGGTTGAGCGATAATAGAAATAGAATTTTTGGGAAAACATTTCCAGATATGCTTACAGATATTGGAAGATATAAAAACGTAGAAAAAAAGTTTTCCATCTTTATAATTACATTTGTTTCTGTGAACTTGATTTAATTTACTTGTGAATGGCAAAAAAAAAAATGAATGGAACATCATTATTTAGGTTTGAGTCATTAAAAAAAACACTGCAGGACTTTAGGCTGTTTGAGAAGAGACGATAAAAATAGTTTCTTTTCTTCTTCTCAATTTTTGTGACAAGTTGGAGGTACTGTACGTAGCATCATTCAATTAATCCACCTGTCTCCTGCATTATATGAAAACTGTCCTAATGCTTGAACTATGATAAACCGTTGCTTTGCACCAGACTCCATTCACTCTATCAGGAACTTTGCAGGCCTGGTGAATTAATGTCAACAGTCTCTGACCTCAGGTGGTAAGATAGCACCTCCTCATATCTTCAAGGGACTTGTAGAATTAAGTCTCCTCAGGAGTGCCATAAACATTCTTTTCCTGTGCTTTGAAGAAGCAGAATCAACATTCTTCATCCAGAGACCTGTCTTAACAACTGAAATCCCATTGATATCAGAATCTCCAAACAGGTTTGTCGTCTCTAGCCCGGAGAAGACGCCATGAAAGTCTTTCAGATGCTAATGTTCAGTACTTTGTGAAAACAGCCTCAAAAGCTGAGGACAGACAATCAGGAACCAAACTGCAGATATTGCTCACCCCTTTTGTTTCGCAGGAAAGTGAGAGACCCCCCTTCTACTCTTAAGAAGAGAACTTTAACTTCTTAAATTCCAATGTCTGGTCATTGTCCTTATTGCTGTGTTTGAAATTCATTTACATGCGATTTCAGTGTGTCTACCAGATCTGTGGTAAATTCCTCAACTCAGGTTTAGAAGTTAGACATCTTTAGGTTTAAGTTTTAATTCTATGTACAAGTTTTAAGTGAAGTTTGAATGTGTTTTTATTAATGTTTTCAGGGGAGAGTTTTATGCATTTTATTTGATGTTTTTATGAAGACGTGTCAAAGACGATTATCTGTTTTTATAGTAAAACAGATAATAAAGTTATATCAATTCCTGTTACCAAGATAACTGGAGTTTCACTTTTCCCTTATTTGCTCACTCTTCCGAAGGCCTTTTTAAGTTCATATTGATAAAACTGGTAATATGTCCATTCAAACTATAAAGTTCACCTGGTTTGTTATGATAAGAGTATTGAATGTGGTGCGGTTCTTTTGTTTTAATGACAAATTAAAATTGAAGGATGTGTGACTTGTAAAACTGACTTTAGGGACCTTTCAGAGTGAGAGAAAATTAAACTTAATTTCCCTGTAGTAATTCGACTCACGTCCCCTCTTCAAGACATTAGAACCTCCTCATAAGATAATTATTCACGCCAACAGGACTCCCCAAAATTAGTTAAGAAGATGTTATTGGTCACCCTACAGGACAACCCCTTTAGGATAACAACCCCTTTTCAGGAGTCCTGAGTGAGAGAGTTTTCAGTTTTAGTTCCAGTTTAATTTCAGTTCAGTTAATTTGAGTTTAGTTCTGTTCACTTCTAGTTCCGGTTTTAGTTTCAAGTTTTCAGTTTTTACTTTTACTTTCGGTCGTTTCAGAAACAGCTGCTTGGACCTTTGATGACCTCCTGCACAAACTCCTGTTCCTCCTCTGATCAGCATCAGGCCTCAGCAAAACCTTTTTTTTTAGTGCGGCGTTTTATTTTAATCTTGCAGTACCTTTAAAAGAAACTCAGTTTCTTCATTTTTACAGTATTTTTGCGACGTTATTTCAAATCAGTTTAGACGTCGATTTAGGAAATTCAACTCCATCTGCCTTTGGGGTTAAAATAGTTCAGTGCCCTCAAGAGTTCTGGTTCCGCGGGTCGAAGCCCGAACTCTCAAACAGAGCAGCCCACAGTCTGTTCCCGACAACATCAGTGACCTCCGGAGCGGAAGGCTGACGTCAACCTGACTTCGAACCCATCGGGTCGACAACTCGAGGGACTCGCAGGAAAAACCCTGTCCGTCCATCGGAACCTCAATTCCCCGTTGGAACGACGGCTCCCGTATCCATTCGGCACTGAAGGTTGGTCTCACGTGAACTTTCATGTGGCTGTGACATTAAGAATGATGCATCCTTTGATATCTTAACTCTTTTAAACCCCAACCCTTTCCATAAACCTTAGCCTAAATGTTAAATCACTTCTCCTCTTCCAAATTACAGCAGTCGAAATAACCCCCTTTTTACTCATATATCTCACTCTGCAAGCTCCGTTATCATATCTTAATATTTTAACTATTTGTGTATTCAATATTTCACTTAAACTTCCAGTTAATTACTCTCACTGTCATAATTATCAAGATGGTTAAAATCACCTGTGTTCATGCATGATTCTGTTGTTTGACAAGGTTGCAAACTGTTGATTTGACTGGTTGTTAATAAATATACCCTCTTAGTAATACGTAGTTGTGATGTTTTGAATTGAATGGTGTTAAACTTCATGAATCAAGAATTCACTCATTCAGACTTGTCAGACTGATTTAACACAACAGAAAGGTTTCTCAGGTTATCCTAAAACCTGGGTGGTGCCCCGAGGTTTATTATTAGCATTATTAATAATAATATCACTATTGTTGTTAATAATCCTAATAATATATATTTTATATTAACATTGTAGGAATTTTCTCCCTACATGTATATAAAGTCATTTTCAAATTCTGCTTGGCATAAAAAAGAAAAAGCTCTGAGTTGGCATATCGGGTTTTAATCACCTCAGCAGGAGTTTAAGAGATTCAAGAAAAAAAGGCAGCCTGGGTGACTTAACTGTTGTATTGAAGCTATGAAGTAAAGTTTTTATTAAATTTCCAGCCAAGGAGTTATATATAATGCTACACACTTTATCTTGAGTGATTGCTTGTTTTTCAAACGATAGCCCCCACCGGTATGTCAATGAGATCTTTATTTGTGGATTTGGGAATGCAACTCAGGTATTTCCTGCTCCCTGCACTCACTTCTGGCACGCTCTTAAACTTTGCTACTTTAGCCCTCTGCAGCTTCTGAGCTTTTCCATTCTCACTGGATTAAAGCCAAGTGTGTTTGTCTCCTCTCTGCTGCTGGAACTCTAGGAATGAATTATAGGCAAGGACTACAAACCACAACGTTTATGCAACCGCATGTAGAGTCAAGTACACCACTCATCACCTTGTGGCCACAACTAGAGATGGCTTAGTTTACATTAAAAATTAATGTCCCATTATGCCCCAGGGCCATTGTTTCTAACCTTGGTCCAGATACAGACACAGCACGAGGTCCTCAGGGAGGGACCTGTGCCACCTGAAGTTACATGACTGACCTAAATCCTGGGCTACAGTGGCAGAGCCTGCTGTGACTCACCTACTGTCTTTTGATCTGAGTATATAGCAGGCTGCTATTATGTATGCTCTTTGAATTCTTCTGTGTTGCCAACTGTAGATATAGTATCAAAAATAATGAAATGTATGGTGACCTAGATTCTTATTTTGCCATTATTAAAGAAGTTGGTTCTCACAGAAGTAACTGGGGTACTGGGATGTGTCTCCAAAAATACATGCGATCAAAGGCTTTTTTTAAAAGCAATGCTTGCTACCTAATAAAACCAAAATAATGACCCTCGCTCACTGGGCTGGGACCACTGGCGACTCTTTACAGATGGGGATTTGCAAAATAGATAAATATGCAAATTTGTTTCTGTTAAAGAGATGTTGACATGGAACTGATTCAAAGAAAAGAACAATATCGACATGACTCCTTTCCGTTTAGTTTGCAGTGAAACTGTTGAACTAGGGGTTCAATTTGGATTACATCACTCTTTGAGGAGTGTGTGAGTGGTAATCAAAAAGAAAGGCAGCAGGTGGTTTGATGGGTAATTCTCAGAACGCGGCAACTGGTGACATGGTTATCAAAGCTCAGGACGACTAGGTGAATAACAATCTGTTGGTGAATCAGATTTATCCTCTCAGGAGAATCCTGGAAGCCACCCTTAGAGGTAAACACTGCCGAAGCAGGTTTTACCACCAGACAATCGTCAGGGTCAAACAGGTGGGTGAACTGGTGAATAGAGCGAGTGAGCCCATTTACTGTAGACTGTAGCATCCACAAGGCTTCGTGTGGAGGCAGGTAGCTGCGGGACTCAGAAAACCAGTGATTAGATGGAGGTCCATGGTCCAGCACTCTGTGATTGTTAAGCTTATCCAGGTCAGAACCAAAGCAGACATGAACACGGCAGACAAATCCATGGTCCGATGAGTAAAAACAGAAGTCAAGAAGGTTCAGAGCAAAAAAAAAAAAAAAAAAAAGAAGAAGATCTGAGAAGGAACAGACAGAATCTGTGGTCAGCAAGGCAAAACAGGTCAAAGGCAGGAACATGAACATGGGAGTAAGGCTGGACAGCTGTGAACACGAATGGACAAAAGACAATCTGGCAATAGAATAAAGGAGGCATGGAGCTAAATTAGGGTCAGACACAGGTGGAGGCAATTAGCAATCAAGGCTGGAGGAGGAACGGGGTGGGTGTGGCAGAGCTGCAGAACACAACTGGACCAAGACACACTACTCTGTTGTGTGAAATCATTCCATTCTAAAGCTGGACAAGAGAGTGGGGCATCTTCGTTACAATGACTGGAGACAAACGGTTCCTGAAAAGGTGTGAGGTGAGCTTGGTTCTCCTCTAACTGACAGGGACATTTTGAAAACCTCAAAGAGAGGTGATGAATGATGGTCACACTTCCTGGATTTATCCTTCTTTCCCATTTCTTCAAGAAGACACGTAATGGTCTTGTGTGGTGAAAATGGAGGAATCTTTGAGGGTCTTGCCCATATCCATATCTTAATCAGTTGATCTGTTTTGTGGCAATGAGAGCTTTTGTCATCTAGACTCAAGGACTTTAGAATATCTTAATAGTTGTTACCAGTGACTATTTACCTCTGTGAGACGCAGGACTCTAAACTAATCTTTTTACTTGGGTCTATGAGCTTTTGTGTATCCTCTGCCCTATTGGGGTTTCTAAGGCTTTTGCATGTGTCTAAAGTGCAACATTTGCATGGCATTCATGCAAATCTTCTTATTGCAATTTAGCACAAAGAGTCCCATTGTTTGATCATTTAACTTTCTTGGATCTCTTGCACTTTCTGACTCATGGAAGATAAATTAAAAGGGGTTCCAAGCAGATTCCATGCCCGTGAGAAGACTATTTTTGAGATAAATTTTGTCACAAAATTTTCTAAATTCCAGCAACACTTGAGCTTTGGGATCCTTCATGAAAATTTCAAGATATTTTGGAAACTCCTTTGTAAATGTCATTCATTCTCACAGTTGCAGCACAGTAAGACACTAACATCAAAGATTTAGCAAAGAGCTATTTACAACAGTCATCTAGGGTTATATTTATAAACTATAAGCAGATTATTTTCTCAGTTTGAATCTTAATAGAGGTCACACATTTCTTTTTCCTTTGCAAAAAATACCTCCTTATAATAAACTTCCTCCATTTTTTGAATAAAGCCATACAGCAACTAACGCTGAGGGATTTCAACCGCATTTGCACTCTAGAAAGAGGTTAAAAACGAGTCTAATGTGTGACATTTAGAAGTAAATTTTGAGCAGAAAATGCCATGTTCAACAGCCCTCCAGTGTACTGCACAGACAACACATCATCTGTGTCTCAGTGCTGGAGTCACATCATAAACCTTCGTGACATGAAGATGAATTAACACTATAAAAATGATATATTTCTCAATGCTGGCAGCTTATTTGTCATCACAACATCATTTCTATGATCTCTGTCATGGTGGCCAACAGCTACTGAATGAATCTCCTTTTCTCTGCAAACACTGCCAGCTGTGACTCCAACGAAAACACACAGCGTCCATCTGTGGGACTGCTAACGATGATTTCAGAGAATTTCTCCCCCCAAAAGAAAGAAAAAAAGTTCTACTCTCTCAAATAGTATGTGCCATGTCTAAAAATGTTAATGCATGCTGCTCGGATGCTGGATGGACAAAATAGCATTCAGACAGAAAATTGCTGTAGAAAAACTACTAAGAATGTAAAGACTGAGGAAAAAAAAACTCACTGTCCAAAAGTACTTGGGTTGAGAATAAGATAAAACACTCATTCCTTTACTTCTTCATTGGTTTGAGCACTGAAGTGGATAATTAAAAGTAAACTGCCCAATGTAATTTGTCTTGGCATATGAGAGACCCAAGGCGTATTCACAGCAAGCAGATGCTACTCAGCACTTCTCTTGCAAAATTTTTTATATGGGTCACCATTTCCTTAGATGTTTTTCATGCCAGATGGTTAAGTTAGGGAGGCTTTTCCTCTCAGAACCACCTACGTGTGGGTTTTAACAGTTCATAAGTGCCTGTGCTAATGACAGCTCATTTTGGGTTTTTTGTCCAGGTGCCTGCGAGCAAAGAAGCCAACCCCCTGCTGCTTGGTGATCAGTAGCAGTTACACTGGACAGACGCAGGGTGCTCGCATATTAGACAGAAACTAAACTGCAGATCATTTTGAAAAAATGTGGAAATATTTAAATTGTTGACAGGACTTTTGTATTAATACACATTCGATTTGTTAAAATTAGATAGGAAAAACCCTAACAACATATTTGAAGAGAAAGTATCATCAGCAACTATGATTTTCTTAAACGTACAAACAGAAACAAATTGAAAAATAAATGCTTTCTGACAAAACATTTCTACACTCTTTAAGAGTTATTGGAACTATGATGCTTCCCTAAATTATTAAGTATTGTTGGAGTCAAAGTGTCCACTCTTGGGATGAGGTGCCAGAAGCCCATCTACATATAGCTGCACATTATTATGGTGACTTGTGTCTAAATGTTTAGGGAAATTAAACAGCAAGAGAAAACACCAAATATCTGAGGGTTGTAAAATATTTTATTTAGGAAAATATCTTGTTTGTTTACTTAAACTTAAAAATTATATTGCAGTCAGTCACTTGCAAAAGATCTTGCATTGTTTTGACTTTGGCTATTACATTCCTACATACATGGCGTTCCTGTGTCTCTTTTTAAAGGAACACTAAGTAACTTTTTTCTTTAGCCAGTATGTGCTAATATGACCCTTTACAGGGTTAATGCCCCAGAATTTAGATTAATGGCTGATTAACAGACGTTTTCAGAACTTTGACATGTTGAGGAAGTAATTCAATCATTAGAATCAGGTGTATTGAAGCAGGGAAACACCTAAAACCTGCTGGATACCGGCCCTCGGGGAAGGGAGTTGCTGATCCCTGCTTTACAGCAATCCATGTTTCTACCTTATAACCTGCTCAGGACAGACGAGCAGAAGACAGAGACATCATATATATGAGCTAAGAGATCTACTGTATCGTCTTCATCATGGCGGAGCCTCCAAAGAAACAAAGAAAACCTTTATCTGATGATTGAAAACATGGCCCCACAGTGAGGGGAGGAGTCAAAAGTTTGTTTTTACAACAGTGATTTAAAACGGACACTAGGGGGTGCTAAAAACAAGCCCAAACTGCCTAGTGTGCCTTTAATAATCATATTGAGTAAGGTGCTCTAACAAGATGCCACAGCCAGCCAGCAGGTGGCAAAGCAGTGAAAATTGCATCATAGTTTCTCCATCCCATAATGGTTTGCTAAACTTGTAGTTTACAAATTTTAATGACAAAGTTACGCTTCAGTAAACAATTACAGTGTGCCATCTAGACCCATACAGTTTCAACAAACTACCAAGGTCACTGATGGGTTTCGTCATGCTGGAATAGCCTAAAAAAATCTATTATGGTTCTCTGAACTATGATATACTGTTGGGGGAGGGTTTGTGGTTAAACTTCTGTAATTTGAGATGTTTACTTCTATGAAACTACCAGATGATGTGAAGAAATGAAATTAAACTCAGCAAATAAATTTCATACTTGCATAGGTAGAAACTTGTCAGTTACTGTTTCACAAAACTAGTAAATGTAATTTTCACCTTAGATCAGGGACTATCGAGGTATAATTACACACAACCTTTAACATAACAGGAAGTTTTACTGTCTTTTATGCATAAAAGGTTGCCAAAAGTCTTTTTTTTTTTTTTTTGCATGAAAAAAAATGTTGGGGGACACTCTGCAGTGAAATGAAATCATCAAGAACTGTTTGAGTTTTTATCTACAAAGGCCATCGTTTGTGTAGCCCACAGCATGTCTGATTCATTCCTTTGATTTAGCTTGAATGAGAAACAAAAAGGATGTTGCCTGCTGTGAAACCTACGTAACCTCTTTTATGTTTTTTTATATCAATCACAGAAAATCAGCTTGTGATCAAATTTTGACCACTTTAACGTTTACAGCAGAAGTGATTTAGTAGGAAATGTAAAAATGATCTCCTGCCATGATTTTTTCCAATCTCAGCAATTAGAAAGCACTGTTATTTTAAAAAAATTCAGGCAAGCATGATGATACATTCAAATAAATTACACTGGCAAAAAACTGCCATTGCTAATGGTTTGAAGGTGTATCTGGCTTGGGCTAATTACATGTTTATCACCCATTTCTTTTTGCATGGTTGGTAAAATTATATATATTGAAGCCAATAAAAATCTAACACACGAGGCCATATTTTCTGCAATGTTTTTTTTTAAGGTTAATTTTTGCAGACCAGTTTATACTCCAGTTCGAGATTAGTGCCCGTGCGGTCATCATTTATTCTCTTATCTAGGAGTTATGAACCCCTGCAGATCTAATTTGTCAGTCGTGCCATGCAAACGCTGTCTCAAAGACTGCTGGCTGTGCACAGACAGAACATCTGCAGTTATTGATCCACTCGGCTCAAATACCCTTCTGATTCATATCGCAATGAGGCTTATCAGTGACAAGCAGAGATATTTTATGATGCTGAAAGGTCCCTTTGAAGTTCCATGCTTGAATGCAGAGGACACGAGAAGTTGCAACATAAAATATGTAAAAATAACTTATGTATTATTCCACTTTTTTGATGATCCTCTGTTCATTTAGAGTAATAACCTCAGCTGAACCTCCATAACTGTTGATTATATTTGACCTGATTACTGTGCCTCAGAGGATTGTAGCGCATATTGTAGAGGTAAAGGATGGAGTAAGCTAACAAGTTATCAAGGATGAGCCACAGTAAAACATCAGTGTTCTCAGCGCAAACAATGCACTTCACAATTCAGAGATTCATGTGGTGCCGCCATTGTAACTAAGAACTAAGGTGATGAAAAACAGTTTTGGACACAAGACAAAATGGATCCAAGCTTTCATGTTTTTTATGCCAAATTCTGACCCCGACTCTCTGAATGTTGCAGGTGAAAGTGAGACTCATCAGAACAGGAAACACTTTCCTGTCTCTTATGATCCAGTTCTGGTGATCCTGTGTGAATTGTGGCCTCAGTTTCCTGTTCTTATGACACCTGGTTCTGTAGTCCATCTGCTTCAGGGTTCTACTTGTGGTCTACTTAGGGACATTGTTTCTGTGTGTTTTGACCCATCCTCATGCTTGAGGAGCAGTCGGCTGCCAATTTGGATGTGCCTGGGGGGTAGTTGGGGGTTCAGTATCTTGACCAAGGTTGCTTCAGCACATGGCTAGACTGGGGTTTGAACCCAGGTCTGCTGCATGAGAGGTGACCTCTCTTCTTCTGATCCATTGTCACCCCCATATTTGAGCTACAGCTGCCATTCTATCATCTCAGACCAATCTGCCCATTCTCCTCTGCCCTCTGACATCAACAAGACATTTGTGTCCACACAACTGCTGCTCACTGAATATTTTCTGGTTTATTCTCTGTAAACCCTAGAGATAATTGTGAGTAAAAATCCCAATAGCTTCTGAAAGACTCAGGCCAGCCCATCTGCTACCAACCACCATGCCACGTTCAAAGTCACTTAAATCCCTTTTCTTCTCCATTCTGATGCTCAGTTTGAAATTCAACATGTAGTTTTCACATCTACATATCTAAATGCTTTGGGCTGCTGCCATGTGATTGGCTGATTATACTGTACAGTACTTGTACTAACAAGCAGCTGATCAAGTACTGTTGTAATGCTATATGCATAAATTAACTGCACCCATGATGATATATAAAAGCGACCTACCCCCTGTGACTTTACCCATTGATCTTTACACCAGCAAACCCTTAAAGTTCCCTTTTATTATGGTTACTAGGCTGAAGAAAAAAAAGTGTATCTAACTGAGAACCAGCTGCCTCATGCTGCGACCTAAAAATTACAGTTTCTTGCTGCTTCCCTGAAGCATACTTTCTGCTTTATTGCATGTTTTTCCATAATAAAAGCAATAATTTGCCCATTGTAGATCTTTATTGAGTCATTTGAACCCAGTGAATGATATGAAAAGCACTCCTTAAGAAAATGTTTACTCAAATCCATTTTCCATGAGACTTTGTTTATTTAATTAGCTAATATTCTGACCTTAGAACTGTGCGAGTTTAAGGGACTGATTTATGGTGTTAGTTTAAGTCCAGACGCTCAGTCTTAAGAACACAATTTTGTCATAAACTTTGTGGTATTTGTGCAAAACATCTGACAATTTTGACTCAATTGTTTTCTCTTTTGGTTGAATGATTTCCTCTTTTCAGCATAGGCTTGACACACCACCAGTACAGTATATTCCTGTGGTCATTCGGTTTCAACTTTATTCTCCTAAACTCAACTTTGTACAGTTGTCTGAAGGTTTTCTGTAAAGAACAACATGTAACTGTTATCATCTTGGTTCATTAGGATCAATTAGAATGGTTTCCAGCTGCTTAGAGAAGGGCATTGGTTATTGCAGTAAGGCAGGATTTAATAAATTGGAGAACTTTCTAAAAAAAGTCTTTATTTATTCACCTAACTGATGATAGCCCTAATAAACCTCGGGGCCCAGCTTTGGTTTGACTTGCTAAACTTTGTAAAAATCTCACTTTCCCAGTCAAACTTGTGCTCTCAAATTAAAAGCTTAGTTTAAACCTTTTTTCTTTCCTCAACAAATTCCTAGCAGTTTTGCTGTCAGAGTTGGGTCAGATATCTATTATAGTATCATAGCATCTCTCTGGTCAGATGTTGTGCTCCTTTCCACAGCAGCTGACAAGATGCAGCTGTTCCCATGGCAATAGCGACTCATCTTTTCTTTATACTGCTGTTTTTAGCCCCTTCCTCATTTACTCTTCTGTCTCTTGCTAAAACAGAAACTTTACTAATGATGATTCTTAGAATTAGTAATGATTCTTATGCAGATGTGTTATAAAGTATAGAAAAAGACTAATCTCCCCAACTTATTATGACTTTCAAAATGCGGGTGATTAAAAGTGGCTTCATAGTGCCAGAAACGTGATGAATGCTAAGAAAAAGTCAGGAGGGAAAACTAAATTATGATGTATTGTTATTTTCTATAACAATGAATTTTGTGGCTGCATGGTGGCGCAGTTGGTTAGCACTGTTGCCTCTCAGCAAGGAGGTCATGGGTTCGCGTCCCGGCTCTGCGGCCTCTCTGCGTGGAGTTTGCATGTTCTCCCCGTGCATGCGTGGGTTTCCTCCGGGTACTCCGGTTTCCTCCCACAGTCCAAAGACATGACTGTCAGGCTAATTGGGCTGGTAAATTGTCCTTAGGTGTGAGTGGGTGTGTGGTTGTTTGTCTCGTTCGTCTCTGTGTGGCCCTGCGATGGACTGGCGACCCGTCCAGGGTGTCCCCCGCCTCTCGCCCCTTGACCGCTGGAGATAGGCACCAGCTGCCCCGCGACCCTCTGTGGAGGACTAGGCGGCTACAGAGAATGGATGGATGGATGGATGAATTTTGTGTTGATCATAAGTAGTTTAAATTCTACAAGATAAATACTTAAAGTAGCTATTTCATCTTTAGTTATATCCATCCATCCATCCATGCTGCTCCTCCTGGAGGATTCCAAAGCATTCCCAGACCACAATGCTTCCAACATGTTCTGGGACCGCCCTGAGGTCTCCCAGAAAACTTCCAAAGGTGAGTAGAAGACATAATGGTCTGGAACCACTTCAAGCGAGCAGCAGCTCCACTGCAGCTCTCCTCAGATGACTCCCTTTTTAAATTAATATTTTTTATTTTTTTGTTTAAATGTTCTATTCTTTGTTTTTATGATTATTCACCTTTTTAAACTACGTATCAATGTGAGATATTTTTTGTTTTCTAGCTCAAAGTCCACTTTCTTTTCTTTTCCTCACATTATCTAAAGGGAAAAAAAATGTCTTAACAACATTTTGTTATTTTGTCGATGATCTAAGTGAAAACAAAATATTTATTTAAAAAATCACTTTCTTTTGAAAGTTTTCAATTTTCTATCCAAAGTGTGTGCTCATGTTGTTTACTACCACCTCAAAGCGCAATTTTTCTCCAATCACAACTTTGCACTATTTCAAACCATTTTCTGTTAATTGCACACGCCACAATCAGCCCTTATCAACGTCTTCAGCAGTGATAATTACAGCTCATGTTCCCTCTTGGCATCATCATTTTGCTTTGAATATGGCAGCTCTTCTCATCACCAGCACTGTGCTTCTGATTTGAGTCCATCTGAACATCACTGCTACAGGTTATGTCCTCTTATGCTTGAAGTCGCATCTAAAAGAATAAACAAGTTTGTCAAAATCATCACCTGCACCTCCTCTAAAGGGTCCTTCTTGAGAATCGGAGCTTTGTCCTCATCTGTTCTTTATCAACACTCTTCCTCTTGGTAACAACATACATAACCTCATTGTTCCTCTTCATCTCTACTAAAATCCATCACCACGGTAACTCGTCTCGCTCAGACCACCTGCATTACTGAAATTAAATCAGAGTGCAATCCTATTTTCTTAATCTAAACTGTCATAAATCAGACAAAATGATTATTGGTCCTAAATTTCTAATGACAGCAGGTATTAACAATCAGTCACTTAACCAATCAACTAATCAAGGATGGCTAAATAAACTATTAAATAACCCACCTGTCACCTTGCTTCACTCTATTGACACGCCTTCCTCTGATGCTAAAACCCTAAATCCTTAATTTGATCATTTACCTGGTAAATGTTCTAAACATGTAGTTTTATGGTAAATGTTTGTTAGCATAGGGTTTTGAGATGGTGGCTACAAATTATTTTACACCTCCCAACCCATAAAGCTTAAAGCATGGCGATCCATAGCCCACCAAATTAACCACCTTTTACTCCTCAGTAACACAAAGAAACTAGATCGACAAATTACACAGTCAGTAACAAAAGGCAGCCTTGGCAGAGAGAACAAGTTCTATTGTAGTATTGACTTATTGTGTGCAATGTAAACCGAGCTCTCACCCCAGCTACAGAAATTGAACAGTTTGTAACATCGGGATTCCGCAGTTCAGTTCTCACAGACTCTAATGTTAAAATGATTCACTTTACAGCAGAAACCAACCACCAGGTTCACTCAGCAGTTTGGGTTTAATTTGACCCTTTTAGAAATTTTACAGACAGGTGACCGTACTCTAAAGGATGAACTTCTGTGTCCTCAATCAGATCCAAACTGTGCAGATTGCTTCTGGTTGCCAAGACGAAAGATGGCAATATATGAACTAAAATGTAAGCTTCAAAACTGCATAACCAACGACTGATGTCATGTTCCTTTTATGAAGTGCACTTTAGTGTTCTGCCAAGCATAAGGAAGATTCTAATTAACACAAAAGAGGACATAACTCAATTATTTCTGAGAGTCTTTTAAAATGCTCAGTAACTGAAGCTGCAACATGAATAGAATTCACTTCAGGATTGTGATTTGTCAGAATGTCTGGAACAGATCAGTTTAGGCAATGAAACAAATGATTAGCTTTGGTGTTTTTTGTGATGAAAGCTGCTCCTAGCTGCCACTTGTGGTACTGTATCTTGGGGCTCTTTGGCAGCAAGTCTCAACCATGTGGCCACTTGGCTTGTTGCCTTCTGACAGAATCCAGGCTAAGCATAACTTATGTCCTCTATCACAATGAAGCTCCAGTCATAGGGCGCTTTTTTAAAAAGTATTAGTAACATTTATTTATATTCACACTGGAACATTAAAGCTACCCTACCCATAAAAATATGATGATAAAATACCAAAATAAACACTCAAAGAACTTGATACAATTCGTTGTATTATAGGTGGATCCTTGAAATGTATATTTAGAGCCATCTGTACTAATGAGTCATGAATAAAGACGTACGTGAAATAATTTAATCACCAAGGTAACAGGTTGAGGTCTGCGTATTCGTCATTTAGCGTAGTGCTCTTCTCTTTTTATCTTATTTTTGTACAGCCAATGACTCATTAGCATCATAGGCTGTGGTTTCAAATCAAATATTAATGTATCTCTACAGGTCTTTTAAGTCTAGCCAAGTTAACACTTGCAGCACACCTAAACCCCATATCAAACAGCAGCAGATGTGGAGAAGCCCCAAGCCACCTCAGCTTAATCCAATTTGACTGGCCATCACTGTGGGCGATGCTGGATGGAACATTATGTGAGGTGGATAGAGCTTTTTACTCAGCGTTAGTGGTTGGGGGACGTATACGTCCATGTTTGACTTTGCTTTGAACAATTATATTGGTCAAACGTTATTATTTTACATTGATGTCCTCCCATCAGGCCAGCAGAGTGAGAATCTCTTCAGAGTGAGTGGCGTTCAAGACAGCGGGTATCAGTAATAGAGCTGTGTGAGCTTTTCTTTTACATTATTCAAAGCTATTTTGTGTTAGAAACATAGCAAATGTATTAAAAAGCTCACAGTTTGACAGATTGTTTGTATCTGTGACAATGAGCTGACTCTTTTATTGCAGGGTAAATGCAGAAACCGGGCAGCTCTCATTTCTGCTGCTTCACAGGCTGCACATAATTCAGAAGCTGGTGAATTGTCTGAGGAGCCTGAGCGCCACAGTGACAGGGGCGGGAAAAAAAAGTGCAGAAATAAGCTTTTAGCTAATCCACGCCAAACATATCGGGCATCTGTCACTTGAAGCACTGGCCAGCCTTCTGCCTCGCAAGCCCATTTGGCACTTAAAACTAAAGATTTTGGAGACAATCTTCAGATTATGTTGCTACATATCTCTCTATACTTCCATGGTACATGCTCTTTATTCTTGCTGCCAACATATCAAGGGCTCCCTGTGGTTTAAATGTCAGACAGATGCTCATTTCTGCCGACAGAATTAACTTACAGACAGCTCAGCAAGTGGGGGCCTCAAATGATGGGATGCACCATCAGGAGATAATGTTACTCACCTAAGCTGCAGTACTGTGAAAACAAATGAGATGTGAGCAGATGCAGGCGCGCCGTGGCTCAGCGATGACCTCCAAACAAACAATTAGCATCCTGCAAGTTTAATGTGGGAGAAAGATGTGGCAGACTGTCGCGTTGTTCGGTCTTTGACAGGATATATTCTGTCTCGCAGTTTCTTTAAACAAATGTGGAGAAGGAATCCCTCCTCCACTGGTTTCGGTTCACCACAGCGATCCAGAGGAGTGTTCTCTCTCAGCAGGTCCACGGTGAGGAACAATAGTGCTCGACACAGTTGTTTTAGCACGCTAATTGATGCATCATCAATGAGCTGTAATTATCAGACATAACTTTAAGAAAAGAAGCAAGAAAGAAAGTAAGCCAGTGAAAATTTTAGAGGGAAAGTATCTCAAAGGATTATGTAATCCAGCGTTTGTCTCCTGTCCTGGAGGCAGGAACGGGTTTTTGCCTCTTCATGAAGCCCCTCCCCCCCCCACGTTAGCTGCCTTCAGTTGTTGTGATTGAGCTATTGCAGTTCTTTTAAATCTCAACAGAAAACAAAATCTCGTGTCTAAAACTGGATCTTTAAAGGCAAAAGGGTTCAGCGTGCCTGTGAAACGCACTGAAACGGAAAAGCTTTGGCACCCTCTGCTGTTTGAGGGTTTTCCAGATGGCTGATATTTACACAGACCTATAGTGATGCAGACGTGGCAGAGGGCACAGGGAACAGCATGCAGCTTGATGGAGAGGAAGGTAAAAACAAAAATAAATAAAATAACGGCCTTTCTGTGAGCCTCCAGGCTCTTATTATGCTCACATCAAGCATTCTATTGAAGTGTTATTATTATTTTTTATTGTGACGCTGGTGGAGCATGTGTGTGTGGGTCGGTGAGTGGGGGGAGGGGGTGAACTCATTTTGATTTGTAATTTTTGAAGGGCCTTCTTTTCTTTTATATACATCCAGAGTTTAAACAAAATGCTTTTTTTTTTTTCATTTTTTTCCTTTTTTTTTTGTTCAAAGTTCTTCTCCCCTCCCGTTCCCACAGGAACAACAGACTAATTGTCGCTGTTGGTTGTTTGATATTCACATAATACCTTGCATCTTTCCTCACGCTCCCTGGAGTACTGCACATTTGCTCGGCTGTTATTTGTCGGGGCAGCGCTCCGCCTGCGTGGTTTGCAGAGTGCTCTGGATATCCAGGGTGTAGTAAGACAAACATTAATTGGTGGCACTGAATCCTGTGCTCTGCGCCCGCTGTGAGCCCACACCATGCTTCGGTGTGGCAACCCCATCATCCCTCCGATCCGAAATTTCCTCTGACAGGTCCAGCAGCACCGAGCTCCTGGTTATCATTTATCATCCCAGCAGATTGGCTCGTGCAACACGCGGCAGACTGACGGGTCATCCTCACGCTGAGGACCTGGCTGGAGTAAATGCGTAGCGAGTTGTCTGCATGACTGGAGGGCTGAGAAATGGGGAGCATGACTTGTCATTAAAGGGAAAGGACAGACCCTTCTAATTCATCTCTAGTACTCGCTATGCAAAATAAGTTCTGCATACAGCTCCAACATCATATTAGCACACCTGCAAAGGCCCCAAGAGGGAAGGATGGGACTTCTTAGTGGTGTTCCTCACAAGCTCCCTTGGAGATGTACACCAGAGATTAGCCCATTAATACATTCTACTACTCACTGGAGGTATTTCCCCTTTAATCCACATCTGTATCACAGGTGGCCTCCCCTCCACTCAGGGAAGTCTTTCCTACTCATTAACCTGATTGCGGATATTTGGCGTTATTTGTTGACTGGTTATTGATCCACTTGTTCTATTTCAGTGTGATGTTGTGCATTTTTCTACCAAATTAATCGTGATTTACAAAACAAATTGCAAAAAAAGCTATTCTCATTTTTTGTTTTTGTCCAAATCATTTTATGTTAATCAAAAGACTGGATTATCTTTTCCATCACCAGCACTTGGACAGACGATAAATACATTCATCAACATGTCACTATTGTTTTGCAAAATTTGAAACAAACAGACCGATTAGGGATATTGTGAGGAAACGTGCTGCAGAATCATTATTTGGTTGCTGACTTAAGTACTTCAAATATTTTTGTGCCAAATCTGTAAAATCCTGCCTTCAGACCGACAATCTGGATATGTGCGCTGATCTAATAGCGGTGGAACGACAGAGGAGGAAATTCCTTGTAAACTTATGTGGCACAATTGAAATGGACTGTCTGGTTGTGATGACAGAAACACAGTTTACCATGACCATTCATGTTGCTGAAAGCAGCTCTCTGAGCAGATGTGATCAGCAGAGGCAGAGTCTCCCCTCCAGCTCCAGATTGACAAGCCAGACCAGACCGAGGAGATGGATATCACAAGGGACAGCTGTGCTGCAGGAAACCGGTGGTGCAGGCAGTTTTCAGCCAGTCTCATTACAGCGGACAGCTTGATCCAGGCAATTGCTCCTCGGACAAGGTGGGCTTCAACAAACCGTTTGAGCACTCTGCTTTGAAATGACAGTAAATAATTAGAATGTTTATGTGTGATATAAACCATGCATGGGCTGTGTTGTAAGCAGTGCTGAACAGTAACGGAATGAGTTTATTGTTCAGTGCATTTCCAAGTTCCTTCTTGCATTTTGTTAAAATATTTTTTTTAGCTTGGCCACATTAGTCAGAAATGAAACGGCAAAACAGTAAATGGGCAATTTATTCAAACTGGGTAGACTACAATTATAATCACAATTAGCGTAATGAAGGAAAATTCTTGTCTGCAATTTGCTCATTCACCTCATCTTGTGCATTGTTTTAAGCTCGCCTGCTATTTAACATGAGCCTCAGATCACTTATGGCCCAAGCATGGTCTGACTGCATTTTCTCTCATGTAATCACTTAGCATAGCAAGAGCATAATCTCTGAGCATTAATCTTTATTATACAGCAGAGCCACTACAGACTTCGAATAGCCAACATACTCAAGGTCATAAAAATGAAAGAAACATTTTTTTTTTTATATACAGATTGATAAATCACAGCCTACGCTCCCAGCAAAAATGTAAGTTAAACACTAAATATTGACTGAAGCAACTTTGCTCAGTAAAACCACTCTGAATACATATTTCATAACACATCTAGAGATATATTTTTGTAAAGTGAAAGAATTTCTCCTTTGATCATGAATCTTGGCAACTAAGCACACTGAGGAAGATTCTTTTTCTTCCCCCTACTGAGGTCTGTTTTTGCAGGTTGTCCAATACAAGCAACTGTATTAAAGCTTGCTGGGAGAAGTGACAGAACACGGCTCGACGCACTGACTGCACATCATCTTAATGCATGTGCAACGAGCAGCACTCACACCCAAACACACAATGCATTTCTAACAATCAAACTGAGAAAATTGCAGAAGTGTCAAAGAGATATTAGAGGTGAAGCAACATGAGTTATTGTTGCTCTTGTCTCGTTCCTGTCCTGACCGTCTGCATGTAATGATTTTGATGGTGTCTGCAGTTATATTTTTTCTCCCTTTAGATTTTACAGAAAACTCAAGTTCACGTAGAAAATCCAACTGTGCCAATCGGCAGCATATTGTAAGTTGCAATCATCACTATTTCTGGCTAATGAGTTTACACCTACACTCCCTGACAAATAACTGTGAACAGGACTATGAAAACTCTGGAGAGCACTTTGCCAATCTCCAAAGAAAAGTAGAAGAAACTAATGATGTTCAGTCTTTCAGCTATGGTGACTTGTGTCGCCATCAGTAATTTGCTGCAGGATCCAAGCGCAAGATCTGCCAAATTAAATTGTGATTTTGTGCTTTATTTACTGACTATATATTTTATGCTGCAAAGAAGTACATTAAGTAATCTGGTCTTTCATAAAAAACCTGTAATGAGAAGTCACAAAAGCTGTAGAGCTGCATGACAACATTATGAAGTTGAGATGCAGTCACATAGTTGTGCAGAAAATCAGAAGTCTATCTCACTCCATCTAAGAATGTCTGAATGCTTGAACTTGTGTTAAGACATTAATTAAACTCATCACAAGACTGGTTAATTGTTGATTTTCTTTGTGTTTTTTTTTAGCAGAAAGTTAAAATTCAACTACAAAGACAGAAAATTGAAAAGCAGAAATGTGCACCCCCCTTGCAAAATTTTGTTAAAGAGTCATTAAAGGACAACTTTGCCTGCTTTCTAAACTATGGAGCAAGTTGATTGAAAAGTGAAAGGTGAAAACAGGTTTTGCACACAAAGAAGCAAACAAAGTTTAATTTTCAATGATCTAATAAAAGCAATGACTGTTTGACCATAAATAGCCATAACAAAGTGTTTCTGGACATGAAATGTTGGGGGGAATTGTTCCAACAAATGCAAAGTAATTTTGTATTTTTGTGACACAGCTATTAAAGAGAAGAATTTTCCCTTTCTGACTGCACAACCTGTTTACATGCATGGCCCACGCAAACAGCAATCAAAAGTGAAGGTAAACAATAACTGAAAAGAAAAATGAAAATGAAAACAAAAGAAAGTTCATAAGAATCCAAGTCAGATGGGAGATGAGCCCAGAACTCTTCAGTCAATGACAGTTGTGTACAATCTAATCTCAGCACCAAATCCACTAGCTTCTAAATGCAGACTTTTTGGGTAGACAAAAAAAAAACAACCCAAATTAACTCTAAAAACACTCCTTATGTGAAAATGTCAATTAATGTCCCCGAAAACACCCAAAATAAAATAGAAAGCCATACAGATGCATGAGTTGATAATACACCAATTTTATGCAGAAGTTTTTTTTTTCAATTGTCTCAAAGCAAAATGAGTAAATGTGGAATCCAGGGAATCTGCCAACAATGAAAAATCTGGCTTTTTGCGTGATTTCCACTTGTGCTGACTATTTGTGGGAGTTTTCTTTGAGAAATAAAAGCAGCCTGTGCAGCCACCTCCAAAAAAAGTCAATAATCCCTGAGTCAAAACCATGTTTTTATTTGTCAAAGTTGATAATACGCTCAAACTTTCAGTAACTGCCTCCTGCGGTCAACCAGACCCATCGTAAAATAGTTTGTGAAAATAGAATTAAATGATTAAAAACCAATTTGCATGAATAAAAATAACATTGGTATGTTTTTAAGCCTGTTTAATCAATAATGTTTG
Source organism: Callopanchax toddi (assembly GCA_006937965.1). NCBI lineage: Eukaryota > Metazoa > Chordata > Actinopteri > Cyprinodontiformes > Nothobranchiidae > Callopanchax > Callopanchax toddi. The sequence continues at coordinate 2,344,863 of SSNR01000024.1, forward strand.
TCCAGTGAAGTGTGGACACAATCTCACATGGTTAATTCTAAAAATAAAGTGTGTCTAATGACGCCACGCTGTTGGGTTTGTCCTGTTGATAATTGGGAGATGCTTGGAAATGTTCTTATCATTTCATTTTGCTGATTACAAAAGAATTTCATTCTCCATTGTCTGCCAGAGAGGCTAATTATTTGATCATAGAAATTTTAATTAGCTGTATCTCACAGTTGTCCAAGCAGCAATAAAAAGCCAGATAGAGCCAATAGACTTATGTGGAGCTTTATATTTCAGATACAAAAGACTGCAAAGAAGATATGGGTTGAACAGAATAACTGAGAACATGGTGCTTGTGATGCAAACAAAAGAAAAGAAAAAGAAACACTCTGCATGACATTCTGCCATCCATCCAGTGCAGCTTTAGGGAGTGTTGGTATTAATGCAGTGTCAGCCTCACAAAGCAGCCACTGGTTGTTAGAGCTCTAAAAGACTAAATAAAAGACTCAATAGATCCTGATTTTTACCTACAGTAGCATCAATGGAAAAAGCATCACAGCTAACAGATTTGTGCTAATGATGGGATCATCCATAAATCCAGCTAAATCTAGTGCAGCATCGCCTGGAAATCTGAACTCTATATTTTACAGGGGAGGAGCAGATATGAGGGAGTTAAAAGGAAAGTTTGATCAATGGCTGGTGATTGATAAGTGGAACTACAAGCTATACAGAATTCAATGGAGTTACCGGCGTATTATCCCAATGGCATGCTCGTATGGGGGGGTAAGTCACATTTGTCTCTATTATTAATGACTGAGCAGCTCTCTCCAAGGCATCTCCAAGATTGCCAGATTTTTTTTTTTCAAGCCCACCCCATCACTTTCTCACTGCATGGAGTAAAATAAATTACACACAGGAAATTAAAATGTGGCAGGTGATTTGTAGGAGAGATAGTTTGTTATTATGCGCATTCAGAATTGATAATTGCGTAGGTGACCCATGATCTCTTTGATTAACAAGAACACATCTGTCTATCTGGACTGCAGCGGGGATTTTTCCAGAGCCTTTCTTGTGTGGAATCAATAAAACCCCATCAGTCATCTGTGTTTAAAATGCTAAACTATTACCAAACCGCACAAAAAGCCTGTCTTAACCAAAGATGTGATGGATTCGTTCACTTTATTGGGATTTGTAGGAAAAGATTTGCCAAGTAATGAACAGGTGCTGCATCCTGCGTTTAGTTTGTCATCCAACTCGCTGTCAGAGATGAGGTGTTTTTTTACTTGTCGATCCACAGTGTGGGGGCAGTGGCTCATGGAATATTTACATAGCCAGAGAAAGGGGGGGGGGGGGGGGGG
>SSNR01000024.1:2346215-2371334 GCA_006937965.1 Callopanchax toddi
GGGGGGGGGGGGGGGGGGGGGGGGGGGGGGTTTGGAACCACATTCAAAGGAAAAAGGCCCTGAGGATTCATGCAGTGTGCATTGTCTCTGGTGGGAGAAAAAAAATGTTGCTGTGAAAAAAATAACAAATCCTTGATTTAAAATTCATTTCTAAACCCAGGCATGGAAAAAGGCAAATAAATGTGTGAGTGGAATGTAAAGCAGAGCCGTATGCACCAGACTGTGGGTGTGTGCTGCACAGCCACAGATGCATGACATGCTACAGTTTTTATTTTCTGTTTACTTTCCCCCCTCCCCTAAAAGATATATCCCAGCTATAAAACTCGTTCCTGTTGAAGTGCAGCACAAGTTCTCCCAGAATGCTTCTGGAAAATTTAAAAATAGCATTTTCCCTCACATTTGATTTCAATCTGTGTGTTTGTCTTGGCAAATTATGCCCGGTTTCTCACACATGCATTAAGAATGAATTGATTAATATTTATACCAGTCTATTTGGTAAACAAGTGACTCTGTGGCCATGCAGGGTTTTTTATTGGTCTGCTCACTTATAAAGAAGAAACATTTGAAAAGCAAAATTTTCTGACTTTATAGAGGACACGTTTATTTAGCATAGAAAGAAGCAGTTAGAGGGAGAGAGTGCTAAAAGATGCAGATAAAAAGCACGTCATTAATTATTATAAGGTAATGCTGCTGTCTGATTCTGACTTTGTGACTGCCTAAGTACCCACTGATGATACAAAATATTGCTCTTTAAAAGTCGCACATCAAAATGCTGAAGTGGACGTCGTTTTTTATTTATTTTATAATCATCTTTTATCACTGAGCACATTTTTCAACGGTGAATGACAGAAAGATGATCAAAATGACGTGCACAAAAATAGCAGCCATCATCACAGACTCTTGAACCCATCCATTTTCTTTCTGCTCTTCCAATAAATAAAAGCTGCCAGACAGCAGTTTCCAAAGTGAAGAGAATGCTGGAGAATGTCCAGTTTACAACAGTTTTATAATTGTGTCGTGTTTCCACTCATGCCTTTTTTTTAAGTCTGTCAAATCACTTTAACAGGGCCTCATCACTTTTCCCTCTGACTGTAGCAAGTTTGGTTTATTTGTTGTCTTTAGTGATAATTAAAAGACCCATTTCAAACATTTTAGCCTTGCCATTTTTGCACCTCATACTGTAAAAAAAGTGTTGGAAAAATAAGTGAACATTACCTCTTACTTAAAATAAAGTAAAACCCACATTTCAGTGGTTTTTACTTGTAATATTTGCAGCTGCACTGGTAAATATGAATCCCTCCCAAGCAGCCATTGTCTAACCACTAACCAAAGATAGCTGTAACTGTAATGTGCTACTTATGAGGAAAATCTCATTTGAGAAGCAAAAACTGACCTGCTGAGTAAGCCTGTTCTCCCCTGGGGGAGACTTCCATTTTTGCAATACTGACTTAATGTGATGCAGTGAAAATGAGTAATAATTATGTGTACATTCAAGAAATATGAAAGCATTGAACATGTTATTTGGTAGGCTGGTTGCTGCTGCAGGAAACACTGTTGGTACAGTATTAATGTACAAGTTATAAGACAGATTTTTAAAATATTTCTACTCTTTAAGAAATAACTATTTGATATACTGTATATTTCCAAATAAAAGAGTATAATTATTTTGCCTCTGCCTTTCATTCAATATACATTCATTAGTACTTGTACTCATTATCCCTCACTTATCATGGGGCAGCAGCAGGAAAACCCAGACCATCTCCCCAGCCACCCCCACCAGCTCCTCTGGTGGGACTCTAAGGTGTTCCTGGGCCAGCCTGGAGACGTAATCCTTCTGGGTCGACCCCTGGCAGCAGGCTGAAACACCTCCCCTTGGAAGCGTCCATGAGGTTTCCTGACCAGATGCCCGACTATCCTCAACTGGTTCCTCTCAACAAGGAGGAGCAGTGGCTCATGTCCCGTCTGGATGTCTGAGCGCCTCATCTCATCTCTAAGGCTATATTGCTTGTGCAATTTAAATGAATATGTTGTAAAAAGTTAAAATATATTAACTCATTCATTCTCTAAACCATTGGTTCCCAAAGGTCATGAAACACTGAGTAAGGGGTCTTGGGATGATCTAATTTTCTTTGAAAATGGATTCTCATTCTTCACTGCTACACTGAAATAAAAGCTGCAGCTACATGGGGGTAAAAACAAGTGTTATGGTGGTTTACAAGGTTCTTTCTTAAAATGCCTATTAGCCAATTTGGGTCATTAGTCTCTGCAACTTTTATTTTGTAGGTCAAAAGTTTTAAAAGTTTGGGAACCTTTGCTCTCATCACAGAGACACATTCATTCCTAATTAAATGTTTCTTACCTGGAGGAAACCCATGCATGCATGAAGAGAATATGCAAACTCAGCACAGAAAGATCCCAGTCATGATTCAAACTCAGGAACGTCTTGATTGTGACCACACCACCTTATCACCAGACTGCTCAAACAGCAAATAACAGCCCCATGTCATGGATACACTAACTCTCCAATATGCAGCTGCCACCATGATAAACCACCACAGCCTCTCTATAGAGGCAATCATGGACTGATCATGCTCAATTATGCATAATTAGGAGCCCACTGCATTCTTAATACATATCTAAAACTCTCGCCAAGACTCTGCAAAAACCATCCGTGTTCTGGATGATTTTTACAGCAGGATCTTTATTCAGTGTAAAAACATCCCTAGATAAGGACTCACTTTGTGTTGTGCTTGCACACAAGCACTAATAAATGTATTGTCTTTCTATAAAATTAATGCTTAAATTAACTTAAACATTTTTGATCAAGTCCATTAATGCCCAACCTTCTGTCTGACCACAAGCAGCATAAAAGGGTTAAAGGCATCATAGTAACGGCTGTGAAAAGATGAGATCACATCGCCCCCATAAAGCAATTTTACACTGTTGGCTAACTGACTTTTAGATTTCCCAGATTACAGTGAAGATGCTGCAGGGTCAGAAGCAGAGTCACATTCAGACTGGAAACACCATATGAGACAGACCTCGGCCTAATGTCTCTGAGCAAAGATGTTTCAAGACTCTATTCTTACTGCAGCGGGTATCAAAGTGCACTGTGCCAGTGCAGCATATGGTTCACCACATTAATCACGCAAGGTTGTTCTAAAGTGGAGTTGCATAAGACTGTCACAGCAAATAAGGTACAGCACGGAGTGAGTGAAAACATTTAAAATACATTTCACTTATGAAATAATAAAGAAGGCTTAATTTTTTATGCGAAAGCAGGGTGAGATGTTTCATATACCTTCAAATTCTGATGAAAAAATCTGCTGTTATTGGTAAAGAAGTGAAAAATTGGCACTAAATTTGCAAACTGAAAGCATTAAATTCAAATTTCTGTGTATTTATTTACACAATTTCACTTGTTTGTAGGGACCTATTGCCTTCCTTCAGCAAATTTTTTATTTTAATTGTATCAGAAATTAAATGGAGCCACTTAAAGGTAAAATATTGCATTATGATATTGACCATGTAGTAAAAAAACTCACATTGGAAATCATTTTGATCTATTAATCAGATGAGTCGTACAACTTGAACAGACTCAGCTACGTGTCTCTCAGACGGCCATTGATTATCTCATACTGTTAACATACATTTCTCTTTGCAGAAGCTTGAAGTGTTTATGATTGGCTAACAGGAAAAAGTGCAAGCGCTGCCCTCAGCACTTAACCTTATCTTAGACGACGGCACTCTGCAATTTCTGGGACAGTTTTTAATTAAATATCAAGAAATAAAGGGAAAACATCCCTTAAGGGGAGAAAAAAACACTGACACTTTAATTTGTTAATAGAGTGGTGCATTATTATTAAAACGATTGCATCAAGTCACAGGACTCGAGCCCATATAAACCAATAGTGATGCTCAGTTGACATAAATCATGCTGCACATTACTAAATCCATAATGCAAACAGTTTATTGGAGCGCTGAGGTAGTCATGTATGTGGGTGTCTCCAGTTTTACATGTCTTGCCTCAGTTGCACTGTCTGTGTAAGTGATCGCACCGTTCTATCACATCCCAGGGTAGGTTACAGCTTCTTTATTTAATCATGTTGCTCTAAATATTATGAGATCTGGGAGTTCTTCCTGTGAGATTATTGTTTTTTACATGAAGCTGTAAGACAAAGAAACCCTTTTACAGGCTCAGGAGTGATATTAAACAAGACGAAGAGTCGACATCCATGCCAGCTGCTTGCAGCGGTTGTGTGAAAAGCAGCAAACGATGGTGGCAGTGACACTAACCGAGGGTATACAGTCAAAACTTGGACCACTGGAAATTATTTTCTAGTTTCCTTGCAAGAGGACAAATAGTTTGCAATTGATTCTATCATTTTATAGTGACATTAGAAGAAATCTGGTTTCTAGAGTCATTAGGGTTTTTTTTTTGAGGAAATAATCTGGTTGTGGTATAATGAGAAATTAAGGAGATTTTTCAGCCATTCTCAAGTATGTTACCGTGCAAGAGTTATAAGCAATTACCAAATGTAGATAGCATCCTGGATGGCCTTGGTTTGGAGAAAAAGAGATTATAGCTGAAACCAAAGTGGTCTTAAAACAGCTCCAATCCTTAGATTTTCATATAATTGATGCAAATGTTATTATATACAATCAATTTTGCATTTCAGTATTACTTACATGGATTTTAAGGTTTTTTACAAGTGTACCAGTGTAAATACCACCATCATCTCATCGTCAAATGTTTGTTTATAAACCTTTACGATTGTCTGCTTTACATGGTTCATTTTGCAGAACTGTAAAGACATTTCTGCCAGACGTTTAGACTTGTGAAAAATAATAAGTACTTATATGATGCTAAATTAACAGCTGTATATGTTAGAAAAATATTATTGTATGAATTGCAATGCATTTTTGGCAATTTGAGCTGAGTTTTGCAGTTAGCATCAGCCCACTTTGGTCTTGGTTGTGTTCAGACTAGCAATTACCTCACGAGTCATCTATTAAGTAATCTCTATTTCCCCAAACATAGGTCATTCAGAATGCAGTCTACAACAGGGAATAACGTCATTATTTATAGCATTTACACAGAAACACTTCAGAATGTCCAGAAAGTAATTCTAACATTTTGGATCAATAATTTGTGCTTAAAGTTTAATTTTCTGCTCTCCCTTGATGTATTTAATTTGACATCATGTACTTTATACCACACATATTTAGGTGCAATATAATTCACAATATAATGTAATAAATTACCATGTAGTTAAGGTTGGTACTGAAGGAAAAAGTCAGAAAACTTAATTTATGTTTGCAGTACCTGCCTCTGGACTACAGATGAAATTTAGCTATTGTGCTAATCCTGGTATACTTATGCGTATCACTGATTAATGTGTGCTGTCCAAATCAAATATTTAGTTTTTAATAGAAAACAATATTTATGCTTTATGAAATGTCCAGTCAACAATGCAGACCCATCTTTCCGAGAGTAGTTAAAGTAATTGACTGTCGATCACAATGACTGACCGTTTTTCTTGACTTTTGTCGTTAAAAAAACAAACAACAAAAGATCTAATACATACACCTTAGTAGTACTGGTGCAAAATATTGCGAAAAAAAATGTACTCGTGCAATAGTAAGGATGCAACAGAACAGTCATTTTTATGTAAAAATAAATGTTTTAAAAGTTTATTCTGCAACAGCAAAGGGAAAATACAAAATGCCAAACCTAAAGAAAGAAATCCACCATGATCATTTACTGTTTGACATTAAAATCCATCAGCATGAAGTGAAGTCCATTATCAGAAACATGTGACACATGATTTACAAAATGATCAATAAAAATCTGAATACAGTTCACTGATTTCAGGAGATTTTGACCCATCTGATTGAGTCAAAAACACCAACAACACGTTTCAATGAGAACCATCCACTTCCTTTATTCCTAAATCACTCATATTATAATGATGGATAATGGCTGGTTTACAGCAACGAAGTGACGTTTATCACATGGTCAATAGACTGACATTTATCACTCTGGATTTTGTTGCAGACATGAATGCTGTAAAACAGCCATTATATCATAGACGTATCAACCGGCAGTCTCTCTCTCCCTCTCTCTCTCTTTCTCACACACACACACACACATGCTCGAGTGCAGACTCAGTCACACAAACAGGAGCAGGTGATAATAGGGCTATTCTTTATTCAGGGTCATGAATAATTCAAGCGGTATGCGTCCAAACTGATTCTTCAGTTGACAGAATAATATGACAGATTTTGCAACTGATGAGAAATATCACGAATGCTTTGGAGACTCCAGACAGGATAAACAAATCTTCTGTATGTGCTGTTAGTGAGCTGAACTGGTGCAGTTTTTTTTTTTTTTTTTTTTTTTAATCTTTATAAATATGTAGATTTTAGTCATAGATGATGTAGTTTTAGCAGTGGCTATTCAGGCTGTTGAAGTCTAGACATCCAATTATCTATTTGGCTGCAAATTAAAGCCACCACTTGTTGTTTTATTTGTTATTCATTAACTTGTATTTAACATTCAAGCTTGTGAGAATTTAAATGATCACATTTTATGCATTTAGACCAGCAGGTTGATATCAAAGCTCCGACATGCACTTAAGGTTAAATGTTTTCACACAGACAAAAAAAAAAAAAAAACCCAACAACAAACCTGCATTCATATTTTGCAGAGAAATAATAAAAATAAAAACTCCATTAGAGTCACATTAACAGTTCTGTATCAAAAAGCACATTCAGCTCAGGAGATTGCAAAGTTCAGTCTGGGTCAGTGTAGGCCAAGCGCACTCCAAGAGCAAAAATAATCCTCTGCAGGTTTTGCATTTAAGTTCAGCTTTGAGTCACATCATTTCAGCTCCGATCTGACTCCCTATTATTTCTCACCCACCTTTGGCTGGCTTACATTTAACCACACTTCCTGATGAGTTTAATCTTTTCCTCCTGGATGTGAAACGACTGCACATGCTGGGTGCCATTTGGACCCAGAAAACATCCTTGCGGAGGATATTGATGGCAGCGTTCCTGAAGCTTGGCAACTGGCCGCCCCGCGAGTCAGTGGAAAGTTACTTATTGTGTTTTCATTGTTCAATAAGGCTTTGCATGAATTTCTTTCACCTCTCAGCCACCGAAGCCAAAAAAGCCCTTGAATGCCAAAGTCTTTATTAAGGCTGCGGAGAGTGGGCTGGCTCGAGGTCACTCCTGATGTTCCACTGGCTGCCTGGGAAAGGCTGGAATTAAAAGGCTGCCTGCCACAGGACACAGAAACCAACTGTGCTGAATGACTGCAATCTCCTTTATAAATTTGGCAACAGATTAATACTGTTGTAAACAGTCCATGCAGCAGGATTTGGGGGAGGATATAAACAAGTTTTTCTTTTTTTAAAAAAAAAACTGTCACCATGCTGAGGCTGGTACTAAGTCGTTTTGGAGCATTCTTTGGTAAAGCTGGCACACAAACTCGTCAGACTGAAACTTCCTGGAGACAAATCAACAAACAGGCTCTTCGTGTTGCATCAGATGGAACCGTTTCAGTCAGGGCCTGAAGACAGCCAAGCTAATGGGAGTTAACCATCCATAGCATTGATGGTTGAAGCAGCAGAACCCTCCAAGAAAACTTAAAAACAGTTGTTTCCATTTAGAATGCGCTCCAATGTCATTTCCAAGGATTTATTCTGTTTCTACACATGTAAAGCTTGTTTTTATTTGTAACACCCACCTCTGAATAAACCGTTTCTCCATCCTTGGAGAATGAAAAGGCAATCTGATCAGCGGAGGACTCAGTTGACTGGAAAACTCCCCATCCCGTTGTCCATTATGGTCCCATTCTTCACAGGAATTCAGCAAAAAGGCAAAGGAGGCTTTTTCAGAGCCACTGGTAACATGTTGTTGAGCTTACACTGGATTTAATAGACTGTTGATTGTTGAATAAATGCCTCTCAGAATATCAGGGCAAAAGCATTTGAAAAGGGGTAGAAAAACACATTTAACAGTGTGAATAAGCTCTCACACACACACACACACACACACACACACACATACAGAAGTCCCCTGTGGGCGCACCTCAGAGAAGACGGTGAATGAAAAACTGCAGGTTCGCACCTGTAAATTAAAAAAAAAACTTTCCAAACACAAGTGATCCAAGGATGTTATTCCAGCAGCGTGAAACGGGTCGAACAGAACCGACAACCTGCCAAAAGATAAATGAAAACAGTCCCGTCAAAAGATCTGGAAGATACCCAACACCACATCAGGGGGCTTGTCCCACTACTTACTGTATATGGGTCTCATGCAAACCTTTAAAAATTAAGATAAGAACAACAACAACAAAAAAAGTCCATGAAATATTCCTGCTCTGCAGCAGCACAGCGCAGCGTTGTCTGAACACAACTGAGGAGGGTCCAGTTCAGGGGGGGAAACCCTTTTGACTCGAATTAAGAGAAGGCTGTATTGGGAAGAGGAAAAAAAAAAGAAAAAGAAAAAGGGGGAGGAGGATGGCAGGGAAAGAAGGTGGTGGTGGTGCCAGACGCAGCGGCAGTAAGAAGCGTACGTACGTGCTTTATCTTAGCGGCTGAGTGTGACGTGATATTGCAGCCTGCTCCCGGAGCTCTCTGCAAGCAAAGCGCGTCTATTTCTCTCTGTGTTGTAACTCACAAGCCCCCTACATCCTCACATCCACCCACTGAAGGAGCTTTTATTATTTTTTCCTCTTTCTTTCTTCCCTTGTATCCAGACGAGAGGACGACTTGGCGGAATAGGACAAAAAAAACAACAACAAAACAACAAAATAGAGACACTGGATTTAATTTATGGCGATTCTGTGAGAATTCTTCCTTTTTTTGTTGTTCTTCATCACTCCAAGAATTTTCTGCTCTCTCCCTCGCTTCCTCTCTCTCCCTCTCTGCCTCTCTCTCTTTTTTTCCTCTCTTGGTATTTTCTCTTTCCCCCTTCTTGCTCGGTGGCTGTCGTGTGTGGTTGCGCTCGGTTTTGATGGGAAAAACCCAGAAGAAGAGGAAAGAGGACGGGGAGGATATGCGCGGGCTGACCGGAGTGTAACGCATTTTATTTCCATCCACTGAACCATCTTGTTGCGCCGGACTTCTTCTATTGTCGGGGAATGGGGAGTATCGATTCACAGAAGGGCTGCAGAATTTATTTATGAAGGATGTGGTCAATGTTGGAAAAATAGCCATAGCTTCCGCAGTGTAAGGTAAGACACTAATAATTATAGATGGCAAATTTTAAAAAGCTGTTTTTTCTTCATGTGTCATGTCTCAGTGAAAGTTTAAGCCCCCCGTGTTAAATATGCCCTGTCTATTCAACACGATGCCTTTTTTTTGCGCGTTCATCCGCTCGCATTAGTCAGGGGGTGCTTAACAGATGATTTTTAAGAGCTGATCTCCCTCTTAAGAGGCAAAAATCACTTTAAAGTGCTCAAGCGTCGAACTGACGCGGCGTGAGATCCATCCCCTACATGCCTCTATGTTCATCTCCAGACTAAATTGGCAGTAAAATACAGTGGTCGATTTTTCTGGATGTTTTCTTTATTTTTTATTTTTTTGCCTTGGTCATGAATCTAACGGGAGCATATGGGTTTACATATCGCAGCTAGAGCCGATCTAACTCGGCTCTGCTTCCACAAATCCTTACATGACACATATATCCAGTGTGCTCTGACGGACAGCTCTAAATCATTTAGGGAATAAAATCAAATAAAAGTTACGTGTCATTTTAGTCACCCTGCAAGAAAAAAACTGCTGTCTGCAGCCTGCTTTGGATTTTAGACGCCTACACACACACACACGCAGATACACAGCTCGAGACGCGCGCACACGCATGCACATTCTGCTGTGACACTGCTCACAGCTGCATTGCCTGTAGGATTAAAGCAATCAGGACATCGCATTGCATTCTCTCCCTCTCCCCCTCTCTCGCACACGAGCACGGCGATGCGCACACGCACATAAAAAAAGACCCACCACTCAAAACACGAGCTCTTTATCAAATTACATTATCAAATATGTCAAGCCGTAGGATTCGAGACGCGCGCAGGGCTGGTGTGTTGGATCGTAAGTGCGCACGAAGAGATGCACGAACACGCAGACATTTTCCCTTTACGTGTGTGTGTATATGTGAGTGTGCGCGCGTGCAAATCCGCCTCTCTCATACTGTCTAACTGTTCTAGACTAAATCACAAGAACGCAGCTTGATTTGGAGAGATCCTGGTTGCTGCGTAAAAAGAGAGAGAGAGAGAGAGAAAAAAAACCCGACCGGTCGCTTCCAGAAACTCACGCACGCTCAAATTCAACCGTTTGTCTCCTTTTGAATGTCAGATTTTCCAAACAGCCACATTTGAATATCTCTTGGGGTCGTGCCAGTCCAAATATGACCCAATTAATAATGTCTAAATGACTCACATTATTGCGCCCACCTCCCCTCAATGAAATAAATAAATATGTTGGGGCTGAAGTTGCCACAAGGTGGCAATGTTTGCACAAATTATAGTGAAAATGGAGGCAAGATGGGGCTGCAAAAGACATGTTGCTGAGGTTAATGTGCCCCCCTCTCCCCACCTCTATTTTTTTCTCCACAGAAGGACTTTGCAGGAACTGTGTGATGCATGTCAGTCAGACTTGACAGAAATCATTTATCACTTTTATTTTCATCTGCTCTGCTGTAACATCTCTCTGCATAATCTTCTTCATCTCTCCCTGCAGGCCAAATGACATAGGATGAAGGCTGTTCGAAACCTGTTGATTTATATATTTTCCACCTATCTTCTGGTTATGTTTGGATTAACTGGTGCCCAAGATTATTGGTGTTCCACTCTGGTCAAGGGGGTCATTTATGGATCATATTCGGTGACTGAAATGTTTCCCAAGAACTACACGAACTGTACGTGGACGCTGGAGAACCCAGACCCTACCAAATACAGCATCTACCTTAAGCTATACAAGCGAGACTTGAGCTGCTCTGAATATTCTCTGCTCGCTTATCAGTTTGATCACTACTCACACGAGAAGATCAACGAATTGCTAAAAGTGAACGAGTCTATAGTGTATCTGTGTGATTCAAAGAATAATTACATATTTTTGCTGTATGACAAGAATTTTGTTCAGCTGAGGAGAGTTTTCCCTTATGATTACAATGGATTGACGCCGCAGAAGCTGGATGAGGAGGAGAAGTCTATCGTGGATTTCTTGGTGTTCAATAAGGCCAGCCCTAGCCAGTTTGGGTGTCAGGTGCTTTGCACATGGCTGGAAAACTGCCTGAAACTAGAGAAAGGGACGGTGGAGACATGTGGGATTGTGTACAGCAAATGCACATGTCCTCAACATTTAGGCGACGGGGAATCAGATAGCATGCTCATGCTCAATAATGTGGTTTTACCGTTAAATCCACAAACGGAGGGTTGCTTGTCACCTCAGCTACAAGCTGGACAAATCTGCAATCTGAGTGCAGAAGTGAAACGGCCTCCCAAAGAAGGTGAGTATCCTCTTATCGTCTCTTTTTTTTTGTTTTTGCTGAACTAGTAACAGATTTAATGCATTCTACTGTCTGCATAGATAATATTGTAAACATGTCAATGAAATGTGCACGTCTGTCACTCCTTCCTCTGCCCTAAATGCATGTTTGAAGTGTGATGGCCCATGAAACAAAGAGCACACATAGATATTGTGGACTGCAGTTGGCTTAGAAATGTGTCAACTTCAGGATCAAAGCTGCCAGGGGAGTTGGGTGTAGTAAAGACCACACCAGCACAGAGCAAGCTACCTCAAAGGAGGTGCTTCTATTGGACAAAAATTAAATATGCACTACTATCATTGCTGGGAATTTAAAATGGCTGTTTTTGGTGCACATCAGCACAAAGCTAAAATGGCTGCAAATCTAAATATAGTTTGTTTATACATTTATGTCACGGTCATCCATGCAAATATTAACAATTTGCAAAATGGACACATTCTTTGTCGTTTTTGTTTATTTTTTAAAATGCAAAAATTATGCCATAAAAAATAAGATTGGGATAATTGATGCAGCAATGTCAAATTGGCTCATTTACAATGTTGAGGTAAAACAAAATACTTGTTCACATTATGCAAAAATAATCAACAAAATATTACTGAAATATTCAAATAATATGACTCTGGGAAGTATTCTTGTTCAGTGTTGCCATAGAGCAATGCAACGTCTTCTTTTAACAGTTTGTTGGAAACCGTAACATGTAGTGAAAGGCTTACAGAAGAAAATGCCACAATCATGGGACCTGTTTACTGTTGAATTTCACACATGCACATGAATGCACACACAGAACACACACGCGCATTCTCACACATTCACACAACTGAATAAACATGAAACAGCAGCAAACAGTTATGAAATGGATCATAGGGGCGTTCATCCTCCGAGCTAACAGGGATTTATAGTTAAAACACTTTTTTTTCTAATTTACTGATAAATGACGTTTCAGCATAGAGCTGCTTTTATTTGAACAGTGTTGTTGCTTCTGGGAGGTGAAACACAGTTACGATTCGTCACTGAACCAAAAATAATCACTTGACCTTTAGAATTTGGCTGGAGTATTTTGCTAGCAGAAGTCTTACCAACATTACAAATACCATAACAGCACAATAAAAGCATTCTGGGTAACAGGTGGGAGTTTTCTAATCGAAATCCACCTACATCAAATTTTTAGTTATGTTTTCGTCATGTGGGATTAATACTATTACGACTTGCTCCAAATTGCTGCATGATGCATCAAGTTGGATGATGGATGCATGATGAGTGCTGCTGACCTCCACTAGAGAGCCTTAAGCCATAATGCATACAGCATCTGATGCAAAATGCTGCTCCAGTACAGCCTGCAGTCATGCAACATGTGCAGGAAGTTTGATTCAGTTAGTCAGATTTCATCATGCACTGAAATTTAGATTCATACCAGAATATTATCTTACTTTCACATAATAATTATCCACTTCAAAATAACATTTCCACATGCATTTTTCTCCTATCGGCATGTTAATAACAGCTTAAGAGCACAGCTTATTCCCCCCCCCCCCTCTCAGAAGATTTTCCACGAGCTTCTATTTATAGAGTCGGTTGATGGGAGGTTTTAATAAATCAGTTTTCATCTGGATAACGGGGAGATCACCACTGGGTTTAAAAGAGCACTGTGGCATCGTGGTGACGGAGTGGGTGTTTCTGCTGAAGAGAAAGGCATTACAAACAGTCGACAAGAGCTCCATTTGATAAAATCGCATGACTTTGATCTTCTCAGTTCCTGGTAGCGAGTGACCTCGGAGCACATCAAAGAACGAGCTGGGCTGGAGGTTGTATACTCGAGTTGTGCCACAGATATGCCCCAACCATGGAGGATAACGCTTTAAGGGTTAAAGCTCTTAACTAGTTGAGGTGATTATTCAAACAAAAGACACAAACCTTGATATCTTGGTGTTTTAGTTTTTTTTTTTATTGGCAAACCACCCTGACACAATGAAATCCAGACGTTCCACTGGGATGACTCATTTATCCAGTTTTATGTCTCCCATTTCATGAATAAAAAAGTTGCAAAGGAAGGAAGCACGGTGGCACTCAGAAGGCAGATTTAATCCTCCATCTTTTTTTTTTTCC
Organism: Callopanchax toddi; assembly: GCA_006937965.1. Taxonomy (NCBI): domain Eukaryota; kingdom Metazoa; phylum Chordata; class Actinopteri; order Cyprinodontiformes; family Nothobranchiidae; genus Callopanchax; species Callopanchax toddi. The sequence goes on from SSNR01000024.1 coordinate 2,359,878, forward strand.
TGGGCATTCTTTGTTTGTGTGGGTTTCCTCCCACGTCTCTCACAATCAGAATCAAGCAGGTTGATGACTGTTAGCTGCTGAGAAGTGACTGATGATGCTCTTCCTATTTTTTTTAATTTAATCCAATTAATGTTTGGATTGTCTTGAGCTTGTGTGACAGATTTTTTTGGATCAAAGAACAAATTGCAGGTTTAAGTAGAAGCAAGATGGAGAGTGATTTCCGGACTCTCAATTCTTAACATGAATTTAAACAGAAAGCTGTTTTGAGTGTAAATCGTATAGATTTTAGCTTCTTCTTGTTTTATGTTCAAGTTTCTACTCATTTATGTGGAAGCTGACACTTCTTTTTTTTACAGACTCAAGGGATCTCATTTTATAGGAGGAATGTGTATTATATCGCCTGTCCTCTAAAGTCAATATCCACAATATGAACACTTTTAAAGTTTATTCCCCAAAATTACTATCGCTGCAAACTCTATTAAAATAAAAATGACTAAATGAGCTTCCTCCCCTGGATTCTGCAGAATCTACCCGCACTCACCTCTGCTTTCTATTTCTTATACTTAGAATGAATTATTGGGGGTGGAAAAAAAGAGGAAAACGACAAATGTGAAAGTGACAGTAAGCTGCTCTCTGGATTTGAGGGTTTATAACTTGTTTCAAATTGGATGATGATGCAACAAAAGAAGTGAAACTCTCAGAGTTTATGGATGAATATTTTATGACTCAAAGTGGGTCTCCCAATCCATTGTTAGTACAATAAGTAGGTTAGAAATAACTCTGGCATCACAGATTTGAGTCCTAATTCTCTATATTGACTTCAGAGAATCTTTGTTAGGAACCAAATCAATTCTTTATTTAGAATTAAGAAAAAGATAAACACCACTAAAACAAGCAACACACACAAAAAAAGGATAGAAAATCCATTTAAAAAAATGAATTAAAATCAAAACTCTGTGCAGTCGCTTATGTTATGGTTATAGTTTGTGGAGACACAGGCGGCGGTGCCATACAGAAAATGACAATAGGGGTTACTGGCAAATGAAATGTGTGTGAAGCGTTATGATGCAGAGTCACCCGCCAAAGTCCTGAGCACTGCAGCAGCTTAGCCTCGCTGCCTCACATAGTGAGGCCCTTTATTCACTTTGGATCTCAGTCAAGTCACTCAGTAGTCACACTGCATTATGCTCACTCCCATTGTTCAGTACACTTGGAGGCCATTTTAGTTCCAATTCAGTGAAGGAGAGCGCTCAGATCAACAGCAAAGAATCTGTTTTGTCTTAGACATGCATAACTTGTCATTAGTTGCAGTAGATGTCCCTGATTTATCCACAGAATCTTAACGACTGCATCATTCAGGATCTTCTGCAGCATCCTCATGTTCAGTTGCAGGTTTTATATTTTCATATTTTACATGTTGATTCATCAGTAGGTAAAAATTGTTAGAAATGCACGAGTAAGCAAGAAAGTAGATAAATATAAGTAAAACATCCCTAAAGATTCGGAGTGAAAATGGCCCATTGAAAAGGGATGATGCAGAGTGTGTTTTGCTGGAATCAGTTACTCTGCTTTAAATCCGTTCCACTGGGATTTGTGAAACATACAGAAAACTGCTAATATGAGGTCAAACATCACACCCAAAATTACTTCAGGATTTACCAGACTGTGATTCGAAGGCACAGGAAATGAAACCTGAAGGTGTGTGAGCAGTTATTCTCTGGGTTTAGTCCCATTCTTTGTCCGTTCTTCATGAAATCTTTGTAGTTTTTTAAAGGTCCAAGTTGTGTTTTCTTTATTATTTTAGGATTTTTTTGCTCATTTTTTCCTCCCCAGTGAAACATTTTCCTGATTCTTTGGCTGAAACTTCTCATATTTAAAAAGTGGATTTTTTTTCTATAAATTTTTCAGCCTTTGTTCTCAAACCAGATACATCTTTTGCTCAATGCAGCGAAAAGTTCCCCATTAAATGAATCATCTCACCCAAAAATAAACCTGGCACACTTAAAAGGTTTATTTATGAATTTCTCAGTATTTCTTTTTGTTGAGGAAAAAAAAAAAGACTAATCTTCATATGGTTCATTTTATGAAAGCCATGTGTTGCTGTAGAGTAGATCTAGAACAGTTTGTCTTGCTGAAGATGTATTTTTCTTTTTTTGCAGAGATTTTAAATTGGATTTTCAAGCGATGAGCATTTCTTGGAAAGTTTTCTTGGGTTTCTAGAATTCCTGAATGCAGAAACCAGATATCTAAAGTGCTTTTCTGCTTTTATGAGCATCAATTATTTTAATTTTCAGAGTGCTCTTGCAGCTGCTTCAGGTTATTATTATCATTCTTGGAGATAATGGTCAATAAGTCAAAGCTCTTACAAGAAAGTTTTCCAAAATTCTTAAATCTATTTGTCGATATCAGTTAGGAAAATGGATGGATGGTTAATCTAGAGATTCTGAAACATATCGTTGATAATGATGAGGGCATAAAACAAAACCCCTGTTATTTTATATGATCTTACTCTGAAAATTAACTAACTATATTTCCAATGTAGTTCTTAGTAACAAAATACCCAAACAGGTCAAAATCTGTCCTTATCAGCGTGTTCATGCTGAATTTCTGCTGCGTCATGGAAGTGACAAGCTCTTCTTTCTTTTATTTACAGCCTACAATAAACACAATTGTAATAAACATTGTAAGTAACAGTTGCTGCCCATAACAATGTCATATTACAGCAGGATTTGTAATCAGAATAATGGCTTATGTAATGTATCCAATCCCGCGATGTGAGGCCGCAACACCTCGTATCCCCAAAACCGCGGCGCTTAACCTGTAAAATCCTGCATAAGCAACGAGGAAACGTGCACGTCTGATTTATTAGCGCACCCATCCCGCCTGTATGCATCATTCTTGTAATGAATTCCAAACAGTGGTAGATTTGTGAGCCTGTATATCCAAACTGCGCGAGCTCCCACAACTACTCGTAAATTATGGTTGAAATGCCACAGATTTGCCTGTTTAGCTTCCAAGCTGCTGTTGGGCTAAATAAATGCAGAAGTCAAAGTAACACGTATAAACCACCAGTGAGTTGTTTTGAGTGAAGCTGAGGTTGTTACAGACGTGTGTGTGTGTGTGTGTGTGGGGGGGGGGGTTATAATGGGATGTGAAAAGGTAAGAACAGCAGCTGTTTCACCCGTCAGCCTCACCGCCGTTTGGCGTTTTGTGCTTCCAGATATCACATTTTAGAAAACATTCCCCGCCAAAGTATTCCTTTGACATTCCTACACATCCAAATGTTTTTTTTTCTCAATTTACGTGATAGTGAAATTGGTTGTGACGTAAAGAAATTTTCATATAAAAGTCGAGAAAACGAGTAATGCATTTCACCAATTATTATGCACGTAAAGTAGTTTAACGCCATTTTATTCATAGAACATTCTCTGCTATTACAACGTCAGAAAATGTACTCCAGCATCCTCACAGAGGAGAGGAGAGAGAACACCATGAACTTGAGTTTATTACATCCTGTGAGAACTTGGTGCGAAATAACAGTTTGGGATCTTTGCTTCACGGCACAAAGTAGCAGTTCAGCTTGGTGTAAAAACAAGTTTGGACAACAGCGATTGTGATCCTAATATGACAAATTCATTTACAATGCTAAATTGTTCTAAGTGAGCCGCAGCAGATGCACTATTCATCCCTTGAAGAAAAACATGACCGAGGTCCATGTGAGTCTTGCAGTTTTGCCCCACAGCTCTGGTGGGAGGACGCAGCTCCCTATGTGGATAAACGCTTTCAAATGTCTTTGAAATCTTTTTCAATCCCCCTCTTCAAATAAGTAAAAAGAAAAATGACATAAAGTGGCCTAATTTAGATTTTTTTTAAACATATACCCAGCTTTTGCTGTGTGCAGCCAGAGATTTGAATGCGAATTATTCTCAGTTTTCAGCCTCTGAGTTGCACAACGTCCACATTTCAACACAGTTAGTTTTGGTCTGTCACTGGACGGCTATTTCAGCCCACAGAGGAGCGGCATTTGCATAAACATCCACCCACAAAACCTGGCAAATGAGTCTGTCACTCAAAAGCACTGTCTGTGTGGTAAAAGAGGAGGCAAAAATCCAATTTTTCCCCCTCCTCTCAAGGGGTCTGTAGTTGCTTTCACTGGCAGTCTCTTTGCACGATATGGCAAGTGTCCTTATGTAGCTGTAATGGATGCTGCATTTAAACTTACATGGTGTACCTTGACATAGGGCGACGTGCATAATCACTTAACATTGGCATGTTGGCATGGTTTGCAAATACAAAGTGTTCACACCTTCTGTTTGAAGCTGTTAGGCCCAATGCTTTCGGTTCTTAACCGTCATATCCCATTTAAATATTCTGTAAATATGTAAAATTATAATATTTTTGTGAAGATGCAGAGCAAGCCTGCTTTGCAATACAAATAAAAAGTTAGTTTTTGTTTGTTTGCTTGAAAGAAATTCCTTTGCCACAAATTACAGCAGAAACAAAAGCTTAAAGATTGCATCATCAGCAGGGAGAATGAAATTATAATTATTTTCTTCTTTAGGAGAAGCTAAACAAAATTAAACAAGCTTTGCATAATGTAGTGTTCAGCAAACAAACAATAAAAATAATTCTAACGAGTTGGATTTTCGGCAAAGTGTGTTTTGTCAAAGAAAGAGTGCTTTATATTTAACGTGCATTCAATTGAATCTGAATTAAAGTTCACAAATAAAACATTCGCTCATTGGTTTTCCTGTTTATTTTGCTCTGCGTCTTTAAGAGCTGCAGGGAGTGTTTAATTAAATCCTGAGCAGAATTGTTGTGCCACTCTTACACTCTGCTTACATTCAAACAAAATGTAAATTCAACATTTTATACAAATCCTCCTCCAAATGGCGGCGACGGCGCTCGACAGATGTAAGGTGGGGATATTTCAGAGAAGGCCATCACTAACCGAGACAGCTGATTTGTGCTTGCGCTGCCTGAATGTTCCCATGGAGCATTGTGGTTATTCAGCTCCTTTCTCTTACAGGGAGAAGTGTTATGTAATGGATTATGAGGCATAGAAATGGTTCTGCGGAACTCTTGTTCCGAGTCCACGGCTTCCTGTCCTGTGTGAAGAAGAATCTCTGTGCACAGTCTGTGCTAATTAAAAATCATTTCATTCACGTCAATAGAGGAAATGTTTCTTTTAGTATTTTGACTTTTCACTTCTAATACAACATGAGCAAAGATGTGGTTCTGCTCACGATTTGCTCAAATGACTGTTTGTTTTATTTAGATGTCAAAAAGTCAAACCGCCAAAGCTGGGTTTTACTGAAATAACGGAGCACGGAAATGTGAAATTAACTGCTATTTTTCCAGAGAATATTGTAAGTTGTGTGCAGTTATCAGCCCTATAATTCTGATTACAATGAACTGTTATAAAATATGGAAGTGAGCCTTTTTGTTCCCTTGACTGCAAGGTTGTTGTTTTTTTGTCAGTGACATTGAGATACAGACAATGATTCTGACTGAAGTAAAAAGCGTGAGTAGATGTAATTGAAGGTCTCGGACTGTTCCCACTCCTATTTTTTGTATTGAGATTGCAATCAAAACTGTTGATGAAATTGCACCTGGCAAACTTAATTTACAAGTCAAATTCCGACCAGATTAATTCCTGAGCCAATATCAGAAGAGAGCAGGGATTTTTTGGGGATACTATGGTGTCACAGTCTGGCTGTTTAAATCAGATTTCTAACTACGCTCCACTCCACTGGCTAATCAACAAACAATGTCACATTCAGAGCACGATTAACCTTCCGGCATCACTGCAATATCTTAAACTCATCTGTCTCTGAAGCTGTAAGGTGCACTGACAGAATTCTGATCCAAAATATAATCATGGTGTTAAAGCAGGATGAAAAAAAAATGGTTCAAGAACAAGTTTGAACTGTTAATTGGGCCTCAAATAACCCAGATGTGAATCTGTTTAGAGCGGAGGTGTCTAAAATACATTCCAGAGGCTGTTTGTGGCCCTCGACTACGTTTAAGGGTTGAGTTTTGGTTTAGCTGTTGATGCAGAAAGACATTCCTTTTATAGTTTTATGCCAAATTTTTTTTGTCAGGCCTGACAACAAGACAATTCAGATCAGATAAATGAAAATCTTTAGAAAATGGTAAAATGTTAACTACAAAACAAAGACTTTGTCTTTTATTGAGCACATTTTTAACTTTTAATTTAACTTAATGGGAGACAGAAAGGTAAACACGTTTGTTAAAAAAAGCAGATTTGTGAACATCGTTCATAAAACCTGATTAAAAACAACAAAAGTTACTGAAAGAGGGGAGAAGAAAAATAGGTGAATTTGTGGCCACTTGTGTATATACCTCAGTACAATGTAGTGGAACTTGCTCTCTGCATTTGACCCGTCCCTGAGGGAGCAGAGAGCAGCCATTGGAGCCCGGGAGGCAGTTGGAGGTTCAGTATCTTACCCAAGGACACTTCAACACATGGCCAGACTGGGGTTTGAGCCCACAGTCCCCCACATGGGAGGCGATCTCTCTTGCCACTGAGCCACGGTCGCCTCAGGAAGATGTTCCTGCTCTTGTTGCTGATAATCAACTATATTTAGCAAAGAAACAATCGATCCATGAAATCCAGGGATTTTACCTTCTGTTAAGACATGCAAGACTCATTTTATGTCTCATATCTACAAAGATGTATAGATCATATTCTTAAAAATAAAACCCTGAATAACTTGTTTTCATTTAAATATTGCACATAAACTTAAAAAGTCCCAATAAAATCTTTTTTTTTGTATTTTATTTAACACTAATTGACGTTTTGTTGCCTGCAAGTATCTAGAGATTCTGAACCTCCATTAAATGATCTGGGTGACAGATTGTTAGTTAAAACTGTTTAAGTGGCAAAAATAACATTTTAATTCCAAGTTAGGACAGAAATAATTTGTATTCAGAGATGAATCATCAGGTTACCTGTAACTAGAGGCACAACTTGCAATCAGTGGAAAACACTGTTTTTTGTCTTATTTCGAACTAAAATGCATAATAAAATCAAATCAGTACTACAGATAGTACTGATCAAAACTACACTATAAACTTTACTGGATCAATCTTATACTATAACGCTTTAACAGAACTTTTTACTTTAATAAAATGTGAACTGGACAGCAGTGCTACCTTACAGATCTCTGATTTGGGTCTCAGTTGGGGCCTTTCTGTGTGGATTTTGCCCGTTTTCCCTGTGGATACATGAGTTTTCTCTGGTTTCATCTCACAGTCCTAAAACATGCATGCTAGGTAAACGGATGATTCTGAGTTGACCTTATGAATGTGTGTGTGTTGGTCCTGCTGATGGACTGGTGACCCGTCCAGCTCCTTCACACGAGCCTGATGAAACTACAGGATAATGAATGAATAATCAGGTACTTGAACCTTACTGAAATAAACTGCCAATAATTCATATTTCAAACTTCTTAGTATTTATTACATAATTGGATGCACAGTAACATTTGATTTGGTGGTAATATAAAACAGTCATTTAAGGGGTAGATTCAGATTTTTACTTTCTGATTTTTATCTCAGAAGCCTCTCCAGATACCATTTTATATTACTAATACCCATAATGCATTGTAAGCAACATAGGCAGTTTCTGAGGGGAATCAATTAAGCGCATATTAAAAAGATACTGTCAGATTTATAACCATTTAGTCAATGCCACTGGTAATGCAATAAGCTACACAATTTATTTTAGTCGGGTCCCACCTAAAGAGCTAATTGTAAATTCTCCACCAGGGATTCAGTGGTTTCTGCTCATAAATTATTGAGGGACTATTTAGTAACCAAGAAAATATAGTGAACACACAGAAAGCCTCACCTTTCTCCAGGAGGGAAAACACCATTATTTATTGTGAGTTAATTATGAAGATGAGGTAATGAAGCACTGTTCAGTGAGAAGAACAGCACAAGAAAATGAAATGATTTCACTGGTGAATAGTTTATACAGAATTCATGCAGTAAGGATTGTCTGTTTTTTTTAAATGCAAAGGAAGTGGCAAAGAAAAAGACAAAGAAGGAAGAAAAAGACATAAAATCTAATAGTTTATTTTTACCAATTTGATTCTAGTGTGAAACTCATAAACATGAAGAAATATTTAGATTTCCCAACTACATATGGCTCAATAATCCCAAAAAGCATTGATCCAATCAGCTGTCTCAGTAATCTAAATGACAATCAGTGCAGAAAAAAGGAAAATGTAATCTTAGCAACAAGGAAAAGGCCTCATTAACACTTGGTTTGTGGGAAAAAGTATATTTCTGCAACTTTCTGCAAATTTCTCCTCTTGGCTCCTCTTTTGTTTTTGCCTCCCACAGAAAAAAAATGCAAAAGAGGCGAGGTAGCTGGTATTTATCAATCAATCTTTGATTGGCAGCCGTCATTTTAAACCAAAGCATATGTGACTCAGCCACATCAACTAGACATTGTTCAAACAATGTTTGCAATGGGAGAAGAAATTAACATTTTCATTAGAATGCATATATTTATTTGGAATTATACCCAATTCTTGAGCATCCCATGTCTCCATTTATTTTAGGAATATTCTGACTGGGGACATCATTTAGGGTTTCAGGCAGGAGGATAAAGGAAGAGGAACTGAGGGAGGATAAATGAGTTTGTCTGCTTGATCCAGATCTTGTGACAGAAACATGTAAGTCAAACTGAAAATAGTTTTAAAAATAGCTACAACAAATAAAAGGACTTAGGAGATAACAGCATACATTATAAAACAATAAATCGTTCCAAATGTTACAAAGATCTCAAGTTTGTGGAATTGTTTTGATTGAAAATTACCTTTAAATCCCAATTTGATCGTTTTGAAACTAAAACCACCTTTCAGGTTAAAAAAATATATATTTTTTTCTATTTGCCATATAAGCTGAATTTGATTACTGTCAGAATACTGAGTTGATCATGCAAAAAATATCCAGTGTTTTTTTTTTTTAATTAATAAGCTTTTGTCTGATTTCCTCTTTCCCCACTGCTTTAGTAAAAGGCAGCTGCAGAGCCCTGCCTGTTTTGCACTGATGAGACATCGAGTGGTTAAATGCTCTCTGCAGTGTTGTATTAAAGAGAGAGAGAGAAAAGTTTCAGAGCATGGGTGCTGTAATGAAATGTGACAGATAAATCAGAAGCACTTGGGAGATGGCTTTGAATCAATACTGAACCACCAAAGCTAGTCCTGACTTCCCAAACCTGCTCTGATTTACAAGCCTCTGGTAAAAGCCTTCAGTTTGAATTGCAATTATTTATGGTCTGACAGAGCTTGTAGTGTAATTTTATTTTTTTTGTGCTTGGTTCTTCTAAAAAAAAAACAAAAATGTTTGGAAAAATAAAATCAGAGGTGCAGATAAAAGTTGTGCGGAGGCACATCACTCACAAAGTTAGGGTGCTGAGTGAATAAACACAAATCGTCAAAAGGTTTTACGTCTACATGCGTTTGAATTCTTAGTACAACTTTACAATAAGGGTCCCCTCATTAATGATGTATTAATGCTTTAGAAATGACTTTATCAACACCTTGTAAGCCATTAATAAGCTGTAGAAATGCATTAGATTTAAAATGTTCCATTTAATTATTTCTTTCCAAATAATATGTTTAAAAAATTAATTTTACCTACAGTAATTAAATAAAAGCACAGTGCTTGAGCTTGCCAAATAATGAGCCTGTGCCAACACATGAACAGTAACTGTTTTTCCAATGCTTAGTGTTTCTTATGTTATATAAGCATTTATAAGAGTACCTTTATTGTAAAGTGGTATCAAATTCTTAAAAATCACCACATCGTTTGACAGATTCATGTTCTTTGCTACTACAGTGTTTATGGTGAATATGGGTCACATGACCTGAGGACAGCAACAGGTTGAACATCCAAACATCAAGTTTTAGATTAACTGACAAAATGTCTGAAAACAACTAAAAACAGTGTGAGAAATGTTACAACTGAAGCCAAATATTTTCACCTATATGTATATTTTTGGAAATCAAAATTTAAAAATCCATGTTCAATATAAATGATATAAAACAGTAAAATGACCTGGAGCAGAATGCAGGTGTGTGTTTGTGCTTCAGACATAATCGCTCTGTTGCGTAAACTGGTGCAGACAAGAGAAGGTGTTTTAATTAGGAAATGGATATTAAGGTAGTGCTAGTGACATTTAGTTTTTGTATTTGTTGTTTGCAGGAAGGCTGTCTAACACTGAGTGTGATGCAAATCAAATATGGCCGCTATGTAAATTCAGTGTTCACTTGTGTAATCTGTTTAGTCTTTGATTTGATGCATTCAAAGGCACCTTTGTCTCCAAAGGAAACATTAATAGACCATTTCTACGTATGAAGCACTTTTACAAGCCTTTGATTTTGTCTCTTTGAAAAACAAATCTATGAAAAGAGGTCATGTGACACACAGCTGTTCTCTGTGTGAGTGTGTGTGTTTAGGTGTGTGTGTGCTTTATATCAAGCTAATGAATCAGAGCAAACAGCACTAAAGTGATCATGTATATAATCACAATGTGATTCTCTGCCCTCTTCTGATTTCTGTCACTATAAATAAACATTTATTGAAATTATGCTTCATGACAACATTTAAAAAAGCAATTTTAAAAAAAGATTTCAGCTTCAAAAATGATGAATCAAAGTGCACTGTGTGTGCAACCCCCCCAAAAAGGTCTTAATAATTATTCTCTCAGCATGTTTCATCTTTCCCTGCAACCATGATTAGGATAAAACAAGATTAAAAAAGGAATAATTTAATGAATATTATACCTATTGTCTCAGCCTTGTGCTAGGTTTTGTGTTTTTCTGCAATCTAAAAGTCTGGGGTATGAAATATGTGCAGTATCTAGTTGTTGGTGATGGTTTGACTGCAGTATTATGCACCAATCATGCATCCTAACTACAAATGTTTTAACATCCTACTTTTACTTAATAATAATAACTACAGTAGTAGCACTTATTGTCCAAAAATGGGCTTTTTTGTTTTTACTTTAAAATAGATAAATTGAGAATAATTTCAGGAATATATAAACCTTGAACATTTGCTGCTCAATCAATAAACACAAAGAAAACCTTTGCTTTTGTCTTAGTCCACATTCAACACAGTCAAGGAAAAAGCATTTGCTCAAATCAATGGCATTAATTAAATTTCTTATCTAAAAAACCCCAAAACAAAACATGCTTCAGTGTTTGCATTGATAAACATCGCTTTGCCGTAAATAAGATATTTGTTATTGCAATATTTTTTTAAGTAACTCAACATTTTATCATTAAATTTAAACCCGAGTATCATATTTTCTTTTTGAAATTCACCTTCAATGATTTTTACCATTTAATTTTTAGAGAAGCATGAATTATTATTAAAAACAGCAACAATTAGACAAACTCTCATTGTGAGTAAACC
>SSNR01000024.1:2371437-2432014 GCA_006937965.1 Callopanchax toddi
AATATATTATAAAAAAAACCCACCCAAACACACCCCCTACCTCACTTACAACCCCCCCCCCCCCCCCCCCCCCCTAAAAAACCCCATCAGTATTCATGGAAACCACTGTAGATGATTAGTTCATACATCGTGTTTCTACGTTGAAGGACACAAACTCTCTTTGTGTGTCAGCTTTTCCAATCAAGAGCCTCTGACCTGAGAAGAAACCTTGCAGATGTTAAAGATTATTCAATAAACAGAACGTGAATTCATTCTTGAAACTACTTTAGGTCACATCAAACTGAAACAAACTCCTTAGACCTGCTTTAATACTTAATGAAAGACCTTCAAGCTAACTACAGTATATATAACGGGTCACGGATCATTTTGAATGCAATTTTTACCTCAAAAGGGATTCATATAGTTTTAAATATACTTGCAGCACAAATAAAGCTTAAATGTGTTTTTATTTGGATATTTAGAAAATGAATAAAAATGTCTATTGGCTTTAAAACGTGTTTATGTCTCATATTTATGATGAAAAATGAGTATCGTTACTATGACTGCAAACCAGCTAAGCGTCGTTGTAAGTGAGCGTCCCAGGTTTCATTTGGTACCAACACCTGGAAGCACTTTAAGGCTTTACGGCTCTACATGCACATTTATATGAAAATGCCTATACCCTACAGTGCTCTCAAGCAGTGATCTAAAGCGATCATTTAGCAGGTGCTCTGGAGTTTGGAGATGCTCCAGCTGAAGAGCTCTACTCCTCAGACCATCTTGCCGAACCATCAGCTCAGCGGTGTCCACAGTTCCACTGTTGCGATGTTGTCTCAACAGTTACTGAAGTGCAATAATTGCAGCTTTCTTCTCTGATGTGAGGTGACAATTAGAGGGATGGGTGAAAGTAGAGGATTAGCTGTGAAAGTGAGAGAAGACTTCGCCATTTGGCATCATGCGCAGGATGAATTGTGGGAAATATGAAAACATTGTTTTCTTGTGGGAGATGCAGCGCTGACGTTTTTATTTTTCCAAACTAGCTCCAGAAAATTCATACACTACGTTGTCTCTTGTGTCTCACTTTAAAAATTATGCAGTTCAAGAACTGTAAAGAGAAATCTGCCCCTTTAAGGTCAGCGCCACATCCTGTTTTTGAACCAGGAGACAAATAAAATATCACAGAAGAAGATGCTGATTTTTTTATGTGTTCAGAACAGACTGGAGCATCACAATAACCCTCGGAGGTCAGGGGCGACATGAAGAGATTGCTCATCCTAATGTCAGCTCTTATCACAGCAGCTTGCTACAAAGTGTCCATGTCTGCATGACCCTATTATGGTAACCCTCTATCCATAAAGGCACACAGTTCAGTCCTCAAGGTGAATTTCACCCTTCACTGCTGTCAGAGGCGTCACTCTCCAGTCTGTTGTGTGTTACTTTTAATTTGCTCAACTTACAGATGACTTATTGGAAATGTTTTATAAGGTGCAATAGGGAAAAGTACTGGGGAAAGAAGGAACATGCATGCAGGATATTAAAAAGTTTTAAAAATCCTTGAAAATCCCTTTTCCTAATGAAACAATAGGGCTTCCGCGATGAAATAAGATTTTCTGCAGGGGCTGAATCTGTTTTGTTGGTTTAGTATGAAAAGATTTCAGTCTGTTTGGATTTGTCGGAGCTCTTTCAATAGTTTGAAATAAACAAGCATCTTGAGAGTAAACTGAACAGGAAAAACAAGCCAAACAAGTTAAATAAATCTGAAATAGAAAGTGTTTTATAGGCCAATCAAGTTTAAAGTAAAGTTTCTTTCAACCATATATAGCCAGCTCCACAGACAGACATAAATTATTCAGCGTGCATCCTAGTGATTTATTCACCAAACATCCAAGATGATTTAAAACTGACAAAGAACTGCAAACCAAAGCCAAAGAGAACCAAAGTCACACAGACTAAATCAAGTGCATCATTTAGATGCAGCAGTTGACAAATTAGGTCTCTTAGACAAGGGGTTCACAAACTTTTCAACTTTTGACCCATAAAATAAAAGATGCAGAACGGTGTGACCTTGAATATTACTGGGTAAAGTGTGCAAACATCACTCATGACATGAGCCATTGAACAAATACATTTTTTGACTGACCTTTTGTTTTCTTGTGAATCCTTATAAACATGTTGATATCAGATTATCAGATTATTTAAAAATAGTTTTATATTAAGCTTAAACCAAGTCTAATGAGCTAGAAATAGTCTGATATGACTTTAAAGGGTTAGATATAAAAAGGTTATGAACAAATAATATCTGCTGTAAATAGCTTTTTGAATGGCCTCAGTTTGGAGAAACAGAGATTAGTTTTGACAGATGTTTCTGGTGATTTAAAACAACTTTGTTCTCAAATTTTCATGGCAGTTTATATGAATGTTATTTCAAGAATAAAAAATTAGGCTGTGGAACTAGTAGCTACTGTAGCAACTCTGGCTTTGATTTGATAAATATTATATTTTGCTGTAATAATCATGAATAATCATTGATGACATTGGAAATGTTATAAAATTACATTTGCATAAACTGCTGGAAAAATGTGTTGATTGAAGTGGTTTGCTGGTGACACTTTGACCAAATGCTAGCTTGTCTGATCAGAACTAATTTCTCCAAACTGAAGCAATTTAAAGAGCTATCTACTGCAGGTAAGATATGAAATTGTTTCTAACATTTCCACTGAAATGTACTTTGAAAGACTGTCACTGACACTTTGGTGGGTCAAACATTGCAGCAGAGAAAGTACAAACACGACTTAGTAAAGAGCTATAATGTGTTTGGCACTAAGACATTTCCAGCATAGCCGCTGTAACTCATATCTTAGGGTTGATAACTGTCCTGTGATCTGCCAGCAATGCCTTCACGATTGACTAGTCAATTGTTATTGATGTATTGGGCACCCATAGTGTAGTGTGTTACTAACCTTTGACCTTTAGGGCCCTGCTCTCCTCAGGTCATTGACCAGGTCCTCACCTTTCTCATTATCATTGATTCTCCACAAGACCAGATCTTCATGGAGCTCCAGTCTGGGGGAGATTAACAGTCATCTTGAGTTTCATCCATTTTCTAATCATTGCTTAAACAGTTGTTGCCTTCTCGTCATGCTGTTAGCCTATTGTCCTGTAACCCATCCCTGCCTTGTGTAGATCTACAATTTTCCCTATTGTCCTTAGACAGTTCTTTAGTCTCCATGGTGAAGAGGTTGAAGTCTGATTAGTTGAGTGTGTGGACAGGTAACTTTTATACAGGTAACCAGTTCAAACAGGTGATATTAATACAGGTAATCAGTGCAGGTATAGGAGGGTTATAGGAGACCAACTAACAGGTCTGTGAGAGCCAGAATTCTTCCTTGTTGGTGGGGGATCAAATACTTTTTCATGCAATGAAATTCAAATGAATTATTTAAAACTCATATAATTTTATTTTCTGAATTTTCTTTTAGATTCTGTCTCTCATCATTGAGATGTTCCCATAATGAAAATTACAGATTTCTTCACTACAAGTGGGAAAACTTGAAAAACCTGAAATGGATAAAATACTTAAGGGTATTTAGTCCACTGAATACCTAAACCCTGAAATGATAAATCACATCATTAATATGTTTTTGTATTTTTTAAATGTTTTGCATTATTTGTCTGATATGCTGGAGCTTTCTTCTGAGCAGAAACCAAATTTTTGGATTTAGTATTTCTGTCTCATCACAACCAAGAGGGAATCCGTTTTCTTTCCTTCATTTCTTCTCTATCACTCAAGGAGCTGCTAAGAGGGCTCTCATGTGAGTTACTTTATATGGACACAAAACACTGAACAAATGTCTGTGTATGATTTCTGCCCTAAGGCCACAATTGTTCACACAGAACATTGCTGGAACACAGATTTTTCTCCCTGGTGTGTGTGTGTGTGTGTGTGTGGGGGGGTGCATATTTGGATGTTTGGTCACTACTTTATTTGAGCCTGTCCTACAAATGTCCTCCATCTACGTCTTCACGAGACACTCTGAAAAACCACTGATTTGTCTTCCCACAGCTTTCTTTTTTTTTTCTTGGCATTAACCATGAAAAAAACCCTAAATTTGATCTGAGGGAGTGTTGGTTTGTGTCCATTCTTGCAGCGTGTCAGGTGTGTAACTGCAAGCCTGACTGAACTCCCAGATGGACCGAAGCCATCAGGGCTCACCAGACAGACAAATCTAAAGCAAGCAATAAGATTTCTGCCAGAGCCGGCCTTTCAGGATGGAACAGCATCGGCGAGCTTAGTGTGAAGGAGGTATTTGGTCTAGACAGTGTCTCCCTGTTTTTAATGCACAAAGCAAGAGGCTTTGTTTAGGAGGCCCCTCACGCTCAGGGGTAGGTCAAAGCCTGTCAAACAAGGACTGTCAGAATACCTCCTGTCTTTAACAAAAAGAGGAGCGAGTCGATCCCATTTAATTATTCAAGACCTTGGCTAAAAAAACAAACGCCACCAGATAATGTCAGGGTTAGCTTCGACAAAGTAAACACCCACGCAAATCTGTCAGCCCCTTGGTATGTTAGCACTGCATTTACTTATTAGATTCTAAAATGTAAAATGAGTGCATAGGATGAGGTTCTCCATGCAGTTTTAAATAGTTAAATCTATAAAGAATCAATCAACTATCACAGAAAATCACTCAACTCAAATATTTTCAAAATAAAAGGTCAAATTAGGCAGCCATCTGGATGCTTTTGGTTTTAAATGCTAAAAATGAAGTAGATTGTCTTGTGGTTGCAGCACCATTAGCTTTTAACTAAAACTCACATGGGGCTGGATGTTGGTGTCTGGTACATGTGTAGTACCATATCTGAATAATCCCCAGGCTCTTATGAGAGAAGAGGGAGGGTTGCTCCTTGAAAGCCTTCACAGTAACTCTGTGGGATTGGGAAAGGAAACAAGTTATGAAGTCATCGAATGAAATGCATATTTCATATAGAATATATAAAGGTTTGTGAGACAAAAAGAAAATTGCAGCGCTCTGCATAGGCCTCTTTTTGAGTAATCAGAAGAACACCCTGCAGCATTTTATATTTTATTAAACATTTAAAAAGTTCTATTTTTAGCTTCTCCTCAAGCACTCGTGACATCAGTCTGACTTCAACAGTTTCACCTTATATCTTAGCTTAGCCTATAACACTTTGAGTGACTCATCGGTGGACTCTGGCCCCCATCTGGCCACAGGCTGGCACTCGCTTCCACCTCATTACTAGCGAGGCCAGTAAATAAAGTGAATTTGCCTCGCAGTCTAGTTGGAGGTAGCCACCTGCGGCTGCACAAAACTTTACCTCAGAAGACAGCCGAGAAGGAAAACAGACTGAAGGATGAGTCATTTATATGAATTTTCCAGCTGTCCTTGCTTATTTTAAGGCTCCAAATGAGAGATGCAAATATGTTCCATATTTAAAACAGGCGTGATTGTCAGAGAATATTCATGCAGCCGCTCCTAAACACCTCATTGGATGCAGCTCTGCAATATTTGCGCCATTAAATTGGTAATTTAATAACATAATGATTTGTTCTGTGATAACGCTCGCTGCTATTTGTTTTGGTCTGTGAGCCTGATCTGTGTACATTAAGTGTCGTCATAGCCCATTAAATTCCTAATAGAAAACAAAACACGATATAGTAATTGTTTGATCCTATCTGTAACCATTCTGAGCATTTTTCTGAATAATTTAAGTAGGCATCGCTCAACAGAAGCTCGTCTAAAAGACTTGTTTGAGTAAGTTTAGGGCTTAAATTTGACTGTGCGCTCCGCTGCACTCACCTGTCAGGCCTTTTTAAAGGGCAAACTCAATTATTTGTTGGTTGTTTGGAGTAAAAGCATAAGGTCACCTTTGTTACTTCCAGAGGCCAACGCCGGCTCTGCAATCTGAAATTTTGCCATTTCGCTAAAGAGATTTAATTATGGATGGGCTGAAGTGAGCATTTATCACATTTCACACCCAATATTATGACATATTTGTCAGGGCATTAATTTAGATTAATGGCAATGGATGGGGGAGGGGGAAGGGGAGGGGGGAGGTTTGAGGTGATCTCCAAAGCCTTTGACAGCTCATCCCTTCTGAGTCAGATGGTTTTAATGAAGGTGGTCTGTACAGTAGCAAAAGGCGTGAGCTAGTTAAATGTTTCGGGGGCAACATTCATGCAGTAATTGCCCTAACCTCTTCGTACTCATTTAGAGTGGGTAAGTGTGAAAAATGAAACAAAGGAACTTATTGTTATGGTTAGTAATTAACAAGGAAAAGCAATGAATTATTGATTTGAGAAAGTTTAACTATTTTTTCTCCCGGTTTTTGAAATGTCAGAAACTAAACACTGCACTGCTGGGACACTAGTCATGCAGGTGTCACTTGGAGCGTATGTGTCCATATGCCTTTTGACCATTACCTCGGCGTTTGCACACAGAGCATGTCTGCATTATTCAAATGCATCCTGTGTTGCAGTCGTCTGTCATGCACGAGGCTGTCAAATGCCACGAAAAGGTGGGTGGTGCTATCGCGTGCAACCCGCCTGCTGCTGAGCTGAAATAAACTTGACACTCAGGCAGAAGCACATAAACATGCAAAGGATATTTGTTGTGAGTGTGGATGATTGTGTAAGGGCGGGCGCACTTTGGGCATTTACATCCTCTCCTGCCCACTTTCAGAGCACGATAGGACAGCTTTATACTTCATAACACGGTCCCCAGAACGCTGAGTTCGATTTATTTTTAAATCAAGTTTTGCAAATGATGCACAATGTTGTACTAATCCAAATGAATTCCTAAAAATGCTGATGGAGATTAATAAAACATGAATAATGATGATACTTTTAAGTATAGGTATAAATGTTGCATGAACGAGCTCTTTTCAAAGTCGTTTTAAAGAAGAATCGTCAGTTTGACTTGACAGAGATCTCATTTGTACTGGTATTTATGCACTAATGGATCAATGTTTTTTTGGGAGAAAACATAAAATGTCAGGTCTGTTTAGGATAAGTAAATTAAAAAATAAATATATTTGCAACAGTGAGTCAAAATGTGTTTTCAGGAGTGTCATTGCTTGTAAATAGAAAATGATGGCTGGATGCTTCACTGTAAAGCTTGTGCGCATTTGTTGTGTTTTGCCATCATTCTTCCATCTTTACTCGCTTCGACTTTTTAAAATGCCACCAGGAGATGCACAGGTGTTTAGCCTTCAGAAGGGGTGGAAGTGCACGTCGTTCAGAAGGCGTGACAAAATAAGAGCATGCTTACAAATATGGAATGAGACAAAATAAATTGTTTTAATGCTATTCTGACTCATCTCTATAACCTTTGTGTGAACATCAAAATGCTCATGTGTCTTGTGTTTGCTGTAATCGTAGCCCGTCTTCCTTTTGCTTGTTTTAAAACCCTGCAGAGAATTTATTACCCTAACCATTACCCCGGGCCAACTGCTTAGGATTCGAGACGCATCAGCTTGGGAGTCTCAATAAGGTTTACACATAAGCCAAGTTCCCATTAAAGGAATCTAAAAAAAAAATCTACTTAAGCTTTATTTGTTGTTCACAATTCTATTGTAGCGTCCATTAATGGTGTGCAGACCCAAGAAGAGACCTTGAATGTAGACGCAGCGCCACAAATCCTCCTCACCCTGTCCTTAATATGAACAAAGTGGTATGCACACTGGTTGATTTGGTTGCTTGGTAACAAGAAACTAAAGATGTGATTTCAGTCTCTGCCTTTAAAAAAATGTAATCATGTTATTTAAAAGTAAAGTGATTGAATTTGTTTTGGTCATGTTATCATTCTGAACAGAATCAGAAATCTATGCCGCCGCATTGTGCAACTATCACTAAAAAAATCTAATGTAATCCTTCATACAGGTTACGTGGATTTCTGCTCAAATTAAACTGAAAACAATGTTCCTGGTTAGGTATATGTTAAAGTTCATTTTCAGCAGAATCAAGCAGATGTCAGAGCACTGAGCACCCAAACAAAAGTCTTCTTGTTCCAGCTCCAGAAGCTGCACTTTGTGCTGCTTATGGCGTTTTTGCCCTCCTCCCTGTTGCTCTCATAGACATGCAGCTCAATAATTAGTTGGCATGACTTAAGAGGGGTTAAAAGCAGGAAATGGATTAAAAAACACTATAAACCTGTCAGGAATTTTGAGATCTTAAATTGAACCAGCATTCTGTAATCATTAAATAAATCCTGCTATAGAATCATGTAACCAATTAGAGAGGAGAGTCTATACGGCCATGCCAGCAGCTCTGAACGTCTGCACATATTTACTTATTACTAACAAAAGCAGCTGTCATTGCAGATATGCAAACACAAGAGAATGTGTATGAAGTTAAATGTTGACTAAAACCAACATTCACTCTTAAATGCGAAGTAAAACTACAATTTAGAACATATTGTTGCCTTTAAAAGATGTTTTTGACATGTTTTTTATTGAATCTGTAACAGAAAACTTAACTTCATCTCATTCAGGGAAAAAAACATTATTTGGGATCCATTTATTTAGGATGAAAAGATGTTTTAGTCATCACAAAAACCTAACTTTCCATCCATCCATTCATCTATCCATCTGATGCTTTTGTTTTCATTTTAAAAGATTTACTTTCTGTTCTTTCAGATATAGAATGCTATGCATGCAATGCAAAAAAGGCTGAATCTACTAATTAGCTAAAACCAAAGACTAATCAAGCTAATAAATATAATTAAATTAAACAAATTAAAAAGAATGCAATTCAAATCAGCTATGACCTTTTCTCTTTGGTAGACTTCCCCTCAGATGCTACTTCAGATAATTTGTCATATTTCTGACTGCTGGCTTAACTGGGGTCATTGTCACAGTGCAGTAATAATTAGAGATCAAACTCCTCTTTCAAACCAAACACTCAAGTTAACCATTTGTATCTAGAGATTGTTTTTATAACAAAATTTAGGATTATTTATTCTATGTTCTACATTTTTATTTCCCTGAGTAATCCCAGACACTATGACCAATGATATTTTTAGTTTATTCAGTAAAGTGTGACTTACTGGATGAGCCACATAAATATTTATCATCATTCTCAGGTTGCCAGTTACAACTGTTACAGTTTTTAGATAAACTGACAGTTGAATTCTTAAATAACTCACAGTGATTGGAGTTTTAATAGCTCGAGGAAGCGAGCAATAAATACGGCTTTAAAAGCTCTCAGCTGGATCATTCTAAGTGCTTGTAAGAGTCAGCTGACCCTCAACACATTCACTTTATAGATGCTCTGAAAAACTGTACACTTTCCCTCTTATATAAGTGGGGAATTGGACTGAACAGGTAAAATTATCTTTGCAATTTATGGAAGTCCTCTGTTATCCTGAATACATTATATCTCACACTTTTTATACGTAAAGGGGGCTTTGGGATGCCATTAATAGTTCAGATCCTCAAAAAGCTGTGAAGGGAGGCAAAAAGAGAAGGAGCTGCAACCATGAGCAACCGCGCAGCCTGCTGTTGGGGAGAAAAAGATAATGAGAGAAATTTCTAATGGATTTGTTCTCTTGTGAAATTCCCCTCGGAGGTTACTGCTGCTGCATGTGTCACATGCTTTAAATTTACAAAAAGGGGGAATGTAGAAAAAAAGGGCTTTGACTGAGCAAAGGGTCCTCCTCAGCTAATCATAAGTTCATCATGAAGGAGACCAGCTGCCAAGCTGAGGCTGACCAGGACATTAGAACATGGAGAAATAAGAACGCCTCATTTGTAATGAATTATTGAGGACGTCATATAATGAATCCTGTCTGCCGTCTCTGTTGGGTGCCTGGAGACACCGGAATTGCTGATTGCTCCAACTTCAAATGAATGTATTGCATTTTGCATTGACCTATAAATATAGTCATGGAGAAAGTGTCTGGGCTCATTAGTTTTAGCTCTTTATATGTCTGTTTGTATTCGGTGAAGTGCTACACAGATACTGAACATTTGCAAATAATTACACCCACTGTGGGGAAAAAAAGCAATGTTAGCTTTAGTTTGAAATGAGATTTATTTACTTTTGCTTGTCAGTGATGTAAATCATCCAAGTTTGCCATAAAAAGTAGCTACAGTGAAAATTAATTAATAAGAAAAGTCCAAATGTGGGACTTTGTTTTCTTCAAATTTGGATCAGTTCCTTATTTATTTATTAGGAGAACATAACCTTCTCTTCATATCACTCCATCCTGGTATCCTTCCATTTATAATCGAGTTAATTCATGCCCATCTGGCACTGATGAAGAATATCCATCTTCCAAGAGACAGAATTATTATTTATAAGTTCATTTATGATAGATTTCATGTTCAAATGACTTAATTCTGTCCATAAATAGCCAAAAATGAAGCAAAATTAATTTTATCTACATATACATTTGTCCTGGTGTCACTGTTAAGGGCCTAAAAAATATTTGGGAACATGTCCCAGATAAAGATAATCTGCTAATACCAATTCTCCATCTGACCTCTGCAATAGTTTGTCTAATTTCTCTTTCTGTAAGCATACAATATAACATGAGGATCACAGTGCAGGGAGACAGTTTATCTGCACAGATTTAGGGGTTTGTCTTGTTATACCTGCAAACAGATGCTGTTTTATGCAACTTTTAACCAAGAGAAACTCAAACAAGCTCTAAAAGTATATTGTTTTCTTGAAGGACTAAACAAATCAACATTATATAAGAACAATCTTAACAGTCCTTCATGTGCAATCAACACTGTTACTTGTTACTGACCCGTTACAGCGCTGACACCAACCCTTCATAACACCCTGGATATATACAGTAGTGAGTTAACAGACGTGTGTGCAGCTGTGAATGCTGTATTTTAACATTAGTTTACAGCAGCTGCTAACAGTAATGTGTCTGTCAGTCATCTGGAGGACAGAATTAATGAACATCTTGTGCATCAGAACACATGTGAGTTGTGATGGGAAGCTGGCTGCTCACAACTTACAGTTTGAGATTGTCAGGAAATAGGACTGAAGAACAGGAGTTGTGTGGGAGCATTTGGATTAGTTCTAACAAGCATCAGCTGACAAAAAAGCTAATGAAATTGTATTTTTCTATTTTGGGATAGACTGCAGCTGTCAGTAGTGAATGCTGAATATTTAATGTATTATATTTATTATGTTTCTTCCTAGGATTTTTGATCAGTTCTCCTAAACATTATTATTACTGAGAACTACAATCCTGATGTACTGGTGTTTCTAGATATTGTTGTCAACACACAGAAACTGCTGTCAGCAGTTGATCACGTCATTCATGATCAACTGCTAACAGCAGTTTCTGGGTTTTAGCAATAAAATATAGAATCTTAGGCCTTTTTGACCAATCAGCAATCTCAATCCTCAAGATACTGATTTTGTTACAGTGCAAGAGTTCTGCTATCTGCAAAGCTGGAACAATGAATGTGCCAAATATGTTTCTGTCTAGCCTCTAATCCACCAACAGAATGATTCTTTGGTGATAATGCAGGGTGGATCTAATCTTCCCTGTAGGAGACCTATGGGATTATTCTATTTTTTTCCTGCTTGGCACTCATTTCAACTAATGGCCCGTTCTGCATGCACATATCACAAAAACCGAGGTGCATAGAGTTGTTTTAGGTTGAATGAAATAAATATATTAACTGTGGCTTCGACACAGCTATTTGCAAACAGGCTGTCAGATTGTTTGCTCGTGAATTGGGAGTGTAAGGGTGAAAATGGCACTTGTCTTTCACAGTTTTCTGTCTTACACCCTTTTTAAAGTTTATTAAATGGCAACAGTGTGGCATTTGTGATTGACTAATCACTCCTTACTGACCTCAGAGGGTGTTAAAGTTTGGCATCTCATCCAAAAAGAATAAATCCTACATTTTGCTCCATATATTTTTCATTTCTTATATAAATATTTGTTCAGTGACAGGTGCAACTTATATTAATGTGAGATAGTTTTCAGATTGAGTTATTTTAGCAGGGTTTAGGGAAGGAATTTCAGTTTTAACCTCATTGCTGTATTGTATTCTGCAAAGTATTTTGTAACAGTGCATAGTACAATCTGCCCTCTGATTACCGTTTGTTTATATATCATCTCATGTCCATGGAGATTCAATTACTGGCTGAACATGACTGATTTATGTGGCCACTCAGCCATGCTCGGCTTAAAATCAGAAGGAAATGCAGAAACTATGCATTAATTAGTGCTTTATAATACCATAACGAGGTGAACGGATGGACATTTATGCTAGTACACCCATTTAGTGTGCAATCAACTTCTGCTGTCAAACAAGTTAACTCCACGTGTGGAGGACAATGTAGCTATTGATGTCCTGGACCTTTCGCCTTGTTTAATAAATTCTAATTAGATTAGATCAGGAGGATGCAGCTTTTGTATTTCGCTGATTATAGCTGAAAAAAGGCAACTTTTTGTGCATTGAGAAGCTCATTAAAGCAGAGGAGGAAGAAAAATGGTTGCATCACCGAGGCCAAGTAACAGATCAGATTTAGTTTGTTGTGTGAGAAACACAGAGGTCACCAGTGGCTGCCTCCATATTGAGAAATGCTGTCTCCTCTAGTGTAATGGCAGCGAATAATAACCATGTATTGATTTTTTGATGCATGCACACGGTTGCATTTATAAGTAATGCATGCTTCCTCGAATATGAAGCTATTGCAAGCTATAATGAATTTAAACACTAGGAGTCATTTAGTTATAATCATCCAGGCAAACATGGATAAACGCAGATATATTATTTACATGCCGCAGCTGTTACAGACTCACTATTTCCTGCAAATTACCTGCCTCACCTCAGCTTGAAGAAAAGGATGTGTCCTAAATCACCTCCTCACAGCTCCTTTGCTGAGAGGCAGTGCATTGACTGCATATCAGACAGATACATCGACAATAGCGTGAACTCGCTGACAATAGGTCAGACAGGCTATTCAGCTAAAGCTATCGGGGGCTTTGGTGTCACGGGCCTTTAAAAGTCGCTGTTCCTCTGCAGCGAGCGTGTCGCCAGCTGCCTATTGCAGTGCTCTGTAGAGCATGTCTGGATGGACAGCCACCATTGTGTGTGCAGATAATGCACTTCAGTCATCCTTAATGTCATCATGACCAAAAAAGGCGTAGAAGCTGAAGGGGGGACTCCCATATCCAAGGGTAGAAAACAAAGCTTTAAAAGTAAAACCAAGAGCTGTGAAAGGTTTACACACTAATTATACTGACCAGCTGATCTGAGAGTGATGTCCTGTGTGTGAGGATGGGTTGGAGCTGTGTTTGATCAACATTTGTCGGCTGCCTTTAGGCGCAAAGCAATTACGGACTCATGTTTAGGTTAAAGCTGATTAAGTTCTATTTTTTATGCATTACGTTTAATATTCCGGACATGTTGGGCTGCAGGGAAAGCTTGTGGTGTGGTAATCAATTCCATACACTGGCCATTGGTAGGATGTTGAACGGCTAATTGACCACAGTAATGGTGCATAGCTGTGTGGTGGTGGACGATGGAGACGTGCACATTAAGAAACAATTAATTTCCAATAGTAATGTCACTCTTGGCTGCTTCTGCTGCTCCTTATAACAAGAAGCTGTCAGTGATAAGTCATTTCACACTTTGTCTACGGTGCGATTTGATCTAGGCAAAGCTACAGGGGATTCTTGTTGGTTGGAGGTAGTTTAGCACTTTATTTGAGTCACTCCATCAAGTTAAGACGTTTTTATGGGTAGTTTGCAGATTTTGAATCTTTCTTTCCTCCTCTGGGAAGACACAGTCTCATGATCTGGTCTTGAATGCAATTTTCAGCTCATATATTTTAAGAAACACATATTTTTAAGGTTGGTAGTCATGTTAGACGGTGAAAAAATTGTTCTCAAGAACAATACTGCATCCCCTATAATTTATGCTAACACTATAATTGAAACACCTTGCACCCTGACAGCTTTACAAGTTAACAAGACATCATTTTGAAAGTTAGAATACATTTACTATCTTAAAAAAACCAACGTGGCTTTCGTGAACTTCAAATTAGAGCCTCAATTTTACCTCTTTAAGGCTTGTCAACACGGAGAATGATTTTTTTTTAAACAGCCAGTAGATTCAGCCATGGCTGCTTCTATTATGTGATGGTTGAGGGTTTCCTAAAAGGATGTTTATCAGTTTCTTTTTATTCTAACTAGCACTCATCACTTAGAGTTTGTTTGTATACTTGCACAGATTTTTTTATTTGTCATCTTTGCCCTTTTTGCAACCAAATCAAAACAGATTATTGACAGCAACAATTTGATTTAAAAAAAGGAAAGAATATAAAAACAGACTAAATTAGCAAATTTTATCCCACAGCCTTTTATTTTCTTTAACTTCTGTGTGTTGTAAGTGATATGTTTCAGAATATATCTGATGTGTACAGGAATGACTTGGAAGATTGAGCAAAATCATTGATTTTTTTTCTTTCTTCATTTTTCCCTGAACGGATAAATGAAAGCTGCTCTCAGAACAGTGATTTATTTGTGTTGCTGTCCAATAGCAATGACAACACAGCCGTTTACACTGACTAACCTATAATGCCTGGTCAAAAAGAAAGTAAGACAAATGTAAAATGTGGAAAAAACAAACCTTTGAAACATTCCTCTCTTTGTTCAGTTTCTTTTATTTTGTTCTTTTTATATTGGTTTTACTCCAAGGACATTGGAAGGACATTTGTTTTGGAACGAGCAAAGAAAAAAAAAAACTAAAAGTGCAGAAACAACAAAACAAACCAAAAAAATACCTGAAGTTGTGCAAAGATTACATTTTTTTCATATGCTCTAATTATTTTTTGTTTAGATCTATTGAATTGGGTTTCTGTGGGGAAAGCCATCATCAATTAATATGTTACAGATAGCTGAACAGCCTCAGTTTGGAGAAATAGAGATTAGTTCTGGCCAGACTGACTGACAGGCTGGCTGCCTCTTACTACATAGATGACTGATACAGTAACTTAAAACAACTCAAATCCCCAGAATATTTTAGCTAACATTTAATAAATAGTTATGTGATTATTTACATTGGCAATTTGCAACAAAGCTAACAATTTCAAGCACTTCCAATTCGAATTGCCTAATAATTCTGATGAAATAGGACAGTAATTTGAACATGTTGAGGTTTTAAAATGAGCGTCCTCTTCGTAACCACCCTCATTGTGACTAAGCTGTTGGCTTGTCAGTCTGGTCAGGTCTAATCTCTATTTCTCCAAACTAAAGCCACTCTGAGACTTATCCATAAGTAAGATATTCATATATACAATTTGTAGAAACCCGTTCAAAGATTTGATCTAATGTTTTAATCATCCAAGTAATTATTTTATTAAGTCATGTTTGAGTTTATACAATTTTTTTTGCTTCTGTAACTTTCCATTTCTCTTTTGACAGAAAGGTAAAAGTCATTAATCCATCTTTGAGATTTTGGCCTAGTCCAAACTTTTATTGGATCATCAGGTGATTATAGCTCTCAAACTAAATGTTCTTGTTCTGGGACTGAAAACCTGCAAAACTGTCTCTCCTATGTTTTCAATTATCATTCTCTCCTAACATTCTACACAAAGATCCAATAAGAAAGAAACAATTAATGATTTCATCAATGCGAAATAGGAATCTGAGAAAAGTCTCTGATATATTGTTGCTGTTGGTCATTTATTGCTAATTTAAAGTTTTGTTTATTTCAATTCAAGACCAAATCAAATGTGAAATGTAGTGTCTGTGATTTTCTAGTTATGAAGAAACACAAAAAGCAATAACAGCACGATAACAACCATGATTGTTCTCCAGCTTCTGGACTTGGCATCAGATTCCGTTAAAGGACAGTCCTACTGGGTGACTGTTGTCCTCAGACTTGTCTGAGGACGTTTCAGCATCCCGTCTGTGTCCTTGTAATTATTTCGGAGAGCGTATTTGCTTTAACATGAGCTTAGCCAATGAGGCTCGACAGGGCATGTTGCAGGCATCTTCCTCATGACTAACTTGCACATGACACAATGTTCCCTGCGCTGATAGATGCAGGGTGGCAGTCTGAAGCAGCGAGTTTTGCCACTGCAAAAAGATCAGACATGATTGGTGCTGTGGAGAAGCTGACAGCATGAATTTTGAAAGTCTCATTAGGGACTGTAAGAAATGATTTATCTCGCTACACAATATGGTCATCCAACCACGTTTGTCTCCATGGTTACAGAGTCCATATTGTGTTTTGCTCATTTAATTTCTTAGGTGTATCATTTTCCATTTATCAGCCAGAGACTTCCATGGAAGTTAAACCGTGACTCTATTAAATGGAAGGTCACTATCTGGTACGCCAGACAAAATAGCTCGGAAAAGGACAAGGTATGCTCTTTGAAAATTGGCCGCAGTCGCAAAGGTGTTAAAAAAATGTGTCATGTTTCTCACTTGACAGATGCATTGCTTGGCATGGTGGCGTTGAGCTTGGCAGGGCATGTGACTGTCAGGTTATTTGCCGGGGTTGTGTTTTTCTATGCTGGTGCCAAAAGTTCCCAGTGTCCAGTAACAGAAGGGCTCTAGAAAAGTATCTCAAAAGGTAATTATGCCTACATTATAGGAGTGAATAAGAAAACTCCTAACATATAAGAGAATATTCCATCTAGTGTCCTAGATTTGAGATCATCTCAGAGTTTTCAGAATGTTTTCTTTACCATTCATGTAACCTGACTTCTCTCTCTCTATGTGAAATGGTTTCATTAGTAATCTGCTTCCATCTTTGTTTCCGTCAGTGCACAGTAGTCCTTTCAGCTGTGTCCCTGCAGCAGCCCCACTTTCAGTCACGGGTGGCTCAGCCACGTCTCCCGTCTTGAAAAGGGGGCTGGTCATAAGTTATAAGCTGCAGTCTTAAAACCGTACATAGGAAGATTAGTTCTCTTGTTTTATGAATTATCGCATTGTACAACAAAGACTAAATCTTAATTCTGTCTTTATTACTTAAATCAGGGTCTTCTTTCTAGAGAATAATAAGGAAGCGCTTGCTTACAAGCACAGTTATGTGAATGTTGCTTTTTGTGGGATGCATTTGTTGGCAGCAAACTTTGGAACTGTGCGACTTTTAACATTTTTATACATGGAGGAGCTGAAATGATATAAAAACAGTCTGCCGAGGCCCGTTCCCTGAAGTGTGAGTGGGGAGAGGAAAAAAAAGAGGAGGAATTATCTGCTCACAGCACCCAGCAACAGGGCTTCTTGATGCAGCGCTTTGATAACGTCAGAGCTCCATCTAGGTTGCCTTGCGAGGTACTGCTCAATAACCTTGTAATTTTTTACATTGTGCTGTAAATTGTCAATGCAGCCTCCCATAGACACTCATTTGCCAACACATTAGTAATACAAAACACCGTCTCTTTGCCCAGAACAGAGTGGATTCTGAGCACTTGTCTCGCCACGCTTCTTCCATTTTTAGGTGAGTTCACGTGACTTCTCAATGAGGTGCAGTGGCAGTTGCACAGAATTCTAATTTGGCTTCAATCTCAGTCATTAGGAGAGTCAACAGGAAGCAAACAGATGGCAGAAGGAATATGATGGATAATTGTACGTCTCAGAGGACAATTCGTAATTTGTATCTGATTCCGTGCAACCCCCTCATTTTCTTAATGAGGGACTAATTGAGTTTTTTTTCTATTGGTTCAAGCATATGGTCCCACCAATAGTTAGGGACTTGTGTGATGGCAGTAAGGAGACATGTCAAGGACGCCAAGATAAACTTAAGGTTGGACAGACATTTAATACTCATTTTGGACGAGAACGTACTCGCGCCAGAATATGATGGGTATTTATTACATCATAATCACCATGTCAGTCATTATCATAGTTTTTGTCACTGAAGAGTGTCTCTCTTGGTTTTTGTCTGAAGAAAAAAAGATTCAGGTTTTTTTTGTCTTTTTCTACCAAATAAAACTAAAATAAAACCAACTTTTCCACTTTGATTAAGTTGAATGTTTTTTCTTTAACCCATATTTTATACATGTTTCTATTTTTTAGCTATATTTTCTTTTCAAACAGGAAAAATGTAAAAAAAAAAAAAACACTAACATAAATAAACACAATTTGTCAGCCTCGGTGTCTTAGCAAGTGTTGGGTGATGGATCAAAGACAAGCGTGGGTTAAGGAGGTTTTCCTCTTCCTTGTCTCTATTTTCAGGGACTTTACCTTTTCAGAGTGCACTGGCAATGAAGTGCCTCTCATTAAAACCTGCATTCGTGCCAGTCAGTCAGTCAGGAACGCGTGGAAGGCAGTAAGTGAAGCGCCCCTGATAGAAGCTACTCGTAGTGGCTTCTGAGTAAAGGCTCATTTCATGCAAGGTTAGACACATCAGTCATTGGACATGGGGCTGGCTTTTACTGCCTTTCAATAAAATTACACATGGAACGTGTCCACACCTCGAGGTGGAAACTGGAAATAAAATGTCTGCCACCGGATTCTCTGCACCTGGCTCGATCGCCGTCAGTCTGAGCTTAAAATTCCCAGCATGCAGTGGATCAAACCCTCTGCGATGTCGCGGACCTGAGTTCATTCAGTGCTTGATGTACTTATTAGTGGGACATTAATTATATCAAGCACAAATATCACTGAATTTATTGTTACTAATTAGCTAAAAGCTTCAGTGAGCTGCGATGTAAGGACAGCTTTGAACTAAATTAGGGTCACGTACTTATTTGACATCGGCAGAAATCTCCCATCCAGCAGGACTCACGGCCTTTTCCCGTCCAGACATACCTCACAGCGCTATCACCTTACAAAGCAGCCTGATTCAAGAGACGACCCACTCATTCATTTTAGTTTGTTCCAGTTAAGACAAATGGATTTTTGCTCCAAATAGCCAAATCTCATTTCCCACCTCTTTATTACTCATTTGATTTGTTGA
Organism: Callopanchax toddi; assembly: GCA_006937965.1. Taxonomy (NCBI): domain Eukaryota; kingdom Metazoa; phylum Chordata; class Actinopteri; order Cyprinodontiformes; family Nothobranchiidae; genus Callopanchax; species Callopanchax toddi. Next base: position 2,390,326 of record SSNR01000024.1, read on the forward strand.
TAATCCCTGGCAAGCAGGCAAACTAGCTGCCATTTTAAACTGATGACACAGCACAGTGACAAAGAGCTGCCTTTGCTTGCAGTTTTTAGGCCTTTTTCTTTCTGTTTTTTTTTTCATTTCTACTAGAAGTAATTGCAGGTTTGATGCTGCGACGTGTTGAGTGCTGAATCAAGTGCTAATTTTACTTCTCTGTTGAGCAAATTAGTATCTTCTAAAAATATCAAATGTATAAGAAGGAAAATGGTATAGCCAGTCATTTCTCTGCTTTTTTTTTCTTTTTTAGAGCTGCATTCTTCTGTAATATTTGAACAGTTTTGTGTCATAACCGTAGCAACAATAAAAAAAAGCTGAATCTAACTTCATTTGAAGAAAACGACGTGTTCATCTTGTTTAACCAAATTCATCAAATGAATAAATTTAACCAGAAACGTGTTTTTTTTTTTCCATAAATTCAACAATAGTTACAATACACTTGTCAGTATTCCATGAAACTTTGACAAAAGGTGCATTATGGGTAAAATAAAACACATTTAAAGTTTAAAGGCATACTATGCAGTTTTGGCTTGTTTGCAGCACCCCCTACTGTCCGTTTTAAATCACTGTTAGCATTGTTTCTGCTCAGAAACACCTAAATCTAACTGTTGAAATGTCTCCTCAGCCTTCATTGCTCTCTACTGGAGCGGTTCATTACTCATTCAAAGAAATCAGCTGTGTTCAAGCAGGGAGAGATGGAAAAAAGCAGGAACCATGCTGATCCACAGCCCTTTTTTTAAATCTAAAACTTTGATTTTAGGATGTTGTACCTTTCCAGTACTCTAATTTAGCAAAAATGAAAACAACAAAAATAAGTAATGCAAGTTTTTAGAGTCTAATTGCTGTTGCACAAGTGTGAATTCTGGTCTGCGAGAGGTTTACAACATAACCAACTGGTAATCCGTCCTGTTTGTGCAAATTTTCCTTGATAAAAACAGATGGTTAACACGTTTTTTATGATAATGGCGGCCTACATTTCCCACAAAGTACCGTACGCTGGCTGTGTTTCAGTAACAATATGCGCCCATTCTGCAAGATAAACTAACAATGTATGACTAGCTTATTTAATTTTCCATGCCAAATGTTTCCTCGGTTATCCCATATTTCCTGCATTTGCAAAGGAACTGCATGCAAACTGAGTTCCATATGTATTTATACCTCATTTGTCATGGCTTTAATTTAATGTTAAAAAAGCCTCTTGTGGAAAGAAAGATAGCTGCTGCTAAAGCAAATGGGATCCCTATTTTAAGCAAATGTATTCCACAAATCTCTAATAAATGTGTATTTCTAGAAAAGAAGCCCCACTATTCCCCAATTTGCTCAATCATGTGAAAATAAATAGACACCGCTGTAGCAGAAAGAAGTCACTTTTAATTCTGAGTCATAAAAAGACTTTCTCAGCTCAGGATGCATGACTATAAGGCAAAGTGCAAACAAAACAAAGGGAATAGATCACGTTTTTATTTCACAAAAGAAATGAAAGCGCTCAGTGATGGATTTTTTTCAATGCTTTTGTTTCTCCTTTGTTGTCGAGGCATTACGGCTGATGGATATCAATAATAAGTATTCTCTTTAGTTTGCGCTGAATGGCAGGCTCCTCATAAATCTTAAACCTAATTTTCTCTCGAGCACACCAGTTAAAAGTTTTGAATACTGGCCAGAAACAGAAGAAATGTTTCCAAGTAATGACACGCAGAATGCATCACCTTTCTGTCTTGGAATGCGCTGTTGTTTTGGGCTGCTCTGACAAATGACAACAGCTTTCCTCTCCAGTTATTAAAATTCTGCTTTGTCTCTGATGTTTACCGTTATATGGCCTCGGGCTTGGATACAATACTTGAAGTTCAATTAAGCCGTACCTTCTCTGTGTATTTCTGGTGTTCTCTTTTTGTTCCTTCTCATCCTATTTCTTGAAATAGAAAGTACGTTGCACATTTTATGGCATTAAACATACCTCTAGTCTAGGGTTAAATTAGCCACTTCTGATTTTTCTGCAAACAGTTTTTTTTAAACAGCGTCATGTCTAAACTGATGCAGATATAATTACTCAAATGTCTGAAAGCTCGATTTGCATGCTTTGTAATAACTGTTTTCCATCTAAATATCTTACCCACTCCACAGTTAATGACAAGTTGCTGAGCTTTTGTTGTATTGTTCATCATGATCTGATGAAGATGGATTCAATTATGTGAGCCTGGCTGGAAGATGATGTCATGTTTTAATCGACTGAGATAATCAATGTGCTGTGGAGGCAAACAATTATGAAAAAAGAGATGATTATCAATAATTTTCTGAAGCCAGTATTGTTGTTTACTAATTATTAAAGAATATAGACTTAATTTCGCATGTAGCATGTCCTCCTCAACACAAATAACCAAAGATTATCACACCAAGATGTGAGACAGGCTACCTCACTCTCTATGGTTTACTAATTAAGAAAATGTTGCTTAATCTCATTAAAAACAAACAAAATATCCTGATTCTTTTAGATTTTGTGAAAAAGTACATGTATTTTCCCCTTTACAGGTTTCTTCTGTTTTTGCTTTTTCTATCAATCTAAAATATTTCAGATCAGCAAAATAAATAATAATCATATCAGATTTAAAGCTTTCCAAACCAACTCTATGTCAAAAGGTAAATACCCCCTCTTGTCACAGAACTTTATTTTGAAATGTGAGTTCATTTCACCAGCCACGCCCAGGCCTGATTACTGCTAGATGTGTAAAATTAATAAATCACTTCAATAGAACCTGTCTGACAATGTGAAGCATGCTAAAAGATCTCAAAAAGCAACATATCCTTCCTCATTCTATAGAAATTCAAGAACAAAAGAAACCAGAACAACATCTAAACCATTGCAGGTCTCACTTGGTTTAGTTTAAGGTCAAATGTCCTGATTGAACAATAAGAAAAGAAACACGAGGATCCAGCTCATGTTTACTCACAGATCTAGATTATCCTGAACACTTTGGGGAGTTTATTCTGTGGAAATTTGTGGCTTTACATCTAGTGAAAAACTAACACAAAACAACATCATCCCAACAGTTAGACATGGTGGTGGTAGTGTGATGACTCGCTGTAACTGAACCATGAATTCTACTCTCTACCTGAAAATCCTGAAGGGGAAAGCCAAGCGCACTTGCATTTTGCAGCAAGACAATACACTAAAAACACACCAGCAAGTCTTCCTCTAAATGATTAAAACATAATAATAATAAATAAACAAATAAATGTTGTATTGACACCCTAAGTTGGACATCTAGTGGGTCAGAATTTCTCCACAGTAATGGTAGAGCCTAGTTTCACTCAGTAACCTGAGTATTTACTCTTTGTTTTATTTTGAAGTGTCTGCTGATCTGAAACATTTAGGAGTAACAAAAAACAGGAAAAATCTGTAAGAGGGCAAATACTTTTTCTACATAATCTTTCATTTTTAATAGTTTTTATCCTTATTTAACATAATTCTTATATAATTTAGTATCTCTGTTGTCACACTCACCAATTAACGTCCCTCTCACATCCTCACTAATGACCAGAGGCATTTTATTGAAACAATCCTCACATTTCACACCTAAATTATACAAAACGTGAAATTATGACACTACTTTTGGAGTGGACCAGCACTTGGGTGTGATTAGTGTTTAGCTTTATTTAGCTCAATTAAATCAAATCCCTAAAAAAAATAGAAGATTTTTAGCAAAGATTGAATCATTTGGGCTGATTGAACAAAACAGGGCTTTGAAGAAACTCGGTCCATGATTACAGGCACTGTTGAGTTTATCATGAAACACATAGTAAGAGATTACAAGTATCTGCAGCCGACAGGACTCAGTAACTGCCTGCTGTTTGTCTAGCTTTCAGCTTAATTTCACCAAAAACAGATGTGGACAGAATCAAATCAGGCTGAGACCTTTGAACATGCTTTTGAAGCTCATTCATAGTCCTGAAGATCTCTATCAGCATCAAAACGCTGTGATGTTTGTTTCTACCTAGCGGCTTTCCCCTCCTTTCATTATAGCCTCTTAATATCCTCATTTTGTATGCAAACAGACACTTTCTTGCTGTGATTCTGGATGTTGTTTAACTGCGGCTGATTCTTCGATCCCTTTTTTTTTTTTTACTTTAACCTTGCAACACGTTTGTTGAGTCTGGTTACCGCTGTTTCTTTTGTCAGATTTTTGTTTTTTCTTTTGAGTGACTAGATAGTTAGTCCTAAAAACTCTGTGTGCATCGCGGCGAGATCAGATGAGACCCCGCCCCCCTAAAAAACCTCCATTCCTCACTGCAAGGAATTTTGTAAGTGCAGGAAACCCAAGCTATAAATTTAAACAAGTGATGGTTTAAATATCCATATCACTGGCTGATGCATTGCATTGTCTAATGTACTAACATAAGTTATGTGTGAATCTGTTGTTAATGCATCACCTGCATCCCCAATTTGTAAATGATAAAACCATCTCATTAGGCTCACACTGTCAGAAGTAATGCTAGCTTCAAGTTTAAACACGAGCTATTAAATAATTTGCATAAGCCATTTAAGCAAATTATTGATTAGTGTGCAGAATTTACTGAAACAGCTGGTGCAAAAGTCCAATATTTCTAGCATCACTTTTCTCAGTGTCGGAGCGCTGTACTCATCGTGTCTTTGTTCCTTTGGAGGAAACAAAGAGGACATGCATTTTAACAGCTCAGAATACATTTGCTGACAATATTTTGGGCACGGTTCAACAAAAAAAAATAAAGAAAATGACACAAACGATGTCGATTTACTGAGGAAGCCGTGGATCAATCGCATGTTATGTCCATGACCCCCTCCTCTGTGGCTTTCTGATGGCTGACACATTTTTACTTTCATTTCTTTTTCTGTTTTTTTTTCTGGGTGTGCAGGAGGGTGGGTGAGAGGGGTGGAGCTGTCGGGTATGACTCTCATAAACCGATGTGAGAATACATGCATGTTTGCTATGTGTTTACGCTGTGCTTTCAAGCTCAATTAATACTTTCCAACTCACTCTTAAAAAAAAAACAATTGTTGCATTGTTCTATGCCGTAGAGAAAAGGGCAAATATAAACAACGAGTTCAGAATTTAAAAAAGAAAAAAAAAACTTGTGTGGTCTTTGTTTCTAGCCATGTACTACAGTTGCTTCAAACATCCTGAAAACAGAATGTAATAAGCATTTGTTCTAAGCTTATGTTTAAGCCTAGCTTTCATATGAACCTCTATTTTGTCCCATAGAATATGGAATGATCGGAGAGCATACAGTAAAAAGTCAGCGGCCAAGATCAGTTCATGACACAAAGGCCCTGCAGGAGCAAGCTGAATCTGCTAAATTTATGGCACAAACTGGTAATGCAATAGTTATGTTTCTTTACTTTGTTAACTAAACTTAATTTCATCATGCATGCTCTCTCTTGTACTGCACTTTTCAAGTGGAAATGTTTTGCATTATAATTTTTTATTATTATTATTATTATTTTTCCTATCCATTCTCAATTGCCACATCTAAATAAGGAAGATAAATTCCTAATTTCTCCATGAGTAATGACTTTGAACTTAGAGCCTATTTGGGTTTTGTGCGTCTGTTTGTTTTATTGTCATACAGCGAGGTGACAAGTGGATTACTCATGCAGCATTTTCTTTTCTTTTTTTTTTTCAGAGAACATTAATTAAACAGCAGTTCAAAACTAAGGGACTGATGTAATTAATGATTTCCTCCAAGACGTGATAAATTAAATGTCATTCGATGAAAAGAACCCACCCCTACAGCCAAAATTAAACACTTTAAAAAAGTGAACTGATAGATGCTGCCCTTAGAGATAAAATGAAGCTCTGCAGCTTTATTCCATGTAGCATCAAATAAATCAGAAGAATTGAACTAATTTGGAAAAATGTGGCTTTTTTATGACAACATGCCAATTTCTGCAATTCTAATATTATTAGAAAAATGAGAGAAGCAAATTTAAGTTAAATGTATGTTTTTTGTTTGTTTTTATGATTTTCCAGTGGGTGGGGTTATATTAGCTGCTACTCAGATTATTCTTGTTTGTTTGTTTTTTTTTGTTGTTGTGGGAAATGTTTTGTTTTTCCATGTTGTTTCATTTCTATTGCTGTCTTTGTTTGAAAAATCTTTTATTTCACGTTTTGATTTTATTTTATCACATTCAACATACATGCCTGAACTAATCTATTCTCATTAACATCTCTCCTCTCCATCTGCCGTAGGTATGTCGTTCATTCAGTCGCCTTGCTGTGCGTTTCTGTTCCTCATCCTCAGACAATTTCCCCTCCCCATAATGCCTCATTTCCCAAATTGATCCACCTTTCAGTCTCTTCTTATGATCTCCAAAAATCAAAGGCAGAATTAAGATCCTATTTGGCTGAATTTGTGTCCTGTGGAACAACTTCAAAGCTTTTTTTTTTTTTTGGTGTGTTTGTTTTTTGAAAATTCTGACACAATTCGATGACTTATAATGACATAAATGTATTCAGAGCTGCAACTGGGAAAAAAGCAAGCAAGAAAAAAAAAGATCTCTGTGTTAAATTATTTTTCTAATACATTAAGCCTCAGAGAAATTGAACACTTCACCTGGGGGTTTAACATAATCAAACATCAATTATTCTGTGACTGCTCTCATGAACAAATTTGTTCGCTTATTTCTCTCTGAATAAAGCATTTTTTAAAGGCTTTCATTGATTTAAAAACCACCCCAATGCCTCTTCAATGCATTTGGCTTATTTTTAACATTTCATGGATTTTTTTGGGGTACATGTTGTACCATGAAACCTGAAAGGCCTGGTGCAGTTTCTCAAAATTAGACCATATTTAACTCAAAACACACCCTTCACTTTACTAACATGCTGACAAATTATGTGCTGTTACCTTGGACCGAGTCTGCACGCAGAGTTAAATACTTGCAAAGTTATGCAGACTCAAAAGCCTTATCCATGGAAACAGAATTTACCCTCATTCAAAGGTTTAAACCTACCCATTTGGGCTTTTTTTTTTTTGAGCACTCACAATCGGAACTTGAGAAAACATGAAAATCTTTGTAATCTGTTAAAAAAAAAGCTCAAATTCTCATTTCTCTCCACCCTGTTAAAGTTATGATGCAGCTGGAATAAATAAATAAAATTGAAATCAGAGTCAAATTTAGCATTTGCTCTAATGTTGTCAGGTAGACGGTTCACTGCAGTGCAAGAAAAATCCACATCTAAGCCCTTTTCTGAACTAACACCCATTAAATTCAATTTTATTTTTCTGCAAATGTCTTTCTTGCATGTCACCTCGCTCTTATGAATTTTCCTTTGATAGTGATTTTCTCACTTTTTTTGGTTTCACTGAAATGCATGCATTTTTACCTTCTTTAAAAAAAAAAAAAAAAAAAACACCTGAAGTGAAACAGCTAGATGTGATCCTGATGTCTACTGTTACGCCTTTTCTGTGATCTTTGCATAAATACATGTTGAGGATTCTTGTGAAAAGGCTGATGAATGTATGCATCTCTCCAAAGCTATAAACATTATTAATGCAACTATAATTTCAGCGATTGCAGTTAAAAACAAACACTTGTGTGCTGCATGCAAATTAAATCACAAGTCAGACGAACTGAGCTGCTGTTGAGAGAGTATTCATCAAAGATCACATGAAGGTAGTTAGACTGTAAAATAGTGTTTTTTTAAAATCCTTAGGTCCCCACCTAACTCCCACCCCCCGCTCCTCCTTCAGCGTGACTCATGTTGGCCCCTCCCAGCTCTACTCAACCCTGCCCAACTTGCCCCACCCAGAGCCGTGCCGCAAGACCGTATTGCTGCATTTAACTAGTGTCACCCTTCTCCCACACAGGTGAATCAGGTGCAGAGGAGTGGTCCCAGTGGAGCTCATGCTCCGTAACATGCGGTCAAGGGTCGCAGGTGCGAACAAGAACATGTGTCTCACCATACGGAACACACTGCAGCGGCCCTTTAAGAGAATCAAGGGTTTGCAATAACACTGCCCCTTGTCCAGGTAGTGTTAGCCGCAGATTCTTGAATATATTCATGTTTTGCTCTTTTGCTGTTTATTTGGGAGGAAATGTGTTGTTCTGTTGCACTAAACTTTGAATGTGTCTATTCAGGAATGTACTGTCTTCACATACAGCTATAATGATGACTCTTCCTTTCTTTGAGGTTATTTTTTTTGTAATTGTTGTTTTGTTTTTGTTTTGATTTCATTGCCACCTTTTGTGTTTTCCATTTCATTTAACTTTGAAGCAATTCATCAGCACCAAAACGGTTTCATGACATGTGGATCTGCATGCAGCTCGGGGTGCCGTAGATACTGATATTGTCGGCGTCATTTCCTTGAAGGTCAACTGTGCATTTTAAAATAGCTTGGCGGTGTTTCTTCAAACATGCTGGAAGGCATTTCATCATGAACCCATGATGGCATGGCAGATGAGTCACTGGTAGCCAGGTACCGGGATCGGACGCTTTTCTGACTTTGGGATTGCGGCATGCCGATGCTCGTTAGTATGCATCCTATAGGAACGCTAGTCTCCTGTCGCCATTGTTCTTTCTGGGATTGTTTACACAGACAAATAAGGAGATTTATTAATGAAATTCTGCACTCATGTTTGGTCAAGATGATGCTGATGAGTGTACTGTGACTGCATCACACACGCATAAGTAATTAGCATGATTTAAAAAAGAGAAAAAGAAATAATGTCCTCTAATTTATTATAGTCCATCTTTAGATCTGTAAGTTTTTAAAAGGGTCATTCTGTTACTGAATGTGAACTCTGAGAGCAAAAAACAAGAGGATGAGTCATTTTAAAAGAGCCAGCGGTCTTACAGTAGTGAGTCTCGTTCGTTATTAACTTGCATAGAATAAAGTCATATTTTCACCACTAAGACAAAAGCAAAGAGAAGAAATTTGAATTTATTTTTGTTGTTGAGCAGCTGTAGGTAGGCAAGGCGTGGATAACTGTGCATTTAGAACTTTAATTTCCATGAAAGTGCAAATAAATGTGTCTGTCACGCTGCAAAACCCCCTCAAAAACTTGTTTTGGCTTAAAGCAGAATTAAACTTTTGAAAAACACTGATGTGCATAGACTTTAATATCTCGTTTACTCACTTGTTTCATGGGTTTTTCAGGTTTTTGCACTATATTTAAACCTCTGTTAAATCTCTGTTAAATTGTATTGTTTGTTTTTTTGAAAAATGCAGGTTTTCTTTTCACTTATATTACAAATTAAGACCTAATTTGTTCAAGCCGTTTTCCAAAAACAACTGATATACGTGTTGCACGAACATCATTTAGTCACAGCAGGAGACTGGGGCGAATAAAACCAGCCTGGCATGATGTTACAGCAACACACTGTTTATATTTAATATCCTGTAAGGCAGACAGATCAATTGGCTTTTTCCAGACTGGCTGCAGCATGTCTGGATGGAAGAAAAAAATATAAAATACAGTAATGACATATAACTTTCATTCTACCTTATATTCAGGTGAAAACAGCAACATTATTTTTTAAGTCTGCAGGCTAAAATCAAGCATGCTGTTGTAAACCCAAAGCCTCCAGAAAAAGCTGTGAGGCTGCTCTCAACACAATGCATCTGCCAAAGTACATTTCTGCTTCATGAAATATCTCCTTTGAATCACTGGTCCCTTTTATAGCAGAACCAACAGAACGCTTGCCTTTTCTTCCTTTGAATTCTCATCAGCTTATTCTGCAGAAGAAAAGCATCCCAGGAATTCTGATTTTTATCTTCACTTTGCAGGATTTATGTACAATACCAGCACATGGTCCAGATGCAGGATTAATGTTGAGTTCTTTTCTTTGGAGCGCAGATTACGGCATGCTGAGGTCAACAGCAGCGTGTCGCGTTGCTCTGTGTAAATGATAAGTTCCAATTTACCAACATAGCATTTGTTTCTCATTAAAACTATAGTCGTAGTGCCAGGAAAATACAAAATGTAACAAAAATGATCAGTATGTTGACTTAATTTTCCATCACATGGTGCTAAATGAACTTGCCTTTAAGTGAGGAAACTATTTCAATCCCACAATATTAATTTTCGCAGTTTGAGGACTGGAGTGGTGTTGCATTCACATGATCAAAAACACAGATTGAACTCAGCTTGCGTTCCTCGTTGCAGCTGTAATTAGAAAAACTAAATAAATGTGACAGAATACGTGCGGGCACATCTTCCCAGTGCCAATCAATTTGACAACAGGGTGACTCTGGTAGGGACCTTTTTCACTGCAGAGAAACAACACCTCATAAAAGGAAAAGATTTGCCTCCTCGTTATGTTTATAGCTGGTTGTTTGTTACTTGTGAATTAGGTGATGTAGAGTTATTTAACCACTTCAGGCCTTGGGCTAGCTGGGAAAAAAAACAAACATTTGTCACTATTATTTTTAATTAGAATGATTATTCAGCTGTAAATCTTTAAAAGAAATGCAGTTGTTTTTCAATGAAAAGGTGGTTGGTATCCAAAATAGTAATATCAATAATAAAAAATTATGATAACACTTGTTCAAATCAAATGCTATTATTTTTATTTAAAATCTGTGCATCCATATCAACATTTATTGTGTTAACTCAAACCCTAAGAGACAAACCTTAAAACTTTATTCTGATGTCTGATCCAAGATAAAAACAGTTCAAGAGGTAAAATTGCCATTCAAGTTGACCCCAATGAATTGAGTAAATTCAAATATTTTGTCGTGTCCTGGTCCAAAAACGTCTCTTCTTGTAGCCGATTGCGCATGGCTGTCACCGTGGCTGCAGTTCAGAGAAAAACACACAAAGAAGCTCAATCCTGTTTCATCAGCTAGTTGTGCTGACTGCCTGCTTTGAACCCTAAATGTTCAAAGTAAATGCTTCAACCACCAGGGGACACTTAGCTAAGAGCATCAAAGCAGCACCTAAAGGCAGGGTTTGGGACAGACGGTAGCTTGCCTCATGGCCGACTACGTACCTGATCCCAAGATCCAACCAGATTCAAATACTGGGCTTCTTGAACTCAAAGGCTCCAAAAAAGCTGTGGATAGTGACCCTTTTAAGGAAGACTCATCAGCTCCCTGTGGATAAAGCTGTCAGATTTTGTTCCTCTATAAGATGATAAAAGGCCAGGATATCCTGAATTGTCCTCAAATTTTCATAAATGTATCCATTCCCCCCCCTTAAAGCTGAGACACCTGAAAATGTCTTTGCACAGCTGCAACAATACCCTCCAATTAATCCCCTTTGCAGCGTTCTATGTGCCAGCATAGCTCATTAGAAAAGATGGGCAGCTATGAAGTGTTTTGTGCTTATATCTGCAGAAGATGCACACTAATAGCTCCAACACAATGGTCCCTTAAAAATCAATTCTGTTCCATAATTCTATCAAGATGCACTCTATTATTTTTTACTAAGAAGTCAAATTTAGCGTCATTTACTTAATCAGAAAGTAAATCATTTACATTTTCGAAAAGAAGTGCGTTGCATTGTTGCAAGTGCCAAAAACAACAGGAGGTGTTTAACTTCTGCCTGCCTCCCCAGCTTCCACATTTTCCTCTCCAAAGTAAAAGTTTAAGCCAACGGCAAATACTCTCTGCAGTTTTGTGAAAAATCCACCATCTGTCAGCCTAAACACAGTCGGGCCCGCGCAAAACCCAAAATGCAACAAGAGTGTTGTCTTTCAGTGGCTTTTGTTTACATGTTGTTTTTCATTTTGACAATAAAAGAATATGCTTTTAGGGATGCAGTCAGGGGAAGAGGTGGCAATTTTATCCTGAATGTAATCTAGGAATGAAATAGACAAAGTTAGCTAAATTATTCCAGGGTGAAGATTTGTAGATTTCTAATTAGGAGCAACAAAAAAACTTCTCTGTTACTCTTTAATTCAATAAATACATTTTATTTGACTGTTTTAGATTTTGATTTTGTTCCGCAGTATGTTTGAAGAGCTCCAGGTCAATGAAATACAACAGATTTGATTTATTTTTGAAAATGACTCCCATTTTGGTGTTGAGTGCTCAGACTTACCACTGATTCCTTTGACGTGAAACTAAAATGCTCCTCTTTTAGCGCAAATTCCCTTCTGATTTGTCTGGCCGGATATTTAGCCTCAGTGGACAAAATGTGAAACGTTCAGAGGTCTGGAGACGGGGTTGTGACTTGTGTGATATACTGTACAGTTTAGGTCGGATTCTTAAAACCATTGTCAGGTTGCATTAATCTGAAGGTCCACTGCTATTAGATCCCCCTTCCAAAGATTAAGACTCAGCCAGAATACAGAATAAAAAAGCTGCACTATTATAGATTATCCTGTATTTTTATTGCTGAATGCTGCACCGGTTGTGGACTTGTGAGCGTGCACGCGGTACACACTCGGAGCGGGCAGATTCCAGCGGCCGAGACTTCAGCCCAGCGCTGTCTGTGTGTTCAGTGTTTCACTAACATGTTACTAAATTTTGTGATTGATTTTATTTCATTTATGGCTGAGTGCCGTCTGTGAGTGGTTTGTTTATGCTGTAACAGAGACGGAGACATTGATTAGGCCTGACGCCTTTTCTGTGCCCGCAGTACACGGTGTATGGGAGGAGTGGTCACCGTGGAGCCTGTGCTCATTCACGTGTGGCCGGGGTCATCGCACTAGGACTAGGATGTGTGCTCCTCCCCAGCACGGAGGCAGGGCCTGTGATGGACCCGAGACCCAGACTAAGCTTTGCAACATAGCCCTGTGCCCAGGTATCATGTGTCTGCAATCTCCTTAAACATACAATGTTAATAATGAGCTCTAAGGCCATAAAAATGAACTCATTTAAACACATTAATATCCTATAATGGTTGCAGTTTAACTTTCATAGAACAGTGCAATCAATAACCAATGCAATACTGCAAAGGTAAGTAAAAAGGAAATAATGGATGCAGGAAACGTGCTGCATTTAAAGTGTGCTTACACATTAATGCGGTTTAGGGAACCCTGTTGAGAGGGAATACAGTAATACTTTCATCAAAATCACTTACCCACAATTGCTTGTGAATGGTAAGCAGATTAGAGATGATGAGTTTTTGCACACAGCTAGCTGAGCTCTGCTAGGAAACCTCTCAGTTTCATGATGCTAACCCCCTGGCCAGTCAGGGAGGCAGCTAACAAACAGCTTGTGTAGTTTATGAAACTCCATGACATTTTTATAAAGTAAATCTTAATATTAAGGCATATTACCCCCCCCCCCTGACCTTTTTACTTTTTTCATTTTCGGCTTACCCGTTTTTTGCCTTTGGCTAATCCTTAAAAATTCAAGCCTGAATGAAAGAGGTAGAGTAGAAACCTCGCTCTTAAATCGACACTTATTAATGTAACATTTTGGTTTTTTGGCTTTTAGTTTGAGAGAGAATAGAAATCTGAATATCTCCAACCTGTTTCTGTCTGCCCTCTTTTACCCTTCACTTGGGACGTGCTTGTTGGGTTGTGGTTGGTGCCTCAGTGGACGGACAGTGGCAGGAGTGGAGCTCTTGGAGCGATTGCTCGGTGACCTGTGCCAATGGCACTCAGCAGAGGACCAGGCAGTGCTCAGCAGCCGCCCATGGGGGATCTGAGTGTCGCGGTCACTGGGCAGAAAGCAGAGAGTGCCATAATCCTGACTGCACAGGTAAAATCCCGAGCCTCTTAATTCTTTATCCGCATTCATGTCTAAATTAGAAATCCAGGTTTTAACCAGGCAGAGATCGATCACACTCATCCCCATTTCCTCACTTAAAATAATAATTATTGCAATGATTAAAACAAGCATGTTTGAGTTGAGCATGGTTTTGCTGAGCGTGCGTTCCCCTTTGTATTTCTCCATAAAGAGGCCCAATTGCACCAATAAAAACTCTCCCGTAAGAATCAAGAATTACGTTTAAGGCCCTCCTCTGTCAATTGGATTTGAACAATCCTCTTAGATATACAGTACTGTATGGCTTTCACATAATTCAGCTGCCCAAACTGTCTGTCAACATCACAGATGTATCAGGCGTAATGGCCTCGATCAGGCTCCTGAACTGTCTGATCATGTGAAGGGTCTGAGCCCTCCCATAATCTTATGATGCAATTTTCACCACGGCAGCGTAAAAATGGCAAGAATTTCACGTTCCGCTAGCGTACGTGTGTGTGTGCATGTTTGGTTCTCTATTTGTGAACAAGTTGCAAACGTAGTTTCATTCATAAATCCTTATTTTTCCACCTTTGACCCTGGAGACAGCGATAACTGCTCACAGATTCCTAATTTTAATTTGTGCTCAATGTGATGATGAAGAAGTTGTTGTCTGCCTCTGAGTGGGACATTGTACAATCTATCCATTTAATGAGGACCGACTCTTTAGCTGTGTTTCCAAATGGGGAGATCAAATACATAAACCACAGAATCGCCATTTAAAAAGTCAAAATAACATCCACGACAGCAAATAAAAGATTGTTTTGATGAGGAGTTCAAATCAGTTTCAGACCGGCACTAACAAAAAGGCTGCAGGGATTATTTGTGGACAAAAGTATCAAAATAGATTAAAGTGGTAAATATCTCCAATAAAGGCCTGTGCAGGACTTCAATTCAGCATCCTGTGTTTAGAAATTGACAGAAATAATCTGGAACCGAGGGAACAATGATCTCTTTGAAGCACATGATCACGCATCTGTTTGAGGAATCAGCTGCTCCGGCGTGGGCAGAGGCATCCGTAGGAACTGGGATTTGATCAATGTCTTGCAGACAGTTTCAGCCAACAGGTCACAACGGTTTGTGTTTTTCCACTCCTCCGGAAGCAATCCTGACAGAGGTTAGTTGTAGGACATGAAACGTGGCCGTGAAGGAAGGGATATAAGTGGAGGTTAAAAAGAGAGTAGAGTGCGTTTCCTCCTCATAAGGTGCTGCACCTTCCCATTCAGACAAGGGCATGTGATTTACTACATTGCTGAAGGGGAGCATTTTTTCCTTTTTTTCCCCGTTTTGGTGCTCATTACAAGGACATAAACCATGCTGCTGCTTTTGAGAACCTCAGCATAAATGTGTTTTAATATTGAGAAAAGCGACGTGACTAATCACCACTTTTAAAGCAGCTTCTTTAACCATGAAATACACAAAAAACCGACTTATCATCCAATGTAATCTTCATTTTGGGGATTTTGCCAGCAAGCTGCATCTAAAAACTACATTAAAAGGAGGAATAAATCTAAAGTATGTTTTGGATATGACACACACACACACACATTAAAAGCTTTAATGGCATAAAGTAAAATCATTTGATGAACCGTTTTTTATTATCCTTTTCCTTTTTCTCTGAGATCGGTTTCTCACTGCTATTGATTCTTGTTTTAGCTAATGGCCAGTGGAATCCTTGGGGTCCGTGGAGCGGCTGTTCAAAATCCTGTGATGGCGGCTGGCAGAGGCGAGCTCGGGTGTGTCAGGGGGTGGCGGTGACCGGACAGCAATGTGACGGATCCGGCGAAGAAGTCCGAAAGTGCAGCGACCAACGCTGTCCAGGTGAGTCAGACGATGACAGGCTGTAAGTCAGAGTGATGAAGAGGAGCGGATGACAACATAAAAAAAATGAAAAGGAGACGCATCATAAGAAAAGAAAGGTTGGCGTACGATCTGCACAAATGTCTCCTTTTGAAGTGGGATCTTAAACAGAAAATCACTTCAATTCTGTCAAGAAAAAAATTCGGCTTTCCATAAAAATAACATCAAAACCTTTTTTTTTTAACTATGCAGCTCATGCACCCACAAAAGCTGCAATTTAACAAGGGCTTACACGTTATCATAATCCCTAAATTACATGCTTGTATTCACTGACACTGTACGGCTTTGATCTCCTATATTTCCATACCTCCTCGTATGAAGTATGAAGAAATTGTTGCATCATATTGGAAATACTCAAAAGCTTTTTTGCAATGCTTTAGCATCACTTGTATCATTTTACTCTCCAGCTCCCTATGAGATTTGTCCAGAGGACTATGCAATGTCAATGGTGTGGAGACGGACCCCTTCAGGAGAACTTGCCTTTAACAGATGCCCACCCAATGCCACGGGTAAGGAAGAAAGTGACGATTTTTTTTTTGCGTTTCTCTTTGTTTATTGATCATTTATTTTCTAAAGATTAGCTTTTAAAATTTTCTTTCCAAAGTAAATATTTAGTGTAAAATTGATGCATTTGATGCAACAAGAATAGTGTTTTTATGCATTAACATGATAATTTGACCACACTTTGTCTTACTGTCTGTGAATATTTGCTTAAATTCCATTGATTTGGCAACAATTTTAATTTTACTGCAAAATTACTGCAATTTTCCATTATTATCATATCATTACTGCTTGACCACACATGCATTTTAAGTATTGCATGAACGATAATGCACTGCAGCTCAAGAGAAAGAGTCATTTGTGCAATCCTCAACTTTCCCAGTTTCCATTTCACCTGCCACCTCAAGTCCATCCCTTTAGATCAGCGGTTGTTCAATTCTTATCCTTGAGGACCGCTCTCCTGCACGTTTTATTTATTTGCCCCCAAACACCTGATTTACTGGGTAAATTACCTGTTCAGCATGTCCTCAAACTCTGCAGAACCCTGCTAATCACTTATCGATTCAAATCAGGTGTGTCGGAGCAGAGAAACATCTAAAACCTGCAGGATAGTGGCCCTTGAGGACCAAGATTGGACATTTTTGCTTTAGATAAAACGTCTGTTAAAATATAACATATTGGTTCCTTCAAGATTCTTGATCCAAGAGGAGGATGCAAATCTTTTTTTCTGTCCATTTCCAGCCCACAGCTTCTACTCTAGATAGAAGAAAGAGTGTTTAACTGTGATACCAAAAAGGCATTGTTAAAGGTTAAAGAAAGCCACACTCAGATCTGTTATCAAACATGGAGCAGAGGCATTATTAAGTGGACTGAGAGGAGAGCATTAGAACAGAGGAAGCACGCTCTGTGACGGGGGAGACTACTACAGCTCTTTAAAGAAGAGGGAGGAGGGGAGGGAGCAGGAAGATGATAAAAAAGCACACAACCTCTGATAAATCTGCTGTGATACAGGTTACTTTTGTTGTCGCTGAAGGTCAGTTTGCTAACAAACACGCAACAGGATAAAGAGGGGCTGTTGAATGCTGAGGTAATACGCTGGTTTGGCGCTGTGAGACGTCGGTACTCTTTAATGTGTTTCTTCACCAAAAAAACATTTGCAAACAAAGCTGCTGCTCTCCGGTCAGATGGCTTACCTGCAGCAAAGTTAAGCAGAGGAAGATTTACTACAGTGGCATTAAGTTTTTGGCTTGACATTGGTTTTATGGCTGATAACTGTGTAACTAATATATATAGATAATTTTGAGCAAGACCAGGGAAAGAGACGGGTTTCAACACTGAGCATTTCTTTAGAAAAATGTTTTAAAAACTTCAATTTAGAAAAGATCAGAGCACTTTTCTTTGTGACAATCACTTTCCTCAAATGATAACATCATGGTTTTATTTCAATTTGCTCAAGAGCAAAGTAATCCCTGAGCAGCATTGTGATGAAGTGTAAAATAAGAGCAAGGAGACATATTTCATGTTTGAGCACAGTGCCTCTGCTTGTCAGCGCTAGCGGAGACCACAAGAAAAAGATCATGACAGACAATGGGTAAGGTCGGGTCAAGTTTATTTGTAAAGCCGTTAATCACACTCCCAGCGTCAGCAAGTTTCTGCGGGGCCCGCATCACAGAACCATAAATGAAAGCAGCACGACCTTTGATCTGCAGTGAGATCCAACTCCAACCCTCAGTGAGGAAAACGGAGAAAATACATAGTTTGTCTTCCTGGCCTGATATGCAATGGCTGCTGGTAGCGAAGATGAAATCTCAGCAAAACAAAGAGTGCAACATTAACTGGGTGAAGCATCCAATTGTGTTGGGAGGGGTGCTCCAGCACCTCCTCAGCCATTGCCACTGTCATCATGAAGGTCATCACAGGAAGAGCGCGGGGCCATCAGCGCAGCCTTGGTGATCACAGACGACAACTGCCATCAGAGGCAAGACCGGAGGAAAAGACGAGGGGATGCACACACACACAGCAAAAGAGTGTGTTCATGTTGTGTTAAGGTTCATGAACGGCACACAGAACACTGGATGTATCTGGCCCGGATCAAGACGTGAGAGATGAACCAAAAACCTGCAGGAGAGGTTTTCATCTTAACCCTTAAAAAAGGGCACTCGTTAAAAGTCATTTTAATCACCTGCGGTGCTACATGGGGACATGTTTTTGCTAGTTTTCATTTTTGATTTTTTAAAATTGTTTTATTTAGGATTTTTTTTAACATTAAAATTTCAGTTTTTCTGTCATTTAAAAAAATATTTTTTAAATGTATTAAATGCATTTCCTTTCCTTTTTAAAATTTATTTTTTAATTTATTTTTTTTATTTAATTGATTTAGTTTTAATCAGTTTTTAAACAATGAGCATTTGAACTTTCTATCTTTTTAAATGTGTTACTTTTTTCTTATTTCCTCACTGTTTTAAACTTTTTTGATAAAGTTTTAAATTTAGGCTCCAAATCACAAATTAAATCTCAGATATGATCCCTTGCCCCATAAAGGGTTAATGCTTATCCAAATAAAAGAGAACTCTACTTAAAGAACTTATCTGCATATCTTATTTTTAACTGCTCAGTTACTAAATTCTAATTTAGCCTTTTGTCCTGAGTTGGGTTGTTTAGATAGAAAATCTTCTTTAACCGGATGAGTGTTCTTAAATCTGTGAAAGCAGCCAGCGACCAGTCAATGCCTCGGTGAGAGGCA
Source organism: Callopanchax toddi (assembly GCA_006937965.1). NCBI lineage: Eukaryota > Metazoa > Chordata > Actinopteri > Cyprinodontiformes > Nothobranchiidae > Callopanchax > Callopanchax toddi. The sequence goes on from SSNR01000024.1 coordinate 2,409,134, forward strand.
GCCTTGAATTTGATCAAACACATCTTCACTGACCTATATTTCATACTCAGCCTACTGTACACACTTCACCGATGATGCAAGGACAAAAGACTTATTGGTGAGAAATCACGCTGAAGGTTCGCCGCTGACCCTGTGCGACCTCTCCATTAACGCGTATCAAAGCAAACAGAGATTCATCTATAAATAAAGGTTCACTTTAGAAATAAGAACCGAGTTGTGATTTAAACTTTGATTTTGTAGTTAAAATATATTTTACATAATAAAACAGTGTTTTTTGTATTCTTGAAAAATAAAACACATTTTTGCTAAATTGCATTGCTAAATTTACAATTGAACCAGCACATCTTACAGATGAGTTCCAAGAAAAAGCAAGCTACAGGTGTAAATGACTAAAATAGTTTTTTTTTTAATTCTGCTGGTTTAAACTTTTAACGTGAATGATGAGATCCACATTCTGCATTTGTCTAGAGTTCTTCTTTTTAAATTTGAAGCAGTTCTTGTGCACCCTTCTTTGTGTTTTGTTGCCAGTTCCTTGCCTTCCCTAGTTAGCAGTGACATTTAGGAGCGTCTGAGCCAAAACACTGAATGAGCACCTCATTTCTAGGTATCAAGCTGTCGTAAGATACTTCCTTCCTGCCAACTCCTTTGAGCTGTGGGGCCTGAAAGCGTTCCTATGATTGCTGGTAGCATCAAGCGCTCAAGTGAAGCCAGTTTTGAGGGATGCAGATGCTCGGCAGTAGCTGCAGCCCTGTGGGCTGGCTCACGGTGCAGCATTGGTGCTCCCAACTCATAGTGATGCGTGCACTCATAGCTTCAGCAGTGCATATCTCTGAGTTGTAGCTGTGGAGAAGGTGGGCGTAGGAGGCGTGGTTTGGATTTCTTCTTGTCTGTTACTGTGTAAGAGCCAGAGACAGAACAGAGAGAAGAGATAGTAGAGTTTATGTGAAGCACGAATGCCGGGGGAAATGTTTTTGTACTGTGGGAGTTTTCCTTTAGGATGTCAAGCACCTGTGTTGGAGAAGTAGGGTGATGTGTGAAGTGCTCTCCAATGGGATATTGGGCCCTTATGTTGGCTGTAAACGGCAAAGTGGGTGGATGTTGGGTAGCTCTTCTGTTTCTGGATCACCGTTTAAATGCCTGACAGCTATCACAGCTGAGCCGCTGCGTGTTTGACTTCCAAGCTGTAAGCTGTATCAACACGGCACGCAACGTTCATATTAAAGGCCTTTGGGACCGCGCGGTGTGTCATAATAAACCAGTTTCATTCAGACACCTTCTCAGCAGATTTCTTCCTCATTCTGTGAAAACGTGCTTCAGGTTTAACACAAACCTTAATGGGAGGCATCAGATTTTGTACCTTGAGTTATACGAGGGAATAAAACGTCTTATGAAAACTATAATTCTCTCTTTTCTTTTTGTGTCTCACCCCTTTCCATCTGCCCTTCTTTTGGTCCTAATCCCTTCCACCCCCACCTCTTATTTTCACGCTCTCCTCTCTGCCTACTCATCTCTGCTCTCCACCTTCCCAAATCCGTCGCTGTCTCCCTCCCCTCTCGCAGGCACCACTAGTCGACGCTGCTCTTTGGATCACCGTGGTATGGCCTTCTGGGAGCTACCCAGCTATGCTCGATGCATAACAAATGAATTCAGATACTTGCAGCAATCAGTAGGTGCAAAGTCAGCTTCCTCTCACAGCCTCTGTATCCACTGTATCATAAATTACCTCCCTAGTGTTTCCCCCTACCCCCCTTCATTCTCATCACACCCCAGCCAAAGATTAACTGCTTTCAATAGAAGGGCAAATTAAAATACAGATTTGGCCATATTCTCTTTTTAATGAATGGGCATCATCAGATCCTTAAACTGTTTGATTTATCGTTTCTGGCATGTTCTCATCTAGGTCTTTGTTTTAGAGTCCCCCAAAAATATCAGGCTAATTGCATTCATTGTTGAATATGATAAGGTGTAATAAATTATGTTTTTAAAAAAGAATAAAAAGTGTGGGGAAGCACTGATTCATAATAAAAGCAGGTGATACAAATTTTGAAAAAGTATATGAATCAACCACCGTTTAAAAAAAAAAACTCCATTTAAATAAAAAGTTTTAACAAATGAAATTGCGCCTTTTTTAAAAATTAATTTCTATTTAATTGTGTTTGCTTGCTACATAGCCCAGAAAAACAGCAGTGCTTCTTTTAGAATAGGCAATTTTGGTAACCTTCCCTCCACAGTTAAAAATAAAATATTTTATTAGGCTGAGATAGCACATACAGTTCTGCACCTGTGAATGTGTATTTATGGACATAATTCCAGTGCAATGATGTGAAATGTCATTTCACTCTGCAATTTCTACCTAAATGTGTGTCTTCTGCTCCAGTTACCTCCTTTATTCATATTGGCTCATTTCAAAACATCCACAAGGCAGAAAACATTCCAGCCAGGCTTAGATATAAGTGTCAAATAAAGGGCCTTTGAGAGTCGAGGCTTTCTTCCTGATTTCTTTGCACTCCATTTACTCTGAATGTGTAGCTTAGCATGTATCTTTCAAGAGGACACCGATGCCCCAAGTTCTGTCTTCTCCTGTTCTTGGAGGTTCAGGGGCATCTTGCGAAGGGTCAGAGGATGCTGGCGGGAGATGGGATGTCCCAGGTCACCAAAAACCTGCTGGACCTCACGCAGAGGAGGAACTTTTACGCGGGCGACCTGCTGTCTTCTGTGGAGATCCTTCGCAATGTGACGGAGACCTTCAAGAGGGCGAGCTACGAGCCCTCATCAGACGATGTGCAAGTAAGTGGACTTTGGGTTTTATCACTGTAATGCAGAAGATTTGTCTTACGTTGTTTAAAACAATACATTTTTCTGATGTGTGTGAAACAACAAAAAGCTGGTAAACACCCCCCACCCCCATGGGTTTTTATCATATGAAGAGATCTTGATACATCCTAAGCTGTTTCATCTCATCATGTAGAGGTTAAATGGAGTCTGATCCTCTTTTTGTCAATAGGATGATGGAGATTAAAGCCAAAGCTCCTCCTCCATCTCCAAAAAGATAATTTATGCCCTCCAAGTTGAGTCATTTTCAAAGACTTTTTTTTCCTGAGGCCTCCTTTTAACTGCAGTCTGCTTATGTCACTCCTTGTGTTTGAGTAGATATTTATAAATCAGCGCCTGTTTTTTTATAGCAGTGAAAGCAGGAGAAATGTATTGTTCTCTTTATGATGGTAGCAGACACAATTCATTTGAATTCTGTAAGTTTATGTGTGTGTGTTCGTGTTAAAAGGAATCATCTAATTTCTTTCATCATGCATTTGTTGAAAAGTTCTTATACTTCTTATCAAAAGCTCTTTGAACAGCCTCAGTCTGGAGAGGAATTCCAACCATAAGTGGATTGTTGTCATCATAAAACACCTGTAATCTCAAAATGTCATAATAACGCATGTGGTAAACATTTTATGAATCTTTAAATCAGTGTAAAATTAACTTTTTTATGATTTATTTGGTGGAAATTTGGTGGCGGTCCTGCCAGACTCAGACTAGCCATTAGCTTGTCAATCCAGTCAGAGTTAAATTCCATTTCTCCAAACTGAGGCTGTTCAAAAAGAAATATTTATTATCTTCAAAACACTTAAATCCTGTTGTTCTGAAGAGAAATGTGAAGAATTGTGGGGAAAAAAAAGTCATGAAGTCTCCAGCAGCCATCTTTTGGTATCAAAGGAGGAAAAATTCCTTCTTTAATAATTTATGAGTTCACATAGTAGTTCTTATATCACGCTGTGCAGTATCTGCTGACTAATGAGCTTTTTTGGTATATTCAATGTGAAAATAGGCTCATATTATAGAAGAAAATGTATCAGCGTAAAAATACAATAAAATAAACAAACAGACTTTCTGGTTGTAAAATAAAGACACCAACATATAAGCTGTCTTTTTGCCTACATCAGGTTAGGATTTAGGTAATTAAACCGCAAAAGTATTTAAGTCATACTCCTCCAAGGCGCAGTGATATTTGGATTACAGAATGGCAGGGACATTATTTTTGCACTTTTCTGTTGATTTATGCACAATCGTTAACGCCTTCCATTGGCTATAAGACGTATGGTCCTTCCAATATTCCATGAAAATGAAACACAAATGTGCCGGCCATGGATGGGGAACCTGGCCCCATTCGGCCATTTTCCCCGTCATAGAAAATCTATGAGATGAGGAGAGCATCCTGTCTCTGGTTATTAGGAAAGCTCTACGGTGTGTGTGTGTGTGTGTGTGTGTGTGTGTGTGTGTGTGTGTGTGTGTGTGTGTGTGTGTGTGTGTGTGTGTGTGTGTGTGTGTGTGTGTGTGTGTGTGTGTGTGTGTGTGTGTGTGTGTGTGTGGGCAGGCGGGAGAGCAGTCATCCAGCCCAAGCCTCGCCGTGCGCCTGTGCGCTAATGCAGTGTTAAAGTGGGCACATTACCACCAGAGGGAGCATAAGCATTCAAGTAGAAAACAAGATAGCCTGTGTCAAGAGAGAGAGCCACTCCCTCAGGCATATTGTAGACCAGACAAAATAACAAGACGAAAGATCAGACCGGGGTCCTATTACCACTGTAGGCATGCACCCCAAGCAGGCCCTGATTTCCACCACTGAAGAAGACAATCCACACAGCTGCTCAAACATTCCCTTTCATCTTTTTTTCTTTCCTGATTGCAGCTTGTGCTTGTCTCCTGTAGCAATAAGTGTTCTCTGCAAGCTGCAGGAGATTTTTAGGTGTATATATATATATTTTTTTTATCATAGCTGAACTTTGAATTCCATTTTTTCTCCATTTGTTTACCAACATGGTTCCAACTGCATATCCGTCTGTGTTATTGAGCCCTGCAGGGACCATCATTATCCCCTTATAGAAATCCATGTTGTTGCTGCATTCACAAATGTCAGAATATTATCCTTAACAGATTTTCCTTTTTTCCATTTTTTTCGAACACATGGTGCTAATGTCATGATTTTTAAAAGCAGCCTGCTGCAGCGCCTGTAATACCCGTGTGTGGGTGGGTTACATGTTTTTCCCTTTCATCCTTTCCGCAGAACTTTTTTCAAATCATCAGCAACCTCTTGGAGGAGGAAAATAAGGAGAAATGGGAAGACGCACAAAAGGTAAGCATCTGGCAGCGCTTTAAATAATTCACATTTCTGCAGGAATATTGCTCATAAATGTTGCACTTAGCTTGTCTGAGCTAACTCCATCTGAAAAAGAGAAGTAAAGAAAAGTCAGGTCGGCTTAACGATAATGTTGCGCTCACTGATATGATTGCAATGTCATTTGGCAGATGTGACATCTGGCCTCATTTAGAAGATGAGTTCCTCAGGCCTCCACTTGGTGGCAGCAGCACAGCCACAGAAAATGTCCGGCTATTAGCACTGCAGAGCTCCTTCCTCCTTCATGCACAGTGTTTCATCTCTGAATCAGGACAGCCTGTGTGATTAAGTTTAGTTGTAACATAAACACAGCTTTTGCTTGTAGCAGCTCACATCATCAAGATAAATGATCTTAAAGGCTATTATAATATTTAAAGGGGGCGATGGTTTGCAGAATTAGATTTAAGCCTGACTTCTTTTCAGGTCTCTCAGCTCGACAGGTGGAAAGTCTCCTTTTAAAACCTGCCACTGGTGTCAACCTGAACCCTGAAATCACACACCTCCACTCTCTGACCGAGATGCCATCTGCAATGACCGCAAACCTGCAAAGGGCATCTGCTCACTTGTCACCTTCACTTGTATATTTTCCTAAATTGGGTCTCACCTGCCCTGACACATGAGAGAGGTGTTGCCCTAAAATAAATCGGATTTTTTTCTCCCTCTGGTCGAAGATCCTCACACCTGACTGGAACTGTAGGCAAACGCCGACGGTTTTAGCGCTGCTTTGAAAGCGGTTCTCAGCTGTCTGTAAGGCATTAATTAGGTGTTTACTTACTGGAGCTTTAGTTTGGCGGGCCCCAGTGGTGTTTTATCAGCGAGAAGAGCTCATAAACAAGCAGTTTCATCAGTAAGACTGCGTCAGAGATGGGGACAGACAGATCAGAGAACACGCAGACATTAGAAACGCACCCAGAATAGAGATGTTGTAAGATTTATTGTTTCTATAGGTGAAAATATGTCCGGTTTCATCACCCCACCATTTGGATATTATTCCAGCAATGTCTGATTCTACCAGACGCTTCACAGCTAAATGTTTTTCCTTTTTTTTCTCACTTGCTGGGTTTAGTTGCATTAATGAGCTCAGTATCAACAGCACCCACACACTGCATGTTGTGGACATCCAGCCCCGTCACATGAACCGTCTCACTAGGAGTTTTTTTTTTTTTTTTGCCGGCTGTAGAGTTTGGCTTTGTGCAGAGATCACTATATATTCACCTCCTGTCACTGTTACCATGGCGAGGAAAGAGAGAGCTCTGTCTACACAACCTCCACTGCAGCCATTTCCCCATGCTGCCTTCACGTCTCACGGTTGCCATGGAGACCAGCAGAATGAGCATGACTGCACTCTGCGTCAGACAAGCCGGAAGGGGCGACGTGATGTGCTCTTCTCCACCCAAGTATAGCTTTAAGTCTGCTGTGTCAGAGTGTCTCTGTTTCAGCATTGCTGATCAACTTGCTATAAAAACACACACACACACACACACACACACACACACACACACACACACACACACACACACACACTCACACACACATATGGTGCAACAGGGGAGGTAAATACCTGCTGAACATCACCTCTGATATTGCTAAATGCCACTCAAAGACTCGTTCAGAGTGCATCTGTTCTGCGCTGATGACATTTTGATTTTGTAAATATTTTTAAAGCAAGCGCACTTCCATCACGAGACGATCGATTCAGAACTATTTATTGGATCAACCTGCCCCACATTTATTTACTTGTGAGAGAAAGCCGACAAGACCGGCGGTGCCACGGGTCAGGCCACAATGGAGCTGTCGTTGCCGTGTTCTCGCTCTGAGTGCCGGCGCCTGTGGGGTGGCACACGAACTGAGGCAATCGCCCTTAACTTGGCCGGGCCTTTCAAAGGACAAGCAAAGCATCAACTGTGCTGGCAGAGCCACTGGTTACAGCTCTGAAACTCACGTCACATGGATGTCTGGTGGCTGTTAATCTGCTCGTTATTTTTTTGCACTTATTTTTTAAAAGTTGTGCTAAAATAACCAGTTGTTAATTGATTTTTACCTACAGTTTTACTCTTATTTTTCTGCTACCATGCAGTCCTTTGCTGGTTTTAGAAGCAGAGTTAGTGTCCTCTTGTCCTTTTTATCTTGTCCAGATCTACCCTGCAGCAGTGGAGCTCATGCAGGTCATCGAGGAATTCATCCACATTGTCGGACTGGGCATGAAGGATTTTCACAACGCCTATCTGATGACTGGAAACTTGGGTAAGAACCACTTCCCCCTTGCAGCCTCGGCTCTCGTTTGACCATTTATCCCGGCTTGATGTGGACACATCATCCCAGCGCTTCTCTGTCTCCCCGAGTCAATTTCCCCCACCGTTAGTAAATTAGTATAAATGGTGCATGGTAAGGTTGAAGGGGAGTAAAATTACTGCAAATCAATATCCTTAATTAAAACTGATCTTGTGGTTTTAATGTGCTAAATTCCTATGAAAACACTTAACGCCCAATTACAGTATCACATAAACAGGATAGAAACCTCGGTAAAGATAATTATAGGTGATATTTAAAGTTTAAATGTGGAACATTTCACACGAAAGTTGATTATTCATAAACATCCTTTGCACGTGTTGAGTTTTAAATCACTGCGATGGACTGGCGGCCCGTCCAGGGTGTCCCCCGCCTCTCGCCCATTGACCGCTGGAGATAGGCACTAGCTCCCCCGCGACCCTCTGTGGAGGACTGAGCGGTTACAGAAGATGGATGGATGGATGGATGGAGTTTTAAATCATATTTTTGGGAACAAAATAAATATTTAATTGTACATTTAAATGTTAATGCATCCTGACTGACTTTAGTTTTCTTTGCGATCCTAAAGCATGTTTTCCTGAGGACCTGCATTATAAAAAGCAGCAGTTTCAGTCAGTGGACTGTAAGATTCATGGGACAAATATGCTGTTATTTCCTGATTAAAGGGCATAAAATTGGATGCAAAATTAGCTAAAGTTATTTTTTGCAACCATAATGAGCTTTTTCTGCTACAGTGATTCTTGTCCAGATTACAGCTCCTTTTTAGTGTTTATTTTTTTTGTCTCCTGACTCTGTGGAGTTTGAGTCATATTTATCTTCCTCAGAGTTTCTTTTAATTCTTTGGGTTTTTGCTGCAAAGCTCTTTGGATGATCTCAGGTCTCCGTGGCATTTCATCCCCTCTTTTTTCCACAATAAATGCTGTCTTACTAGAATGGAATAATCGAACTGTGACTCGACTTATTCATGCAAGCGAATGTGTGCATTTGCTGTATCGTTTTGAGAGGGAGGATTCTTTTTTGTGTTCTTTGTGATAGCTCAGATTTGACCCACTTCCAGTAAGATGCTTGCACTCGGTGGCTCTTTATGGTGTACGATTTCCATAATGATGAATAGGTGGCCCACAAGAATAGCATACCAAATGCGGTTCAATGAATTCAGCCATCAAAACGCCATTAAGAAGCAGCACGAGAGTCAAATTAACTAATAGATTGGAACTTGGAAAAAGGCTTGAGTGCATTTCATTAGAGACAGACTTTTTGTTAAAGTGGCAAATGTAGCATTAGACTCTTTTTTTCTTTCTTTTTTAATAGATGTGAGAATGTTCTCATTCGTTTTTTACTTTTTTCAATTTGTCTAGTTGTCTAAATTCATTTATCACCATTTGTATGCCCTAAAGTGCATTAACACATGACCCCTCAGTTCAAAACAACTTACCTGTTCCTTTTAATGGACGAAGTGTTTTAACCCTACAAAAACTTTGAAAACGAACAGACATTTGTCTAAGTTTGAACAAAATGTTTTATTTACTCATTGATATCAGCCTTCACTTCTCCATGGAGATATAGCTTTAAAAGACCACTCACTGAAATGTGTGGATATTTAAAGTTTCTATTGAGTTTTACTGGGGGTTTAAAAGGACAATAAAACAAAAACACACTTTATTTATTTAAAAAAATTAATGTTTGGAATTTTTTAATATTTAAAAAGTTTTTTCCTTATGTTTTTTCTTTTACTTTTTAAATTTTTGTGGTAAAAGATGCTATTTGACAAAAAATGTCTTCCCTGTATTTTAGTTAATAAATAAATCACTGATGAGTTTTATCAGTTTTAATCATTTAAAGCTGCAGGTTGAACATTTTGTACTTTATTTCCTTCAAGTTGCATCTATTTCTCTTCTATCTGCTCCCTTTTAGCTTTTATATTACTATTTACCTCATGCAATGTTTATTACCTTAAATGTATAATTTTTTTTTCATTTTATAATAATAAATAAAATAATTTCTCAAGTCAAATCAAAAATCAACTCTTAAAAAAAAATCAACTCTGAAAAACTGCATAGAAATACAAATTTTTACTTTTAAGGCAGGAAAATGAAAATTACTCAGCAGTGATTTGGAGATGCAGAATTTGCCTCTGGCTATAAATTAAACCCTCTGTGCATAAAACATAAATATTTTAATAGGAGATATATATTATACGTGTTAGCAGATTATCCTTTTGCATATTTATCTGGAAAACGTTGCTGCTTAATAGGAGGAGTTATTTATTTCAGACACTACTTTAGTCATTTCAGACCACAGCGTGCTGGTGCTCACACGACCCTTTTGATTAAAGGAATGGAAAGTTTTGTGTATCTACTGGTGGGAGCCAAGAGGAAAGCATCTGGCTGAGTAAGACATTGCTGCATCATTTCATCACTAATTTATGGCAGCCTTTTGACACCCAGATAAATAATGGCTGTCACCGCCGTATCGTCCTCTGCTCTCCCACTTTTAGTTAAATAACCTTGATTGCAAAATAGGCTTTCCAATCCGGCAGCTTATTCTTGCTCCTTACAGAATAACACTTGGAGGACAAAGTGAAGCATGAGACATATTAGAAAATTAAATGCTGCTGTTTTTATTCTTGTAAGCAACTGTTTTTTTTCTCTTTCCTAATTCTAAGTGCTATAATACCCATTTATAAAAGCTGAACCTCACAGAATAATCTGAGTGGTGTTCAAAGGCATCACCCTCTTAGATGACTGCTTTATTTTAGCTCTCCGGCCCCATAAAGGCAGAGGCAAAGTCCCATTTATCTGCAGGATTATCCAGAACTCTAGGAGACAGCTTTCCCTGCACCCTGTTGTTTTTCATGTTGTGCCCTGTGACTAAAACCACGAACCCAAATAAACACGCTCTTACCTCTGCTGCTCCCGACATCTGGTGCTGGGAACAGGTCTCTGTCAAAGGCAGGTCTCGTGTTGCTCTGTGATTTCATTCTCACTACAGGATCATCCCAAACACACGGGTACACCCTTCACCGCCACGAGTTTCGCTCATCAAGCCGTCGTGCCAGGATTTAAATTGTACTACTGGAATGGCACGAAGAACAATAGAGGGTTTTTTTTCTTCTTTTTTTGCATCAATGGTAGGATTAGTCTCAGATTCCCCTGGCTGAAGCACCACCTGACTGGGACTGGATGTGATACCAGATTGAGAACAGAGCAGGTTGATCCTCTCCCTTGTAGTTTTAAGACCTTTTCCATTGATCTGTTTTTCCCCCATCATGTCATTGCCTTAGTCCACTGACTAGCTTTTAATGTCAGGGAGATTAGAATATGGAAAAAAGTGATTTGGGACACTACCTGTGATGTGTGATGTGTCAATTACAGCTTTGATTTTGGACTTTACCACAAGCTTTTAAATTAATCATACCCATGCAAAACGTGCAGATTCATGTGCAATTAGCGGCCTGATATGCTCTGAAGAAATGTTTATTAACTGACATTTTTTCACGCTAGAGTTTTAAACTCAGATCATCTCTGAGAAATGATGGAGTTTTAGCTGTTATGGTCAGATCTTATAGTGAAATCCTGCATGATCAGTTCAGTATAGGTGGATAACTTTCAGTCACTACGACACCAACCTTTAGCTCAGAATTTGAAACAATTGAATGAGTTTTAGACGTTTTTGTGTAGCTGTACATTGAATGATTAATTTTTGAACGTTTTATAAAAATCTATTGAGCGGTTTAGGAGCTGTGTGTGTATTTGCTTCAGTCTTGAAGTGTTTATATTTTATATACATCCTAATTTTAAAGAGTAACGCGTTAATGTTTCATCAGACGTGTAGCATGATGCGTGTGAGTTTGATGCATCAAACCCAAGAGCCTCACAGTCAGAATCCAGGACGCGTCCCCTCCATGGGTTTTTCTTGTTTTTCCTTATTTTTCGAAGTTCTTTTCCTTTTCATTTTTTTTTCTTTTTTTCTTTTTTTGCACAGATGAAACACACAAGCCACTTGAAAGTTATCAAGACTTGCAACTTCCCCACATTTCCCGTAATAATAAGAAAAGATATTCTATGAGAAAGAAAACAAATGCATTATTATCAGTTTATAGATCTACATGAGCAGATTTAGCTGTTGAAGTCAAACCTATATGTTATCTATGTGTGCTTCTGCAGTGGCCAGCATCCAGAGACTTCCAGCCGTGTCTGTGATGACTGACATCAACTTCCCCATGAAAGGTCGTAAAGGCATGGTTGACTGGGCCAGGAACTCGGAAGATAAAGTGGTCATCCCAAAGGGCCTCTTTGTTTCCCAGTCAGCAGGTATATCTCTGAGCATGTCCAGTTTATCACAGAGACACTTCACTTCCTGAACAATCTGGTTTTTTATGCAGCAGCAAAAGCTGCAGTCTTCATATGTAAACTTAACATGTCTTTATTTTATATCATATCTACAGAAATGAAATGATTTTAGTTCAATTTGATCATTAAAACAATTAAAAGAATAGATTTCAGATGCAGGAGGCTGTAATGTCCGTCTTTAGTGTTTTGTAGAAGTGAAACAAATAGCTTGTCGTTGCTTGTTCAGCTGTCAACTCAGCATTTATTGCGTCCTTTTCCAAGACTGCAGCTGCCAATCCATATCTTTATCCTGAGCCAGATCATCTTTTTAATTGGTGCAATCAGTCTTATCTGAAATATATCAAATATAACAAAGCAAAGTATCGATTCGGATTCTGCATGATGCGCTTACAATCCCAGCTGCTGCAGTTTGGATGAGGCTTGAGGGAATCTTATAATTGTTAAATTGATATTGGCATAAATTGCATTAAGAAATGCAGGTAATTTATCTTCTATAATAAAAACTTACCATGTTGGAGTATAAAAACACCCTACAGGGATTTAACTAGGTTTTTAAATGTAAAAAAAAAAATCACAATAGTTTGATTTGATCTTGTATTTTTCTCAGATATGGAAGGATCACCTGTCTTCATTTTGGGAACCGTCCTCTACAAGACTCTCGGACTCATGCTACCTTCACCAAAGTAAGGGCAACATGTCATCTGGATTTTCTGGTCTACTAGCAAAGAGGAAATTTGAGACTGATTTAATCCTTTGGAGGCTGCAGAGGAGTCCATTTTTATGCATGGTCATAGATCAAGTCTGGAAAAACAACAAGCTGTGCCTCTGTGGCTCTGTTACCCTGAAAATGTTCTTTTCCATCTTATGCACTTTTTAAAATAATTTAGAGCTTTTGTTCATTGCAGTTTAGAAAACAGAGCATGCACATTATAATACAGGATGGGCTGTTAATTATGGAATGTTTAAAGCCTCGAAAAAACTTCAACAAGTTCCTGGAAGCTAAATAAAAGAACAAAGCGGGGATTTCAGGACACGTCGGTCCAACTGTCAACACCAGCTCTCTGCACGTATGGAGTCAAAGTCCTAATAGGACACTTTAGTTCTCCCCTCTCAGGCTGACATGGCCATAAGCAGATCAAGCAGGGACCATTAGATATTTTCCATTTGCAACATTTTTAAGCTTGTAAAGCTTTGACAAAATACAACTTTTCCACCACTAAATGTCACAAGTCTATGAGTGTATTCTGACTGCAGCAATTTGCTCTATTGATTTCTATTTTGGAATAAGTATAGAAGTCTGACTTTTATAGAAAAAGTCAGATACAAAAAGATCTTCAGCTCATGGAGTGTTGAGTGCAAATAATCAGATCCACACTTTTCTCTGACAGTTTGCTTCTTGTGCTTCGAAAATTTTAGCTCATTTTTGGAAACATGACTAATGTTCTGCATTTAAAAGCATCAAATATAAAAGAAACACCTTCTGTGTTTGAGGGGAACTTATTTTCTGCTCTGTTTAGCTGTTTTCTTTTAAACACAACTGACAAACTATTGTTTTGATGATATCAAAAGGGAGATTTAAATCCTGTGATTTAAAATTGAAAACAATGCTTAATAAAATATCTTACTATCACTAGCACAGCATTTTGGCACTGTAATTATTGATTTGATAAAATAATAAGAAAGACACTTAAGATTACTTGTTTCTAACTAATACATTGTCATAAATTTCACATTTTCTGGTCATTTAATGGAGTTCTGCGGCTGTTTGTAGTAGAAACGAGTTGGAAAAATTCCAACCAGTTCATTTCTGGATGGAATTTTATAATCATTTTGCCAGAATAACTAAAAAATGTAAACTTTTTGACAATGTTAAGGTTTAAGAAGAAACAAAACACCTGAGCTGAATCTCACTGAGATAGTTGAACCCTGCTTGGCAGGAAGAAGCTTGGAAAGCTGATGATTTGTGGTCCTTGTGTTTGTTTCAGGAACCACACAGCTGTGAACTCCAAGGTTATCGCCGTGACTGTGAGACCTGAACCTAAAGCGACCGAGTCCCAGCTCGAGATCGAACTGGCTCACCTTGAAAATGTAAGCAGTTATTTTAAACCACTAACATTTTTACACACAAAAGCTGTGCTTTGTTCAGATCTGTTATCATTAATTTCCTCGTGTCTTTTTAAGGACAATCTGAGTGTTTTGTTAAAGCGTCTGACTGTAGAGTTTATGTTCTGATTTTATAGTCTCTATATGATCCATACAAACCCATTTCAAAAGATTCAAATGCTACAAAATGTAATTAATTGATAATGATGTTGGTGTGATGAACAAAAAGGATCATTGATCAGCATAATTTATCAAACTTTTTGTGCTTTTCTTGCATTTCAGGGAACAATGAACCCATACTGTGCACTGTGGGACAGCAGCATAATGTAAGTGGGCATGCATTTAACTTGGAATTAATTTTTAACCTACAGGAGTAAACAAAACAACAGATATGCATGAGTCACATCCCTCCTTAATGAACCAGAATGAGTGCTGTTTGTGTTTTGTAGAGATGTTTGTGGAATTTTCCCAGCGTTTTCTGCTCATTGTGTTGCAGCTGCAGCAATTCTGTGCAGCAAATTCTGTTTTGATTTCATCAGGACTTTAATATGAGTCACAGCTGAGTCATGCAAGCACCCTCAGAACATCATGATCACAGAAAAATCACTTTATCTACAAAACCGTATACAATAACAATAAAGGTTTCTTGCATGTCTTTTTTGTTATTATGCATTAAATGTTATTTTATTTTGGGATGGATTTGCTGCTTATTTTGTGTCTGTGCTGATTCTTAAAGGGACATTTCTGCCATTTTAAAGTGTTTCTATGTAACAGCCTGTTTAGAGAAATCTCCCTTAGTTGTCATCTAATGTGACCTGTTAGCAGCTGAAGTGTTTTTTGCAATTGTTTGTGTGACTTGTTAGGACTAAAGTTATTAGAGCATTTCCACTCTAAACTGAACACAGTACTTTTCATGCTAGATGGGCTGGTTGTGGTCGTGTGCAAAAGAATTAGGGTGAAATTCTGAGTGTTGCTAGGAGAAAGAGGCTACAGGTTAAAGTGCAGATGGTGACCAGAAGGCTGGACAGATGGGTGTGGTTTGTCATGAGGATGACTAAAAGGGGCTGGAGTGCTCAAATAGACACTCTTGATGCTGTAGTGTGGATGGAGGTGCTGCCGCCCAGTGAATGACCTGGAGGTGAGATGATAGAGCAAATACTACCATGCTACTGCATTATTATATGTCACAAGAAAGCATATCTGTCTGACAAAAAAGTGAGTCTACATCCACTGATTATAAAATGCTGAAAAATGGTATCTACTAGAGGACAGGTGGGTCTTCTGGGACGACTCCGGGCAGGAACAGGATGCCAATCTGATGCTCAAACATTGATTTGAAGACCAGATGAGGTCTCTGTTGGCTAAAGTCAAATCAAACATCCTCAAAGGTGGACAGACAGTTTTATGACCAAAAGCAACGGCGGCATGGAGTCGGCTAAAGTGAACAGACCAAAGTGAAAATCTATCAATTGGGCTGCAAAACCAGCAGAACAACGACAGCATGCGTTTAACATCATGACATGAAAAACATTTATTGTGTTTGGGATGTTGTGAGACCATTCAGCAAATGTTTTATTGAAGTCAAGCAGAGAAAGTCCTGCCTGATCTGGTTGAATTTTGACAAAACACATTTTCATCCTCAAGTGGTGCCTCTGTTTTTACAATTCAAATCAGGTACTTTCACATTTTGCTTTTCAAAACTGCCTGGGCTTTCTGTGAGTTTCCAAAGGAAAATGTTAATATGATAAATACTGATCTTGCTGTTTAGACTATAGGGCAATTTGATTATTTCAAGCAAGTAAGATTCCTGATGTACTGTGTTTTACTTGAAGTTATTTGGACATTTACTAGAAACATTTAAAGATGATGCTCCATCCTATCATGTGATATTCGAGGGCATGTGGTCTATTTTTGAACAGTAAGGATCCAACTAGGACAACTCCTCTCCATTCTCTCTCAGACTTCCACAAACTGCCTGTTAATGTGCATTCTTTCTGATCAACACTAGGTCTTTTCAGTCAGATCATCACTGACTCCATGGGATTCTGATCATCTTGGTTTCAAACATTTGGCTCCGTCAGTTGCCTGATCGCAGCCACTGTCAGGACTCAATCATGGGGCACGGCACCATCTGTCAAACGTGTTTAAACCCAAATCAGGACGCTCACTGAGACAGCTGCCAGAGGGAAAACGTTCAAAAAGTTGAGAAAGGGGGTGTTGCTGCAGAACAATTGAATGCTGAGCTGAACATGAGTTTGTTTTTTTTTACTTGAAGTGTTACAAATACATAAAGACACTTTTTAACAATACTATGGGATTGTTTGTTTGCAGAAAATTCTTGTTTTCTGCAAATATTGTAACATATGTTCTAGCTGTGAAAAAGGTAGAATGTTGAAATGATTGGAATGGATGCAGCTGTTTTCTGATTCTGCTCTTTAATATGTTAAATTGAATGAATCTGGACAAGATAAACATTTGATCTTAAAATATTCTGATTGCTTTTGGAAACACGTTTGAACCTAACATGAATTAAATTTGGACGGGTCAGTTCAAAATAAAACACAGACAAACATTTTGATTAAAGCATTTAAACCACTTCCAAGACAGTTTTTCTACACATCCTGTAAGAAAAACAGAAAATATTATACAAACTAGAACATTTATTGCTTTTTTAAATGCCAATGTTTTCTGAATCTGCCCCAATTTAAAATTTCACTATTAGAAAAAGGATTTAGCTACTTGACTAAAATCGTTCAGTATTTAAGGAAAAGAAAAATGTTTGAAATTTGAGTCAAATCTTGGCTTTAACTGACCTTTCGGTGCATCAGTATATTATTTTTAATTAATGCAAAGTAAAATTTACAAGATAATGTAACAAGTTGATGTTCATGTGACATTTCTGTGCAATAATCTTTGTAAAACAAACATATATAGCCTACCGTATACCTTATTGGCTCTGAAGTCTAAAAGAAATACAAATTAAAGTGTGTAAGCCATAATTAGAATAACTAAATATTATAAAATCTCTTGACTATGAAGGAGTAAACTGGTTTCTACCTTTGCTTTGCTTTGGTTTTCCTATAGAATTCCATCAGGATTGGTTTAATTTAAACCAGCAGGAATTTGTAAAACCTCACAAAAATACACTCTGAGGCAAGATTCCAAACATTAAAGCTGAACAAAAAATCAAAAAGGTAAAAATAAAAATGGGGAAAAAGGCAGGTGGACATGACAATCTGTCAGGGAAACAAAGGGAATGTTGAAGTATTTTTACACACAGGGGGACGTCTAACACAAGCCAAGTGGAAGTAATTAACTGAGCCAGGTGAATGGAGAGAGCAGAGAGGGAGGTGGACTTGAACCAGAAAGGAGGATTTCAAACAAGACAGAAAACCAACAGGAACCTGAAGTTTATACAAA
Organism: Callopanchax toddi; assembly: GCA_006937965.1. Lineage (NCBI taxonomy): Eukaryota > Metazoa > Chordata > Actinopteri > Cyprinodontiformes > Nothobranchiidae > Callopanchax > Callopanchax toddi. Next base: position 2,426,468 of record SSNR01000024.1, read on the forward strand.
TCATAACCCTTTTCTCAAGAATATATAGGCCATGACATTCATAAGATATGTTGAGTATTAGCACAATAACTTCACATCCTGAGAAAGCCAATCCTCTTAATCATTAATATTTCAAGGTGTGAAAGCAGCAGCTGCTGCTTCAGGTTCTATAAACATCTGGAGATGTTGGATTTAAGCCAAACGGGCCACAACAAACCCCTCCAGCCACTGCAACTAAAGTAAGCCTCCATTTTACCAGCAGATCTGTCAGCCATATGCTTGTTCCTGATGTTTTAAATGGAAAAAGAAGAGACGCTTTAAAATGTGATTAAATGTGACACCAAGCTACAGACAGGGGAGGTGTCTGACACTTATGACTGGTTTCATTTTTTTTTCTTTTTATTTAGATAAAGTTGTCTCATTTTTGCCTTTTTATTTTTACTCAAAGCACAAACTTGTCAATAAATACCACTCAGTGGAAAACGTTGGTTCAAACATGGCACTCGAATGACACAGAGCTCAAAAGAATTCCCTCTAAAAATCCATTTGCAGGCTTCTTTTACTCGTCTGCCACATTTTGTGAGTGTAACCTCACTTTTAATTAATAAAAGTTTCCCCGCTACGTGCACTCATTTTTCATTCTCCTCATTCAGTTAACACACTCAGTGTGGCCCATAGGCTGATATAAATTGCCCATCATCAAGAGATCCAAGATGGATGAAATAATTTCCCAGCATCGCCTCCCCACCTTCCTCTGCCTGTCGTCTTTCAAGATTTCATAAAATTGCCTGAAGTGCCTAGCCCCAGGCGCTCTTCAAGCCCCCATCTCAGTGTCTGGATAATCTGATGTGGGCATGCCAGGAATTTAAAGATGTTTTTGCAAGCCTAGAGAGATGCAGTATATGGTGAGCAATGCTCGTCTGACTAAGAGCACAACACAGACTTTAGGACTGCTAATTAGTTTGGTCATTGAGTCTGTTTGGCTGCACTACCTTGTTCAGCTCAAACGTCATTAGTTTCACCGTTCGGCTCAAATTCGACGTGCACTGCATCGACATCTGGCTAAAAGAAAATAAAAATGCATCGCCGCGTGCATAAAAGTAAAGGGTATATGATTAATGCTATGTCATCAGTTTCTCTGTGGTTAACATCAACACTGACACTTCCCCTTGGGGGCGTTTAATATTCTGGGGGTCACTGAGCCCTCAAAAGGGCACACAACACATCAAAAGTGGCACACAGAAATCCCTAGTCAGCGACTGTTCTCTCGTCCCCGCGCGGCGCATGAGGGGGAAGCGATTATCGAACGAGTCAAAAGTTAGGAAAAGATCATGTCAAGGAGCGACTCGTCATCGGGGGAAGATGTGGATTCATCCAAAAGTTATCAGGACAAAGAGGCTTCAGATCTCTCAGTCTGCCATGTTTTACTGGAGACAGATTCTGAATGTGAATGTGACGGTTCTGAGCAACATTACTAAACAATGAAATCATGTTTTATTCTATATATGTCTTGATTTTTACGTCAAACCCACAGAAAATGCTTAGTTTTAATAATTTATTAACTGGTCACAGACAGCAGATCAATGGTTCAGTCTGTGAAATCACTCATTCCTTAAGTAGTAACCTGTAAATGAATGGCAGGACTCATGTGTATGTTGGTTTTACTAAATATTTTGAGCTATTGTAAGTCTTTTTTTCCAGCTGCAACATGTTGATTGAGGTATTTTTATTTAGATGTTGGAATGTTTACGTGATGAATTTAAGTTTCTTGTTCCCTAAATTATTTTTGATCATTTTTGGCTGTTTATTGTTACCTTTATAATATCATTTGTTTAGTTTATTTAATTTGATTTCACAATAATGGTTTAAATATTCAAGTAATTGGTCCTAAATAACTCAAGTAACTACTAATTTCTGAGTAAACATGCATCTTTTTATATATAATATAATTTTTATTAGACCAGGAATTGCCTTGAAATTATTATTATTATTTGTATAAGACCTGGTCAAGATGGCACACCGTTAAAAGGTTACAGGTTAAAAAAATCATTAAAACACTGAATGAAACAAATTAAAATGTATAAATACAAATCCAGCCCAAGGAGAGCAGCTTCGTTCCTCACATTAGACTTCAGGAAAGCTTTGAACTCTCCTGAAGAGACAAAAGCTTCGAGCATCTGAAGAATATTCCATGAGCAGCAACACTGATATAAAGTTCAGGGAAAAAGTCTTTTTTTCTAACAGGAAAACATATAAACTCCAGCGCTATAACTTTATCAGAATGCCTTCTCATGTTTAACTTTTTGGCATTAAAAATAAATAAAGTCACTGTTTTTGAACATTTAGTATTTCAAAAGTTGAAAGAAAAATTGTAAATGATTTTTGAAAATGTAATCTTTATTTGAACACACTCGCCCAACTGCCATACAAATGACTCACCATGAGCATTCACAGCTCATTGATAGATATGTGCACTATTTTGCCCCTTTCTTACCTTTACTTTTTTTTAAACTTTTTTACGTTTCTTACATATATTATTTTTTTACTCTACCATACCATTCTGTTGTTTTCTGATTGATTTGGTATGCTTTGCTGAATCAGTCCGTTTACCAGGCAACAATTTTCATTTGCTAAAGTCTCTATGATTCTATTCTATGATCTAACCAGGAAAGAGCCTTGAGATTAAAAATCTCAAATTACAAGAGAGTTCTGGAAGAGACAGGCAGCAGCTCAGTCAACACGACACACGTCACAGAAAAAGAAAAGGACAAAAAAACAAACTAAAGGAATCAGATGATAGAGCATCAGTCAGTAACAGATCAAAACATTGACATCCAGATATCTGAGGGTCTGAAAGTTTTAAAGCCTGTTTAAATTCATCCGGTGAGACGAGGTCCTTCAGATCCAGCTGGTTTTGGAGATAATTCCATGAATAAGGAGCAGAAAATATGAATGCTTTAAAAGTACGTGCCCCTGGTACATCCAGAAGGAACAAGTCATGTCAACGCATCCAGTAGCCTCCTGTAAGTTTTTTGAAGGATGTTTGCAGGTGATGGGAGAAATCTGAGAATAGTTTTATAAATTACAAAAAAATAACAATAGTTTAATTTGCAAAAGGACAAACAATACCATCTAACACAAGTGCAACGACGAGTCAGAGTTTTAAGTTTTGTAACTGACCTCAGAGAGCATGTAGACGTTGTGAGGAGGCATGCATGTAAATGACATCACGGCATAAAGGGAGCTGAAGCAAATTGTTTTTTAGCCTCAAAATAAAGACGACTTGATTCTGAAGAAGAAACCAACTCTCAACCAAAATATTTTACCTGCTGCAGAATGAGATACTTGAAGGAGAGAGTCATTGATCAGAATTCCTCTTTTTTTTTTAAACACAAACTCAGCAAAGTGGTGACTGGTGGAAAATCTGTGGATTTTTTATTTGTTTCTAGCATTTATCGCACAAAGTGAGCTGAACATTATTAAAGGACTAATAAATAAACGAAGAACAGAATAACAGAGGCGGCATTAGCTCAGTTGGGAGAGTGGCCGGTCTGGTAACCGGAGGGTCACCGGTTCAATCCCCAGCTCTGGCTGGGTTAGATTGTCGTTGTGTCCTTGGGCAAGACACTTCACCCAACTTGCCTGTGTGAATGTGAGTGTGACTGTGTGTGAATGTTGGTGGTGGTCAGAAGGGCCGATGGCGCAGAATGGCAGCCTCGCTTCTGTCAGTCTGCCCCAGGGCAGCTGTGGCTACAGACGTCTGTCGTAGTTTACCACCACCGGTGAGAATGACTGTGTGAATGAATAATGCAACTCTGTAAAGCGTCTTTGAGTGACCTGAAAAGCGCTATATAAAACTGATGCATTATTATTATTAATAAAATATAGTGAAGGAATCCTCATGTGAGTTATACATGAGGTTACTGAAACCATTTTCAGCATTATGGTACTAAATCTGGATTTAAACGTTTAATAAAGAAAATGCACAAGTCAACTTTTACTGCCTAGTTAGGAAGGGAAGCAGGAGAAGGTGAATGTGGGTTCATTTGTAGTTTTATTGCTGGGAACAGAGCACAGCTTGAAAATGTGCAACTGGCTCCAAGGTCCCTTCAGGAATTATAAATATTGCTGCCATATCGATCAAATGACAAAGCAGGATTGCCTTGCAGAGCGCTGCACACACAAATCAACAGTCTGTAAGGTCTGTGTTGTTGTAAATCAGCAGCATGCATCTTGTTTTGCCTTTGAAATTATTCTGAGGAGGTTAAAAAAGAAAAGAGAGAGAGAGAGAGAGAGAGAGAGAGGGGCAGGTGACAGGACAACAGGTGTTTGTGTTCCTGCTCACTTCAGCTTTTAAAGTTTTCAGACAGAATGTTCACTCAGAGTAAAAGTCTTATTTATTATTGTTTGTTTTTTAAATTAATTAAGATATTAACGCAAGAAAGGCGCTTCTTTCATTTCACTCACTGGTGGCGTGAAGTGGGAGACTGGCTGCAACCATTCGAGTCTCTCAGCGGGGTGGTTCGTGTTCTGCAGAGGCTGTTTAATGCAGGAGATCCGCTCCACGAGCATGTACAATAAAACCCAGTCACATTCTATAAACATGACGTGTTGTTATAGTTTGATTTGAGTGAAAATAAACAGATTTTAATATATATATTTTTATTTTTTCCTATACCAACCTCCCCCTCGCTCAGCAGCAGAGGACCAGAGCATCAATCTGATGCTGTCCACCGTTTCCAGGGTGAAACCCCCTCAGGAAGCGATCAAAAGCTGCTAATTCAAACTGTTGAGGGGAGAGAAATAAAGCAGAGGAGAAAAAGAGGAAAAACAGACGCGTTAAGGAGAGAGTCGCTTTGGAAGGGCGCGGGGGGAAACCGAAGGTAAAAATAAACGTTTTGATTGCGGCGGCTTGATGAGTTGACGGTGTTTCGGTACCGGGAGGTTAGTTTGAATCTGCGTACAGAGAATCAATCAGCACCGGGCTGCATGGACAGCTCCGTGCTTCCTCCTCCTCCTCCTCCTCCTCCGCGTCTCTTCCTCCATCCTCTCCATGAAGCGCCGCTCGGAGTCGAGTCGCGTCGATCCTCTCCTCTCTCCCCCCTCCTCTCTTTTTTTCTTTTCTTTTTTTTCATATCCTTACACAATCTCTGCGGATATGTCTATTTTTTTGTTGTTGTTTTGAGTGATTCGAGATGTCTGTGAGTCCTGTGAAGTGGTCGTGTCACCGCTGGAATTAAAGCCTCTAATTGCCTCCTCCTCTTCCTCCTCCTCCTCCTCCTCCTCCTCCTGGCAGGAACGATTCTTGGGGAGCCTGGTCCACGAAAGGATGCAAAACGGTGCTCACAGATGCCTCCCATACGAAATGCTTGTGTGATCGCGTATCTACCTTCGCCATTTTGGCACAGCAACCGAGAGGAATAGTAAGTAGGATATCGATTTGTTATTCAGTGTGGGTTTGATAGGCTAATGTAAAGGTGAAACCCTGCCTGTGTGTGTGTGTGTGTGTGTGTGTGTGTGTGTGTGTGTGTGTGTGTGTGTGTGTGTGTGTGTGTGTGTGTGTGTGGG
>SSNR01000024.1:2432036-2500907 GCA_006937965.1 Callopanchax toddi
GAGAATGGAAATTAAATAGTAATTCTGCTGGATATGGAGCCTTGGTTTTGGGGGGGCTATTTCTTCCAGTTTGCACATTTATTCAAAAAAAGCACTCTGTTTTGGACGTGCGCGCAGGAGGACGCGCGTGCACGTTGATGCATGTGTGTCAGTTTTGTTCCCATCAATCAGAATTCGGGTTTTAGTCTGGGCTGAAGGGGAACCTGGTCCTTTTGCAGCCTGACATCAGGCTGCTGGAACAGATGAGGGAGCCTGTAATTTAACATGAAGATATAAAGTCATTAAAACATGGAGAACTGCTGTCCTCTCTGGCTTCTGGAGACATTATTGCATGGATCATGTGCAGGCCTGAAGCAGCCTTCTTTAATTTTGATGCTATTAAAGTTATTTTTTTTAACTTCCCCTGTATCTAATGCAGAACCAAATCGGTGCTGCAACATCCAGCTTTGTTTTCATCACTATTTATTTCTCACAATTGCCCAAAACAAAGGCAGAATCCACCCAGACACCTTTTCTTCCATCATTGTTTTGTAACACAATCTCCAGCTACAACAGATGGAAAGTTTTTTTTTGTGTGCATGCATCTAAACACCCTCCAAGCCCACGCACCTCAAACCTCACAGCTAATTAAGAAGCCCACAGTGGATTTCTCAGGTCGACGCTGGTTGTTTTGACTGCTTCCGTCCTTCGGCGGTAATAGACGTACGGTTCTGCGTGAACCGCGTCCAGCCTCCCACTGACTGGTCTGTCTCGCTCCGTCTTCTCCACAGACCATGAACTACTCAGGGGTCCCATCTGTGACTTTGATAGTTGGCTGTGGTTTGTCTTGCCTCGCCTTGATCACGCTGGCAGTCATCTACGCTGTGTTATGGAGGTAAATGTAACACTTTATAAAAGCATATGCTTCAGCCATATGAGGAGCCATTCATGCTTCCCCCCCATACAGAATATTTTGATATTATAAAGCTAAATAATGTGAATGCTTTCTTGTTTCTTTTAGATATATTCGCTCTGAACGATCCATAATCCTGCTGAACTTCTGCTTATCGATAGTCTGCTCCAACATATTGATCCTCGTTGGACAAACACAAACCCACAATGTGGTAAGTGTCACTTCAGCATATAGTGAGCACTACTTAGAAAGTGTGAAGCTTTTAGTGAATGTAATCAAACGTTAACACAGCTCAGGAGTCTTTCTTTACATATCTGAGATCTATGCATAACCACTAATGATGTGCAGAAAGTTTCTCCACATACAATAACTTCTCAACTCAATAACTCTCTATTTTCTATCAGTTTGATTCTTTTATGAGCAGCAAGATTTAAAAACATTCAATCAATACCAGTTTGTGGAATCCTGCTCTTTTTGTTTGTGTTTTTGGAAGTTATTTTACACCCCTATAGGACTTTTCATTGCACTTTGGTAAACTTGAGTAATGCACTTTATTAACACTGAGAATCAGGTTTTAAGACGAAATCTGAAGTAGAATACATTTTATTCCTGGAAGCAGCGCTGTCAAGTCCGAGGAGTTTAATGGTTCCTGTAAAAGTCAGACCAGGTTCCTGGTCAATGCACGGCAGCTGTAGGTTATCTGGCCTAGATTTTATGAACATTGTGTTTTACTGAAATGGCCTCAAACCATCCCACAAAGATGTGGGACAAAGAAAAAAAAAAAAGGCTGCGCTGTTATTGAACAAGGACTCCATCCAGTAAAATCCAGGCTTCATCTCACCAGCTTCATAACCAGCCGGTAAACAAATGGCTAATGTGGAATATTGTTTGGCAAAAAAGTAGTTTGGATGTGCAAACTGGTCACACAGATGCCCTTCTCAGTCACTTGGCAGCTCGACAGAAACACACATTGTCTGGTTACAGGCATTTTATTGTGTTACAAAACACTTCTTCACAACTCAGGATTTTATTATTGTAGATTTTTAACATCTGTACATCATTTATTGATTTTCTTATCTTAAATTATGTGCATGCATGAAGAAAAGAGAGGAAAAAAGAGAATGATGAAATAAGATTTACAAGCATATAAAGTTTTAAAAGCTTATTCTTTAAAATAGATTAAAAAAAGAAAGCAACTGACAGTAATCATCTGATCAGTTATACTACTTTTAATTTCTGATACTACTTTTGCAGAAAACTCAGAAAAAAAATTGCAAATTTGAAACTAAACAGTTTCATTTCCATGGCGATCATTTGAATGTCATATTAAATTAGACCCCACATCTACACGAGTTCATCTGTTTGCTTGCTGCCCTCTTCCTTATCTGACACACATTTGTAGTCAATTCAATGAATGTACAAAGCCTTGGGGCATTTTTTTTTATATGAAGCTGAACTGATTTGAAGCCTTGTCAGATTTAATCAGGGCTCCATTCATCCTCTGTGTTGATAATAAGAACGAAGACTTTACATGGAACGTTCGCTTGGCATAACGCTAATAGGGTATGTGTTTAAAATCTGCAAAGCAATGACAGAAAAGTCAAACCGAAGATTCAAAAAGGTAAAACGAGTCACTCACTGGGCGCCAAATTAAAGTGATACTGGTCAATAATCATCAATATATCAATAAAAACAACAGAAAACTGTTAGAAAACCATTTAGAAACACTTCAATTTAATGATTTTTTTCATTTTTTTTTTAAATGTTTGTCACAAAACACTAGCAACTAGCTGTTGAACAAAGTAGTGCCAAAGTGCTGAGCTAGAAGAAAAGTCCATATTGGAAACATAACCCCTAAATTATTGTTTGCTAACCCAACAGTTTTTCTTTTATTTGATTGTAATGCACAAATCACTTGCTATCAAGCCAATTGGACTGTTTATTCCTGATGGTCTCAAAGAAGTAAAAAGATTTCACAAGTCCACTTCTAATTTCAAAAAAAGAGCTGAGTCTCATCATCCACAACAATAAAATACAGTATTACTTTTTTTCTTTCATCGTTGCAGGACAATCTATCCTGCACCAATCTGTTGAGCGCTCTTTTGTAACGTTATTTGAGAAATAGTCCATCCGTTTGATCAGATCTACAGCCGAGCCCAGCGTTTGAGTTGTAGGCCAGCGAGAGGAGAAAACACAGTCCCTGTGTGGGTTTTAATTGCCACGCTGCCTGACACTGCCTCACTTGTTTTTCCTCCATCTCCTGTAAGAAGTGCATATAATTGGCTCCAGTGTTTGTGGATTCAGAGTCGCTCATTGTCTGATAGGAATCGTCATCTTTTTTTGTTTTGTTTTTTTTTTTTTTTGCGGTGGAGGTGTCCTCTGAGAGCAGGAAGTCAGTGAGTCACCTTTGCTTCTCTGCTTCTTTTCCTTTGTCCTTTTTCCTTCTTCATTTGGGTTTTGTTGAAGGGAAACAAACAGAAAAAGAGGCAGGTCTTGGAGGTGTTCTAGTGAAAGGTGGAATTGTGGGATGTAAACACTAAAGTGTTTTAATGAGGAGAAACATCAGGTGTGAGGAAGTGCAATCATCTGCATGTGTGCAATAAAATAAGCTATGTAGTTTAAAGTCGAGCACATACAATAAACATCCTCACCATTATTAAAGCACTGAAAGTTATTAATGCAGCTTTTTTATTATTAATAAAAGCAAACATTTTTTTGCTGACTTAAAAAGTTATACATCAATTTCTCCACTCAATGACAGTAAAAATGTCTCTATAAGCTCATAAACATAGTTTTAATGACTTTACACATGTATATATTTATAATAAATGACATTCATGTAAAAAGGATCTTGTTTATGGCTTCCTCCCTCCTAAAGGTTATCTCTGTAATTACATTAATGTTAGATGGAGCATTAGATAGAAGACAGCTTATTCCACAATAATTGTCTGTTTCATAGCAGCAGGATTCTTCTGCTTATATCTGGAAGAATAATTGTGCAAAACTCTGAGATAAATCACACAAAACGTAGAAGTAGCCATTCTCTCTACTTCAGCAGCAAAGTCAACACATCCAGTTCAGTGTGTTTTGAATGTGAACAACACTTTGCCACCTGTGCTAACATTTTGTTGGTTTGTTTTCAACATCCTCCGCCCAAACGGCTATTCTTTAAAGCATCAAGGTACTTGTTGCCTGATTCAGAGAGAGAGTGCTTCAGCAACAATACTCATCAGCCTCCTCATGTGCTGATGATTTAGAGCAGAGAGGAAGATGAAAGTTTGGATTCTTTTTTCTTTTATAAATCCATATCATACACTGGACAGTTCTGTAGATTCCCCCAGTAAGGTTGAATTGTAAATATGTTTTCGCTGCTTTTTCACTGTACTACTAATTAACTAAACTGTAAATGTTGTAAGTAATTACAAATAACCAAGAATTAAAAAAGCCCAAAGCTGTGAGAGAAAAAGAAATCCATCCCAAAGTCAACATCATTTTAATCCGTGTGAATAGATGTTTTCAGATGTCCTCACAATCAGCAAAACTAAAATCCCCCCCCTTTTCACGTTCTGCTCCAGTAATACATCACTGCTTTTAGTTCATAGCAATCGGCTTTTGGTTCTTAATATTTCAGAGAGCATAAATGCTAAAAGGTCTGAGGCGAACCTTTAGAGTTTAGCCAGGGCTTGCAGAGAGATTTCTTGAATTTTCTGCCCTCGTCTTAAACTGCCATTACTGACCTGGCCCGAGCTGCTCCCCATCACCACCTACTCTCACCTCCACGTCTATCAGATCTGCGATGTTTTAATGCAGGCCCTTCCTCAGTTCCTCTGTTTCCATGGATACCAACACAGAGCGCTCAACATCTCTCAGCATTTGCCTTTCTAAAGGGCAATGTGAACTCAGGGCTTCAACCTCGTTTATATACACGACTATATGTTCTCAGATTCTGCCATCATGACATCATCATGCTGCACCTTTCGCCCAACGTCCAAGTGCAGAGTTTTATTTTTGGGAGTCTAATGAAGCTGAGTGGTATAGGCTGATGGTTGAACCGTGAAACAACACGTTGCATATGACCTGTTTCTGAGAAACAAGGCAGGCTCTATTTTCAGCACCTTGGACAGAGCGTGAGCTGCTAGTTTTTGAATATAAATCTGCAGAACTCATGGTTTTTTTCTCTCTCTTCTCATGTGGTTTCCTTCACTCAAAATCAACACGTAAAATTAATGTTACACTGAGTAAATCTGTCATCTGTCACCGTAAAAAGTAGAGTTTCAGCTCAGCTGTTTGTTACTTTGAGGGTTTAATGTACAGAATGCTTCTGGTTTCCATTCATAATTGTTCCACGTGATCTATATGTGTTGTGGGAGATATTCAATGTTTGTGTTGCTTTGATCTTCAAAAGTAGCATGATTAAAATTATGCTGGTGATTTTTACCGATAAAATATAAACTACAAATGATTAAAGCTGCTGGTTGATTGTATTTCTTTGTGAATCAGGCGAAGGCTTCTTATTTTACACCAATTTTCTTAAGATTTTTTGCATAAAAATAATTACAATTGAAGCTTTTAAAGACATGGATGATTTCAACACCTTCTGCCATTGAATGCATCCTGTATAAATGCATATATATTGATTGTTTTCTATCTTTCTTTCTGGGTTTCTGCAAACAGAATTTTCCCTTCCCAGGAATTAACTAATGCAGGATTATTTTTTCTGGTGTGAACCCTGTGATCACTACAGGGGATTAGTGGACTTAGTGTGACTTTCACAGAGGAAATGTAAAGTGTATGTGTCGTGTGGACAGTCTGGGATGTGATGCTACACTTCAATCCTCTCCTCTTTGTACAGTATTACTCAGATTACCACAGCTTTGCTCTGCAAACTGTTGAGAAAAGGGGAGGAAAAATCTATTCTCACTCACAAATGTCATTGTGCAGTGACACGATTCCTAAGAAGTCTTCTTTCTTTCTAATCCTTTTCTAAACAATCCCATTTGGTGGCGCCTCTCGGTGGAACGGAGATGGACAAGCTAATGAAGCTGAGAAGTTGTCAAGCTTGGATATAATCTGTCGCCTTCGACACATGCATTCTAAAGCAGTGCTGTAGCTTTCTCCCCTTCCTGTTTGTGTAAAACACTTGACCTTGGCTCACATGCCTCCAGGTGGGATCCCCAGCATACTAATGAGGGTTAGTGCAGAGGAATGCTACGCCATGGCTTTCTGTGTCAGCTAGTCTGGCTGTGATCTAATCTGATCACCACCTCTGGTGTTGCAGTTCAGACTGGTGCTTTGTTTTATTCACTGCACAGGATGTTACCTCAGTGGACTGTTGGGAGGGGGAAATACTGTTGATCTTGCAAGAATAGTTCCAGGAAATTAAGAAATATCAATAGAATTGATGTGGATCAAGCAGGGAGTTTCTTGATTTGGGAATCTGAGAGAGTCTGCGATTCTTTACTGCAGGACTGCAGCATTGGAGTTGCAATTTAATTTGTGCATTAGCAGTTTTAAAAAGCAACCTCCCTAAAATGGATTACAGTTAAAGAAAAGCTGAGTTTAAGCCACTAATCAGTGACGATTTCTTTTCCTGTCCCCTTCTTTTTCTCCTCCATCAATAGGGTGTGTGCATCATGACGACGGCCTTCCTCCACTTCTTCTTCCTCGCCTCATTTTGCTGGGTCCTCACAGAGGCCTGGCAGTCCTACATGGCGGTAACCGGAAAGGTTCGGACCAGGCTCATCCGCAAGCGCTTTCTGTGTCTGGGCTGGGGTAAGCAGGCAGTCGGTTTCTGTAAATCTCTCCGTTATCTTCCATCATACCTCGCAGCTGCCATCTTCTCTCTCTCCCTCTATCTCTCGGTGAGGTGTCTATCTAGAACACTGTATGTCTTTTCCTTTCACTGTTCTCGTCGTCTCTGTGGGGTGGCTGGATCTTCATTCTGTCAGCTGCTTTGTTGGGATGCTTTTGTGCTTCAGTCAAGCTGGATAAATAGGCCGGCCTTGAGGAGTGTATGTGTGTGTGTGTGTGGGGAGGTGGGACAGAATGTTGCAGCTCTCCAATAGCAGGTTGCAATGACCTTATGTCTGATAGAGAGGATGAGAGCCTGGCATTTACAGTAGACTCCTGCAGGATTCAGTGCTCACTCGTATAAACTGTTTGCACGTCCAGAATGTGGTGAAAATTCATCCTGGAGCTGGATACCGAACGCGGGAGCGTGATTACACCTGTTTCAACGTTTTCAGCAAACTCTGATGTTCAGTCGTGTATAAAATTAGCTTTTGCGTGCCTCAACGGAATTGTATTTGGCAAAATTCAAACACATAATGTCTGAATTATCACCGAATCATAAAATCATCGTGGCCGATATCGATGTGTGAGCACACAAACAAATGATCTGTATCAAAATGTTAAAGATTTCCCTTCATTTAATAAATGTCAGTCTGAATCTCTGCCTGAACAGCTTTTTCTTTTCAAGCTACTAGAGATCGCTCCTTTAAAAAAAAATCAATTTGATTATGAAAGAGCTCACTCTCATTCTTCTTGTTACCTAGCAACAAACAAGGCTCTCTTAGTCATTGCAGTGCCACTGCTTGCTGCAAAAGATGGACAAAGACTGTTCTGCTATCACATGGATTTATTAAAATAAAATAAAAAAAAAACAGTAGATGAAGTATTGATATAAACAATAAGGGTGCATAAAAAACAAAACACAATAGCTTTAATTTTAAAACATATTTGCAGCATATTTATAACAAATACCTTATCACAACCGATCTACACGCAGCTTGTCTGTTAGTACAGAATGTTTTCAGACGCAGCGTCTACGCCAGGCTGCGCCGTGATTTATGGCTCGCCCGCGAACACTCAGCACACTTTACCTCCTCGGCACTGCAGAGAGGCACAGGATGGCCACAGGGTCTTTGGCTCGTGCCTCCAGGAAACTGATTACATCAATAGCACCTGCCTGCGCCACTCGGAGAGGAAACGCTTTAATATTCCGAGCACACAATAGTAAAGACTGAATCAATTGCACTGATCTATAATGAGGAGCCACACAGCAAAACCTTTCTTATTACAGGGGGTGGAGGGTGGTAAAAATCTCTCGCAGCAAAGTGATGAAATCTCACCATGTGGCTTCCTGTGTTTGACGCACTGCTGGCATTTTCTCAGTGTCGTGGGGTCCGTTTCCCCCCCCCCACACACACCCTCTGATGGTATTTTGTGCAACATATTGACTGAAACAGTGAAAGGTAGATGATCATAAATGATTGGATGTAGCCTCATGCTGGGGTTTGTAATAGAATCCGTTTGTTTAATGAGTGAAAGACAGTGTTTAGCTTCTTTCTGCACTGAAGTGCTTTCATGCACTCGGTTCTTGGATTCAAGCTCCTCAATAACTAGCGTTCTCTCTTTTTAAAGGATTACCAGCTTTAGTCGTTGCTGTTTCAATGGGATTCACCAAAACAAAAGGCTACGGGACACCCTTATAGTAAGTTTTTCTCTTTTTTCTCCTTGCTTTGTCATCTCTATTTACTATGCAGCACACACACACACACACACACACACACACCGTGGGTTTGTGGTAACACTTAAGAGTAATGATCAAGTGCTTCTGCAGTGGCTTACTTATCCTAAATAGAGCCATAAACAAAGTCCCATGAACCCAATCAAATTTGAAAATAGCACAGCAAGACCCCAATTTCCAGTGAGGCGTTTCCCTGCGGGACGCCAAATGCATAAACACTGCTCAAAATCTCTTTAGCATTTTATTGCCCTGTGAAACTTTGGGTATGGAGTTACAGCATATGGCACCTCTCCGCTGACAATAGTGCGAGCTAACAGTGATGTGCTGGTGTGCACCGTTAACGTGGATGTTAATGCGTCGGTGGGAGTTAATTGTTTTGGGTTTTTTCTCTGTTTTCTCTGCAGCTGTTGGCTGTCTTTGGAGGGTGGGCTCCTGTATGCCTTCGTTGGACCTGCAGCAGCTGTTGTTTTGGTACGTTACAAATGTCTGCAGCTTTTACTCACTTTAGCATGCAGGGAATATAGGAGAATTTCAAAAGCACATGACTTTTTACCAAAATGTGCACATATTTGTGAGTTTATTTAAAAAAAAAAGAAAATCCTGAAGAAATTGTAAAAGAAAGCTAAAATAATTGTTTTAGCAACACAGTGTTGAAACAACTACAAAGAGGAACACACTCAAAGACAAAGTAATGAGCGTCCCATCAGGCACTGTGCTCAAGTAATTCCCTTTCATTTATCATAATGGTCCTCCATGTAGCCGTGAAGTTATTAAGTATTTATGTCTTAGATTTGTCCAACATCTAATAAAGCATGGCAATTTAATCCTCTTGTATTTACGTAGTTGTAATGAGGAAATTACGAAAAGACTGCTATTATCCAAATAGCTAAATCAACAAGACTGTGGATATGTAATTCTGTTTCATGCTGTCGTTTCTGTTCCGTACTGGGAGTTTGAAAGGGACTAAATGCTTTAGTTTGAGCCTCAGTAATAAAAACACTTGAAGTCTCGCTGTGCTGCAGTTCTCCCTCGCGATGAACCTCAGAGGAATGCACTCTAATGTCTGCAAAATGGAAGCAACAACCATCTGTAGCCTGAAACAAACGTCGCACTGCTTTGCTATCATGATCGTATTGATGCTTTGACGTTGACGTGTCACAGAAACAAAGCTTGATCAATCAAGTCTTTCTCAGATGGTTTTTTTTTTCTTTTTGGAAGTACTTATCAAGTTTTTCTCCCCAGTTTCGTAGATTTAAAATAGATTGTATCCAAATGCAGTAAAGAATATTCTACCTAACTAGAGTTCTGATAAAACAAGAGGAAAGTGCTTTTGAGAAGATAAAGATGCAAAGGCTAGATGTCAAAGTCTGTTGCATATGGGAGGGAATGTGGACCGGTTTTTTGTAATTTTACCACTGAATATTGCCGTTCTCTCTGTTGGCAGGTGAATATGGTGATTGGCATCTTGGTTTTTAATAAACTTGTGTCCAGAGATGGAATTCTGGACAAGAAGTTGAAGCATCGAGCAGGGTATGACAGCACGTCCTTGTTAGTACCTGCTTTTCTTCTTCAATTTCATCAATATTTCAATGTATACTGTGATAACTTTATGCAAACAAACAATCAATGCATGCTTTGGTTATTTACAAGTACGGTGGTTTAGAACTTCATTTCCCTAATGCTGAATAGAAATAGATGCATGAACATAAAGAGGTCAGATCCCCCTCGGGAGCGACGTGGCTTCGTATTTCTTTGGCAGATTCAGTCCAAGATGAAAATCATTAGAGTGCACATGCTCCTGTTGGCCCTGCTGTTGTTAGTGTTGTGGGGAGAAGTCAGGTGGCTGTTATCATTGTTTGTCATGATGTTGTCTCGATGTTTCCATGTCCCACAGACAGATGAGTGAGCCGCATACAGGATTAACTCTCAAGTGTGCCAAATGTGGTGTCGTATCAACGACTGCTTTATCAGCAACTACAGCCAGCAATGCAATGTAAGTGCCTGTCAGTGTCTGTGAATCAATAAAACGATGCTGCAGGGAGGTTTTTTTTTTCCTTTTTATGTACAGCGTGTCCATCTGCTCTGAAATACACTAAATTCAAGTTCTAGCTGCATCAGAGCTACAGTATAGAAGTCGCCTTCAAATGCCTTATATAAACATTAGTATGCAGAGTAACAGCCCACTATCACTCTGGAGGAAACAGGTTGTCATGGAGATTCAACTCAGCCCTACAGACCTGATCGTGTTTATTTCCTCCGCACAATCCGTCCTCTCTTCTTCCAGGGCGTCCTTGTGGAGTTCCTGTGTCGTCCTACCTCTGCTGGCTTTGACCTGGATGTCCGCCGTACTCGCCATGACGGACAAGCGCTCCATCCTCTTTCAGATCCTCTTTGCTGTCTTTGACTCCTTGCAGGGCTTTGTCATTGTGATGGTGCACTGCATCCTACGAAGAGAGGTAAACGATGCCTTTAAATGGATACTTGAGGTAAAGGTTATGAATAATCGTATCCATAGCATCATTCAGGACTGATATAGAGCATTGACTGAATGGATCCAGTCTTTAAAATGTCCCCAAAACATTTAGCAGCAGCTAAATAAGCACTTCTGTTGCATCCAGACATCAACGTTTGGCAGGAATTTCTTGATATTTCCATCAAAATCCAAATTTAGTGTAAAACTGACAGTGGTGTAAAGGTTCATAAACTAATGTTTTCATGATTGCTGTGAAATTAACTAAAGCTTTTACATAGAAACCCACTTTAAATGGGCCTAAAATCATTTACATCCTATTGAATATTTCCTTTTTTTAATTTGATGAAAGTTAGAACAAAATTAGCTGCCAGCTGCAAGTAGACTTTTAACAAATAATAACAAAAATGTTTTTATGTGGTCTATCTATGTTTGTTAAGATGCAGTAAATATATAAATCATTGTATTGATATTGTACATTTTATATTGTAACCAAAGTCCCACATTCTAAATCAATTACTGACTTTGATTTTTTTGTTTTAATCTCCTCTTCTCTCAGGTTCAAGATGCTTTCAGATGTCGACTCAGAAACTGCCAAGATCCAATCAGCGGTGATGCAACAGGAACCTTCCCTAATGGGCATGCTCAGATAATGGTAGGCACGGTTACCCCTTCTTATCTGCACCCATTAGGGACTCTGTCATTTCAACAAGCTCCAGTGTTCTCTTCTTACTTGTAATACACTCACACACACCCTCTGTTCTCCACATCTGTGTTTTTGTTGTCACGTTTTTTTAACTTTCCATTTTTTAGCCAGCTTCTAATCTATGAGGCATTGCTCCCTTTAGTTTCTTTAATATCCCACATGCTTTTTTTAACACCTCTAATTACACACAGGCCAAGCACTCAGATAAATGACATTATTTCCTCATGGTTTCTAACAGCTCCATCCTTCATGCGTGTTTTCCACTCATTCCTCTCATGATGAGGAAACAGAAGATTGCTCCCAGCCTCTGGAAGGGGACGCCGGTATTTTCATCTAACGCATCATAACAATGATCTGCTGTTAGCATTCTAATACCCCCTTTGAGTGAAATAGTTTTCACAGTTGCAGAATGGTGTCAAGGCCATTTGGTTCAATACGATTATTTCCAGTAAGCACAAAAGCGTTGCAGCTGCCTCAGCATATTTTTTTCTGTCCTCCTCATACATTATTTGTTGATATATTGCTGTATTCAAGCAGAAAAAGCAGCAGAAGTTTTTTTTAAGCGCTTGGAAACAATAAAACACGATGTTGACTTTGCAGGTTGGGAATGTGGTTATATATATTTTTTTGTAAACACATAAAGACATATTATTTGTAGTTAATCTGACTGTTTTCCACCCACAGACGGACTTTGAGAAGGATGTGGACATCGCCTGCCGATCAGGTACGGAACAGATGTCTCTTATTGACTTACTGTTTTTTAGTAGCATGATGATGTTGTCTTGGAGTGAATATCATCTCTGTTAGGTTTTAGGGAGAAATTCCTTCCCTAGCGAATGCCAGTGGATGGGTAATTGCTTGTTTTGTTTGTACTTTTAAGTCACAGTAATTTTATACCTTTAAGTCACAGTAATTGTTGGGGGAAATGCACGCTAAAGAAAAAAAAAGACAGCCATGAACAAAGAAAGATTGTGCAAATTATCTCCTGTGTAAATAGCTCTGGCTACTTGCAGCAGCCCCAAGACCTCGTCTGTCTCCAGTCTCTCAGACTAATGAAGAGGGCTTCCTAAATGGATTTTCAAGGAATTGGGAGGCTAACTATAATTCAGAGCCCATAGAAATACAGATTGTTACGAGACTAAAAGAGCTGTCTGGTCTTTTTGTGGCTAAAATACTTCATGCTGTGAGGAGTCGTAAAGCTGAAGTGAGTGAAAGCTACCTGAATCCAAACAAACATGATCATTGTCCTTCATAAATCATGTTCATAAAAACAAACCCTAAAGCAAAGACACAGTTAAAGGAGTACGCTTTATTTTGAAATGCTCTTGCAGCCTTTTTGTGAAAGGACTTGATGGCTTTGCAGGGATTCTAATGCTCTGAGTAAAACAATGTGCTCCTCCAACCAGTAAAGGTTTCTGAATAGATAAGTCTGGTTTTCTTTGTGGTGCTTCACAAGGTCATCACCAATCACTGAGTTAGTGTTAGCTAACGCTGTATGGCAGAGGGGATTTCAGGGAAAGAGCGAAGCCTTGCTTGTTTATTTACAGTGGCGTTCTCCAGAGATGCTAGTGCCTTCCATTGTGCTGCTTTGTACTTTGTGTAATGTCACACTCGTAGCATTTTCACAGTTATTCATCTTGTCATTACCAGTTTTCTTTCGACAGCTTAGATTCCTTTGAGAATTCCTTGATATTGATTTGAATTGTTCTGTTGGTCACATGCTGGGGAGTTTAAAAACAAAAAGCGGTGAAGCTGATTGGTTATTGAGGAGTTCTGACTAATCCTCATATCACTCTGCCCTCCAGCGCTCCACAAAGACATGGGCTCTTGTCGCGCCGCCACGATAACGGGCACCCTCTCCCGCATTTCCCTCAATGATGAGGAGGATGAGAAGGCCCCTGAGGGCCTCAACTACTCCACGTTGCCTGGCAACATCATCTCCAAAGTGATCATCCAGCAGCCTTCAGCTCTACACATGCCAATGGGAATGGGCGATCTGAAGGACCAGTGCATGACCGACAGCAGCATCGACATGCGCCGCACCGTCTACCTGTGCACCGACGACGCCATGCGGCAGAGTGACCACGACATGGGGGCTCACGACATGGAGGGTCATCCGGCGCAGGGTCAGATGATAGAGACGGACTACATAGTCATGCCCCGCGCCGCCGCAGGTGTAGTGTCGGGGTCGGGTAACCTCCCCACCCTCATAAAGGATGAACCCAAGATGACTTCCGCGATGGACACGCTGCCACACGAGAGGCTAAAGCATTACAAGATAAGTCCTGACTTCAACATCGGCTCGGCAGGCATGGACCACATGAATGTGAACCTGGAGCAGCAGTATCCAGGCGCTCCAGAGCAGATGCAAAACCTGCCCTTTGAACCCCGCACGGCTGTTAAGAACTTCCTCGCCGAGATGGAGGAAACTGGGGTGCTTTCTAGGAGCGACACTGGCTCTACGATATCTATGAGCTCCTTGGAGGTATACGTGGAAGAATTCAAACCTTTATACACATTTAATATGCTAATATCAACTTCAACTGAAAATTCAATGAGGTAATTCCCTTATTTTTTTATTTTTCCAGAGAAGAAAGTCAAGATATTCTGATCTGGACTTTGAGGTATGTAAAAATAATGTCTCGTTCTGTTGTTTCCAATGCAAAAAAAAAAAAAATCCCATTTTTGCTGTTGTGTTAGTCATTTGATTTACTAGTACTTGTTGTGCCTCTTAAGCTTATTGGAGCTGCACAGCCTTGACTCATCTAGATTTATTGACATACTATGTAGTTAAAGTAAAAGCAAGGCTGTCAGCTGACAAACAGGGCAGTAGCTCTCATCAACATTTTATCCTCCTCCATCTCCTTCATCCATTAGCTATGTTGATTTCTAAACTATATGCTTTTAAAGTCATTTGCACATTTCACATCTGATTTTATCACTGGTCAGCACTGATTATATTGGCTTGCAAACACACATTCAAACCCCCTTTTTGGCAGGTTACAGCATTTCCTTTGCATTGTTAAAACATGCTTTACTGCATATATAAATATCAACTCCGTCAAAATACAGGAAACGCGTAGCTGCTGGCAGCTATTTTGGCATTGGTCGCATTTTCTTTAAGCTTAGATGCACACGGCTGCTTAAAATGGAAGATTTGTGCCAAGGTTTGATCACAAGGATTTCCCTTACACCAACAAATCTCCAAACGAGGTCATTTATCACAGAAGAATTATGTTTAGCCATTAGGTATCCTATAACCTAACGTTTAATTATCTTGGCGTTTCCTTTATTTTGGCAGTCATTGGTATATATGCAGAGGCAAGTGAATTTGTTTCAAACCTGGCCTATAAGTAAACTACCATGACACTAACAAATTGATCAGCGTTGGAGGGGGTGGAGAGGAAGATGCATTTCCATTATTGGCTGTCAATACCAAAGCAAAACCCCTTGCCATTGCAGAAAGTCATGCACACCAGGAAAAGACACATGGAGCTGTTCCAGGAACTGAATCAGAAATTTCAAACCCTGGACCGATTTCGAGACATACCAAATATGGGCAGCATGGTGAGTAACAGGAAACCAGGGGGGTGGCTGTCTGCTAATTAACGAGAGCAACATCCAAATACTCTATTTAGATATTTGGTGCAGGACACGTTATGTGTGATTGTGCAAATGAGTGGCTATGTAGCAAAGTGTGCCTTTCTTTATGTAGCGAGCCTGCCAGCATCTGAGGGGCTGCTTCCTATAAGCTCTGGAGCATTTTTCCTCCATGACGCCATCCTCAAGGCAAATAAAAGACATTTGGCAGTTTTGCTACAGTGGAGTGCATCCATTCCAATGCAAGACCATAAATGCACTTTTATTTACATGCACATGTACCTACTTAGCGAATCCATCTTTTTTTCATTTTTTTTTTCATTAATGCATGGCAGATTCTTTATTCTATCAGCATCTGCACAAAATTTAGCTAACAGCAACTGTATGAGTGTGTGTGGAAGGCAGGGAGATTCTTTACCGGATGCAGAAGTCAGGCTAATTATGCAATACCTCGTGACCTTGCTACAAACCAAAAGTCTCCCCATCTGTCTCCACACCTGGCTGGAGCTGCAGACAGTAAGGACGTCAGGCTTACATCATCTGTATCAGATGAGCATCTTTTTTATCCTTTTGTTTTTGTTTTTTTGCACTGAATGCAACATATAGGAGTCTATTTTGTGTCCAAACACCAGGAATTAGATGCTGCCGGTTGAGTTAAGACACTGGCCTTTTTTCTCACCCCTCATTTCAATCAAGCATTCAGTGTAAATTTGAGAACAGTTGCTTAGTTACCGTGCGACTTCTATTTTGCAGATAACAATGCACTAGTTTTTTGGGTTTTTTTTCCTAGTGACTCTACTGCAGAGCTGGCAGCAAACATTAGTATCCATTTTCTATTCCCTGACGGGGTGCAGCTTCTTTCCCTTTATTCGTGCTAATATCTTTGGGACTGCACATTCAGATGAATAAAAGCAACACATACAAGTTACTGCAGATCTGCTCATGTTAAGAGTGTAAGCATGTTCCCATTTAATACACTGTCATTATCTTTTGTTATTCGATGCTTCCCTCAGCATTAATCCATTATTTTCAATTAGCGATGCTAGGAGCTGAAACAATGCCCTTTTGAATGAACTGACTTGACTGGAAAAGTCTATTTTGAATTTTAAAAAAGTGGCGTTTTAGCCACTGAGGATGTGATGCTACTAATATCACACACTGTTGGCCGTGTTCGCAGGACAAGGCAATGCCAAAACAGAACCCATGGGAGAGCTACAATCCAGCCTGTGAATACCAGAACTACGCCACTATGAATGTACTAGAATCTGACACCAAGGACTCACTGGAGATGACGCCTGCAGAGTGGGAGAAGTGTGTCAACTTACCCTTAGATGTCCAGGAGGGAGACTTCCAAACAGAGGTCTAAAAAGGTGACGGAGGATTTTTAAAAAAATGCAAACTTGGAACGGAGGAGACGGGGAAGTATTTTGCACTGAATAAAGCAACAGACTTTTCTAACAGCCTTGGCAAACATATCTGGATCTTACGAGCGTGGCAGGGACATTATGTGCCAATACAATATAAGGACTGGTGAGAGAGGAAAAGAAGAAGAAGAAGAAGAAGAGAAAAAAAAGACATAAATAAAAGGGATTAAAAACATCAGTGTTACTTTTTGTATTCTCACTAGTGTACTTAGTGTGGGGCAGCCTGGTGTACAATATTTACCATCATGTGTCTCAAATTATCCGTTGATGAATTGGCTGAAAAGATTAAAAGAAAAAAAACAAACTCTAGATGAAACCTCACAAAGCAACATGCCATGTGGTCCCAGCTTCATCGGGTCAAGTTTTGATTTCTGAAAACTGGACCCGGGAGCACAATGTATATACTTATGCAGTTTTTAAAAGTTTATAACAGTCTGTTTGGCCATTACTACACTTTTTACTTTATAATATAAAACATGGGAGGCAAAGAGGGATTTTTCTGTCATATTAAAATGAATGTTTGTCAAGCTACATTCTTCATTGCTTTAAATGCAATAAAGATAATACTCACTTTTATATAAATAATATATTTCACAACTTTAATACTGCAGAATCTGCTTGAAGGATCCCAGCAAGCTCTCTCATCTGCAGCTCTGTATAAAATATTTAAAAACAAAATGTTGTATGGTGTAAATAAACTTTTGTCTACATATGTTTTACTTGTGCCAATTTATTTTAATGAGATAAAAAAGGAAAAAAAGGACAAAAAAAAAAAAAACGAAAAATTGCCAACCTGACCAGAAATTATAGCGAAAAATGTTAACATTTGAAAAGGAATGTAAATAAAAGAGGAAATATGTTCGTACTGCTTCAGAGGTCGTGTCGAGTTTATGTTGTGTGTTGGTTGTGGAGTGCATCATGTGACTAATATGAGTGTTGTGAGACTTCTCTGAGCCTTCACTTTTTGCAGCCTTCTGTTTGCCTTGTACAGTTTTCTGCCTCGCCTCATAAATCCACCGACTAGATCCGATTTCTAAATTTAGCTGGGAAGCATTTAAACTTCTAATATGTCTCCGAGCCTCCAGAGGGTTCTTCTGATAGGATCAGTTCCCACAGACAGACAGGTCCAGACTAATGGGAGGAGGCTGCCAGGGCTGAGGGGAAATCTTATTTGTTCTGTCTGGTGGTCTATGCAGCACGACTTCCACTCTGACAATGACAGAGACAGCGTGAGCTCCTCTGTCTCTCTGGAAAGTCCACCGAGCAGCAGGAGGAGGAGGAGGAGGAGGCAAAAGAACACGAAGAGGAAACCATGAATGAGGATTGTGTTCTCTGACATAAAGATGCATTCAAACTAATTGAGATAATAATATCTGCAATGACAGTGCCTTAAATTATAGACCAGATGTGATAATTTGGTGAATTTGATACAATATGGCTGCAGGTTTCTGTCAGAGGGTATTTTTCTTATTTTATTTATTTTTTCTTTGAACACCAGGTCGACACCATGAGTGCCTTCAAACATACTTTCGTTTAGTTTCAAATGAACCAAAGGTTCATTATGAACAGGACTGCTGAGTCAGCGTAACACACCCATTATTACTATTATTTTATTCAACTACAAAACATGATTGTTTGGTATTATCCTGCTAAAATAAACAAGGCCTATGAAGAAAAGAGGTCCATTATTATTAGAGACAGATCATTTACTTCCAAACAATCGCAGTTTGTATTTTATTTTCAAAACAATTATGTCCATTAAATCATAAAAGATCACATTTTGTGTGTTTTTCACTCAGTTTTTTGTAATTAAACTGATTTCTGATCAGATCAGGAGTCTGCAGCCTTTAAGAATGAAACATCAATCAGCTAGAGCCACAAAATAAAAGCCTCAAAATTAAGAGTTCATCTACCTTTGTGGTCATTTTGTGTGTGTGTGTGTGTGTGTGTGTGTGTGTGTGTGTGTGTGTGTGTGTGTGTGTGTGTGTGTGTGTGTGTGTGTGTGTGTGTGTGTGTGTGTGTGTGTGTTTGACAAACAGAAACAAATGAATTAATCATATTGTTTTGAAAAGGCAAATCACACAAATGCTTGTAACAAAAGAAAATGTCAAAAATAAGTTGTCCAGTTAGAGATTGTGATACCTTCGGTTGAAGTTTGTCTTCAAAATATTTTTAAAACGCATCAAATTGTTGTTTATTTATGACTTAAATAAATAAATAACAATAAAGCGCTTAAGGAAACAGGCTTTAATTATAGGAATAGTTTGCCCTGTTATCTTTTGATGTCTTAAAATTGAATAAATTCCAATTCATGTGTAAAGATTTCTTCCTCTGTTAGAGCCATTTGGTTAAAATTTGTAAAAAATTTAGAATTTTTTGGGTGGATTTGAAGTGAAACTGCTCTGAATGTCAATTCAGACAATAAAAGTGATCAATGCACTCCATCCACTTACTGCAAAAACTGCTAAAAATACCCTTTTTTTATTGTCAAATTAAATGTAAACATTATGAAAGCTAGAAGGAGCCACACTAGAGGGGCTGCAGGGCCACATGTGGCTCCAGAGCCATGATTTGCAGACCCCTGGGTAAGACTTGTGAATTGTTTACTTTACCCCCCGATTGTCATGGATGAGTGATCATTTGATTTTGTGGAAACTGACAAACTGTCTTCACTGATGATGATTTTCAGAGACGGTTCTGAGCCCACGCAGTGATTTCCACCACAGATTTGTGTTTTTGTTTAACGTGGCGTTGTCTGAATGTCCCTACAGATCGCTGCCATCCGGTGTCACTTTTCAACCATGTCACTGTCAGTCGTCACAGAGATTTCTCCAAGGAAGAAAAAAAAAATCTGTTAGAACATTTTATATGTCGTCTTTGCATGGGAAATAATTGCATATCGCCCCCTCAGACTTAGAGGAACATCTGAATCTGTAAGAGAGAAGCATCCATCGTCACCATTTTCAGGTCACACGTCAAAAATTTAAAGAAATCTCCTGATAAACATAGAGTTAGTGTAAATCATTCACAGCTAAAGCAAGAGGCGTATCCGCTGAGATGTTTTGGATTACATATTTATAGTTTTCAGTGGTTTGTAATAAAAGCTTTAGTGAAAAATTCACAGAATCTTATCAGAAAAAGCTGTTTCCAGATTAAATTTAAGAATAAATGCAAGAAGAATGCAATGAATAAATGTATTGTTGCTTTCCTTCTTATTTCCACAGACTATATTTTATTTAGATAAAGAATAGACAGTGTCACTATAAATATTAGGAGTTGGTTTCAGGGTTCTTGCCTGAAAAATAACAGCTTTGGTCTCTTACTAAACTTTAATTTTTATGTAAAAAAGCCAAAATATCAGTTGATTACCAAAATAACTGAATTCCTTTTTTAATTCTGTGTTTTTGTTTCTATTTTAAAACAGATATCAGAGATGTATTGTTGCAAATGCCTTCTTGTAAAGCAGTGAGTTGTTTGTGTTTTTCTGTCTGTGTGGAGTTTGTGGACAAACCTGCTGCTCAAGTCTTCATTGAGCAGAGCGGTGACTTCGACAGGCTCACCAGAGCAAATAGGTGAAGCTGCCTTTATGGCTGCAAACACTGAATCAACATAATTACATCGATCCTGCATCAGTTTGTTTCCCCCCTCTGAGGCAGGTGAGCTGCTTCTCACTCAAGAAGCTTTCTGAGGCTTTAAGGCTCAGGAGAAAACCGATTTTTCTTCACCACTCTTCATGATCTGTTTTGCTGAAAATACATGCATTGTGGTAAATGTGCAGGCAAATAGAGCCTGTTTTGTTGCAAACACCTGAAGGTTTTTCCAAACTATTGGATGCATTCATGAGGCGTTTACATTTTAATCAAAGTTTAGATTTTTCTTCCTGTTCAACATATTTGATCAGCTTTAGAATTGATTCTATTGTTGAATATGATGTGAATTCTAGTAAGAAATGAAATGGGAAAGTGCTTTTTTTTGGGAAGCCTTTTTATATTTTGTGTTTGTTTTTCAGTTTCTAAAATTGCCCGGGTTAAATATTTCATTCTTAATTCATTTAGCTGCATGATACTAAACAGTATGTAACTTTAGTGTTTGGTCATATGAAGGAAAACTTCCTATTGGTGTCAAACTGCCCTGATATGATGCACACAACCCTTTGTGACTGCAATACCAATTTGCTCTTAATTTGAAATAAACTGAATCAAAATTTACATTAAGTTAAAAAATATACATATAGACCAAATCAACATAAAAATGCACATTCCTATCAAACTTTTTTTTTTTTTACCACTATGGCTGAGGCAAAAGTTCCCAAAACTTACTATACTTGTCCACAGCACAAGTTCCACTAAAAATGAGGTAAAAGTTAGAAAAACTCCATAAATATGAAACTTTGGGAGAGTCTGCAGGAAGTACTTAGCATGCACTGTAAAATGCATTCCAGTTTCTTTTTCTGCAAAGCAGTAAGATGAATGATGGATTCAGAGACCCACAACAGTGGCTTTAAAGGTCTAGGACTCCTTATGGTGCTCTACAAAATCATCTCTGCTTTTTTTGAAAGCACCCTTACAGGTTAAAAATATGTGCATTTGTCTTCAGGCTTTTCTTATCAGATGCTCAAATGTTTTGCATACTTTTTATGGCATTTTTTGTTTTAATCTTCAAAAATTTGAATTTTAGTTTTATGCAGTTACAGGCTTGAAAATCTCATTCAGAGTTGGTGACAAGCTGCAAAATTTAAGAACAAGTGCTGCTCTTGAAACTCAGCAGCATTCACCAAGGCGAGGGCCACCGGGCCTAAAAGTTGCACACACACTTGCATAAATAAAATATTACAAGGCCTGATAATACCATTTTTATTTTTCCTGCAGCTTTTCTAGTTTTTCCTGAATTTGAGTTTGTAAAAACCTGGTGATATAGTGAGTCGTATATAAGCAAAATAATAAAAAGTTGCTTTTCTAAATTGTTTACTGCTTTTCCTTTGTTTTCACACAAAGAGCAATCATCTGACAGCAGGGAGACGGGTTCCTGTGTTTATCTGTCCACCACAGCTCACACACAGGACAGGGTCTGAACGAGAGGCTAATTTGTAGATAAACAGCAGTGCATCCATCATGCTTAAAAATCAACAAAGATTCACTGTCCACCTTGGAATTACGCTCTTATAGAGACATGTTTGTATTATCTTGCGTTTTTCTAAATTCTTTTCTGCTCATTTAAGTGAGAAAAGAAGTAGAAGTGTTTGAAAACTTTACTGCACAGGTTGTTGGAGGTGAAGGATGCACACCTTATAAGGACAAGAGATTCAGTGAGACCCTGACTTGTGTAGCTGGGGGGGTTCACACTCCTCAGCTGGATCCTTCACCAGCCTGTACACATCAGTGGACACAGCACAGATGGACAGCTCAAGCGCAGACGGTGACGTGCAAGAACAACTGTGAAGTTGTGTGATATTCCTTTTTGTGCTCAGCTGGGACTGACAGCTTCTGTCTTGTAAATTCTAAATGTGAAGAAGTGTGTTTTGATATAAACCACTTTTCAGATTTTCTTTGGGTGCAACTTTTTCCATCATGCACACATTTTTATTTCACTAGAGAAAGAATAAGATGGGTGGAGATGAATGCACTTTAATGGTCAGAAAAACATCAAATAAATAAAATGCATTGACTTTGAATAAAGTTTCTGGGCTTTTAGGTTAAAAATAGTATAATGATATACAGAATATATAGAATATAATTGTCTGATAAAGGTAAGTGATGCATCTTCAAATCACATGCACGTTGGCTGCAGCAATGAGAAAAAAATGAGTAAATTTCAAATTTAAGTATGAAAAATGTTTAAAAAAAAATACACAAAATAAACAGTCCTGGTCTGAAGCTGTCAAGCAGATCCAGGATTAGATCACTCTCCTGCAAAATAGTGCTACTCCTTTAACAGATTCATTCACTCTTTGGTTAACACGTACTTACATTCGCCTTGCAAGAAGAACAGCACTCTATGTGCAGGAAGGAAATAAGAAATGAGACAAGACTGGCTTTTAAATATGAGAGATAACAAGCAAAG
Source organism: Callopanchax toddi (assembly GCA_006937965.1). Classification (NCBI taxonomy): domain Eukaryota; kingdom Metazoa; phylum Chordata; class Actinopteri; order Cyprinodontiformes; family Nothobranchiidae; genus Callopanchax; species Callopanchax toddi. The sequence goes on from SSNR01000024.1 coordinate 2,454,717, forward strand.
TAGCTCCCTGAATGGCAAAAAAATCCTCTGATCTGACTCGTTGATCACACAATCCGCTCAGTTAGGCTCCGGGGACGCCGTGTTTTGGGCTCAAAGCTTATTAGGTTTATTGGTAAATGCAGAAGTGGAATTTCCACATTGAGGCTTAACTCAAATTACAAGGTAGGAGCATACCTCAAAATAATTGGAGACAATATTTAATGCAAATCCATCCAGAGCGGACTGTGAGCACTTATTATACGAGTTAATCCAAGGATGGATGCATTTTACTGTCATTCTACTCTTACACATGCACTAATTACCCAAAAAGATGGTCTTTTAAAGCTGCACGGTGGTGCACGTATTAACACAGTTTTTGCACCTGTCCTTGTGCATCAAGGTACTTAATTTTTCCACCAAAACCATGCACGTTGGTTAATTGATGACTCTAAATTAATTCTATGTTTAAATGTGTGTGTGTGGATGGTTGGTTGTTTCTAGTGATGGACTGCAACCTGTCCAAAGTGCACCCAACCTCTTGTTGATTCCCTGCAACCCTGAACAGGGTGAAGCAGATGGGTGTTTATTTTATTTATGGCTAAAGCTTAGACCTAATGCACGTTGCAAGATTGCTTTTTTTTTTCTTGTTCAACTTCTGCAATAGAAACTAAAATAGAAGTTAAAATCAAGCTGCAGAAATATCTGCTGCACAAACTGAATGACTCACAGCATGACGACGACCAACAGCTGGTGTCACATTTTAATTTGAAAGTAATTGCTCACCCTGTTCATGTCCTGACTGCCAATAAGCACAACTTATTCTGAATTACTTAGAAAATAGTTAAAAACTTTATAAAATTAAATACAGTTTAATAGGGTTAGGGTTAGTGTTATGGTAGAATGGCAGAATAAATATTTATTGGCATTCATATTTACATTTTATTTAATATCCAATTAATCCTCTTGACTTTATTGTTTACCTTAGCGCCTTCAGTACGATTTAAAGCAGCCCAACAACAAAACAGAAACACAATCAACACCAGATTGGCTGGTTTTCCCCTTGTGGGTCTTATTTTGTTGTTTAGAAAGAAGCTGAATTCACAAACAGCTCTACTGCTGTTTGTCTTTAAAGCATTATCACAAAAAGTCAGCAGCTTATCTACAAAAGTTTTCAAACATTAGTCATGACTGTTTTCCCTCCTCCCAATAGCTGTGTCCTGTTTGCTTTCATTTATAATTCAGACAGCTCCTGATTTCGCCGAGTCACCCTGACGTTGTCTTAGGCATCATGTGAGGCGTTTCTTTTTTTTTGTTTTCCACCATCTGCAACAACATTCACAGATTTCTGAGTTGTGTAACTGTGAAACTTCTAAATAAAACTACAAACTGTTAAGTGAGGAGATGAGAAAAGCATCGTAACCGTCTAAAAAAAGATGTATTATATGCAGTTATGGACATTTTGAGGAAAATACTGAAAACTATTAAAGATTAAACACAAGATGATCTTGTTTTTCTTTTAATAAATAAAGAAAAAAAATCTCAGAGTAGTAGCAGAAGACCACAGGGTGTCAATGAAATGAAATGCACTAAAAACTGGATAAATAAAGACTTTGTTTGACTTTTTTTATTCCTTTAAATACAGTTAGCAGGAAAAATGAAGCTGATTTCTACATAAAATAGCACAAACAGAGGAGTGGGCGCCCATCATAGTAGATTACAGTCATCAGGCACAAACATTTGGTCTCCAAATTAAACCTGTTTGACATAAATACACCGAAAAAAAAAGTTAAGCCATTAACAGTGCTAAGTCACAAAACTGCAGCTGATCAACTTTACAGCACTGCAAACATGAAACATACTTTAATTAAAAGAAAAACTTTAATTCATTTTTACCGCTCTATTTCCATCTTTACTCCCAACACTGACTGCGACCCATCGCTGAAGCCAGAGAATTAAAAACTTGGTGTAACTGAAGCGCTGCAGATGCACTTGGTCCTTTACAATTCACACATGCAAGTGCAACAAACTGCAAACAACTAAATGTAAAAGCAAAATGAACAAAATCCACTCAAATTAGATGTAACCTTTAAAAAATAAAGTATAAAGTGTTTCAACACTTGTTATTGTTTTATTATAATAAACATCTTAGAAGTAGTGTGTTGCTTTATTTTGACGCAAGCTGTAGATGTTATAAATGGACAGTTAAATGGGTCTAGAAAGTACTTAAATGTGTTCAGATGAGGCCTAAATTCAACATTCTGCAGTCTAAGTAACTGATTTGTGTCAGACTGGTGAAAATTTGAATTCTCAAGGTAGAATCGAGCTGAGAAGAGACTCCCAGAATCCCCAAGTCATGAATAACATTGAGTGAGGAAGACGACGATTGATCTGAGCTGTCTCGTTAAAGGTGAGGTTCTGAAAAGGCTGGAATCTAAAAGACTCAGCTGCAATCCCTCCTTCAAAGCAACAAATTAAATGAAGACAAATCACTTTATTTGTTAAAGAAATTGTACTTTCTAGTCCCTTTAAGTTTTGGCTCTAATATCTACAGGAGGTTTTTTTTTTCAGTGCACGTATTCATCATCGCTTAAGTCTGAGTCATCAGCCTCCACCTCTCCTTCGATCACAGACTTCTTCCCTCTGCAGCACGACACCACCAGGCCAATGAGGAAAGCCTGCAAAAAACAACAAGCAAAGCTCAAAACTCAAAGAAAAAAGGCTATTTCACTTCTTTTTTTTTTAGCAGTACGTTTAGGAAAAACTATTTTCCAGCAGCTTTTTTTTATGCTGAAATGAAATCAAGCATTCCTTATTTGCCACTCTTCCCAGAAAAAGACAAAACTCCTTGAAATACTTCTGAAATAAAAGTTTTAGGTTATTCTTGCTGCATATTTTAAAATATATATATTTTTAGGCTTTGACAAACTTTCCCCCAATTTTTAAAACTTGCTCATTTTTAAAAACAGATGAAGATATTTTTTGACTTACCCCGATAAAAACCCAGTTCCCGAAGTAGTAGATGGTGCTGAAGAACCAGAACTTGTGCAGAAAAAGATACGTTCTTGTCACGATGCATTGATCTGAAAGACACAAAGACAGATCTATTTTTATTCCTAACAAATGCACAAACAAGCCAATAAAACTTTCCGTGACTTTTAAGCATGCATTATGACTTCAACCTTTTTTTGCTTTAAAACAAAACATCTGCTCGACACAGATAGCCTCTCTATGGAGAGAAAAAACTAAATGAAACACAAACAGCAGGAAGCAAATAAAATGTGACACATCCCATGCTACATGCTGGATATGTCTGCGTTATAAAGGTGTCTGAACTCACTTAAGTGCTAAAAAAAACAGGTTTCCATTACTACATGGAGTTGTGCCTCAGGCTATTTTATTATTCTAACCATAAAAGACAACCAGTAGTCTGAGGAGAGGAAAGTCATGTCACTGTCTGTGTGGATATGGCTGAAGAAATGTAGAAAACTGGAACGGTGGAACGCTTAATGCTTCAAACGTATCGACTTTTACGCACCGAAAACAAACAAAAAAAAGCTTTTAAAAAACCACACAAGTAGACAAGAACAAATTCTAAGATGATACAGTCCTACGGTGTACATTTTAGGACATCCTCAGGTCTCAGACAAAAAGTCCTCAGTCATTAGTCCTCAGACCAAAAGTCCTCAGTCCTCAGACCAAAAGTCCTCAGTCCTCAGACCAAAAGTCCTCAGTCATTAGTCCTCAGACCAAAAGTCCTCAGTCCTCAGACCAAAAGTCCTCAGGTCTCAGACAAAAAATCCTCAGTCCTCAGACAAAAAGTCCTCAGTCCTCAGACAAAAAGTCCTCAGTCCTCAGACAAAAAGTCCTCAGTCTTCAGACCAAAAGTCCTCAATCCTAAGACCAAAAGTCCTCAGGTCTCAGACCAAAAGTCGTCAGGTCTCAGACAAAAAGTCCTCAATCCTCAGACCAAAAGTCCTCAGGTCTCAGACCAAAAGTCCTCAGTCCTCAGACCAAAAGTCCTCAGGTCTCAGACCAAAAGTCCTCAGGTCTCAGACAAAAAATCCTCAGTCCTCAGACCAAAAGTCCTCAGGTCTCAGACTAAAAGTCCTCAGACAAAAAATCCTCCGGAAAAAAGTCATCATTCCTCAGGAAAAAAAATTGTCATCTGTCAGAAAATAAGTTTTTAATTGTCAGAAATTTTTTTCAGTTGTCAGTATTTGGACCCCATATCTGTCATACAAAAAAGTCATCAGACGAAACGGCCTCAGGTGTCAGACCAAACGGCCTCAGACGAAACGGCCTCAGACGAAACGGCCTCAGACGAAACGGCTTCAGAACTCAGCCTACCGCCTCAGAGAGAAGCTTCCTGCAGGTGGCGCCTGTCCCAGGTGTAGTGCTGGTTACCGTAACACGGTACACAGCCCCTCCCTCTCCTCTGAACAGTTACGGCAAAAAATAAAGAGGCAGACCTGAATCCGCAAGCCGCGACCCGGGTCTGGATAAGCAGAGGGAGACGAAAAGTAAATCCTCCTAAATAAAACAAGTACTCGTGGCCTTGCAGATTTTTTAAATGCAATTTTAAAAAACAGCGCATGTGTTCTGCTTCCTCCTGAGGAGATCGGTTGCAGCTCCGACGCCTCAGCAGGTGAAAACGGGGCTGCGGGCTTAACTCTGAACAGACAGGTGTTCGGTTCTGATCTTTTTAATCTGCCGTTCTGACGGTCCGGTCGGTACCAACGAGAGTGTTTAAACAAGAGAGGAAGGTCTCGCCTCGTCTCCCTCTGCTTATCCAGACCCGGGTCGCGGCTTGCGGATTCGGGTCTGCCTTTGTATTTTTCTATTTTTTGCTGTAACTCTTGGGAGGAGAAGGAGGGGCTGTGTACCGTGTTACGGTAACCAGCACTACACCTGGGACATGCGCCACCTGCTTCTCTCTGAGGCGGTAGGCTGAGTTCTGAGGCCGTTTAGTCTGACACCTGAGGCCGTTTTGTCTGAGGCCGTTTAGTCTGAGACCTGAGGCTGTTTTGTCTTTTGGTCTGAGGACTGAGGACTTTTTTGTATGAGACCTGAGGACTTTTGGTCTGAGACCTGAGGACTTTTGGTCTGAGGACTGAGGACTTTTGGTCTGAGGACTGAGGATTTTTTGTCTGAGACCTGAGGACTTTTGGTCTGAGACCTGAGGACTTTTGGTCTGAGGATTGAGGACTTTTGATCTGAGGACTGAGGACTTTTTGTCTGAGACCTGAGGACTTTTGGTCTGAGACCTGAGGACTTTTTGTCTGAGACCTGAGGACTTTTGTTCTGAGACCTGAGGACTTTTTGTCTGAGACCTGAGGACTTTTGGTCTGAGACCTGAGGACTTTTGGTCTGAGACCTGAGGACTTTTGGTCTGAGACCTGAGGACTTTTTGTCTGAGACCTGAGGACTTTTGTTCTGAGACCTGAGGACTTTTTGTCTGAGACTTGAGGACTTTTGGTCTGAGGATTGAGGACTTTTGGTCTGAGGACTGAGGATTTTTTTGTCTGAGACCTGAGGACTTTTGGTCTGAGACTTGAGGACTTTTTGTCTGAGACCTGAGGATGTCCTAAAATGTACACCGTACAGTCCAGAAACGGATAAAGAGAATATCTGATGATTTCAAAACTAAATTCATGGTATAAAAGGCTCCAGGTTTGTTGGATATTTGGTTACATGTTTTATTTAATTTTCTGTAGAATGGGGTTTATGCACGGTCACTTCCTGGTTGCGATAGAGGCTGCCGCTCCCTTCCGGTTCAACGCTGTTCCCACACAAACTGGACAAAATGGATTTTTTTACCCGTTTTCTTCAAGACCTGCCGCGCATCACGGTAAACGATGTCCACCGGATTTTTGAAAAACACACAGAGACGTCTGCGAGCAAGCGGGTGAAGGACTTTAAGCTGTATATAACCAGCTTTATTCATGAAATTGAAGGTAAGCTAACAGCGTTAGCTCGTAGCTTCCATCATCAAAAAACAGTGAGACAAATCTATATAGCCGTGATCGTGGGCTCCAACTGCTTCCCAACTTTCAACTTTCTCTGGTCTAGCTGTACGTTATCAAACACCAAGTCTTCATTCACCAAAAGAATAGTTGTTCCAGTGAAATAACACACGAACGGCGCTGCGCCTCCTCCGTTAGCCTCCTCCTTTAGCCTCCTCCACTCGGCTCTTTGACTACTGTGCTGCAAAGTGTGGACTGCAGACACGGTGTGGTTAGAAATGATCACGTTTTCTCTTCTTAAGTTCACAATCCTTCCTTTTTGTAGTTATTTATTCAGTGGAAATGTGTGGAAACGGACTGATGAATTCTATTCAGCTGATGCGGTACACAACGGAGCACAGCAGTGTTCAGCTGTCGAGGCTTCCCGTCCGCTGAAACTTATATGATGGCTTCATTTCTTAGTGCTATAATATATCTATCATACTGTACTATACTATACTATTACTCGTTTTGATTATAAACAATATCTTTAGCTGGAAATGCACTCTAACTCTGGAAATCTTCACGTTTCAAATGGAACCGGAAATGGTCCCGCGAGGTAATTTTAAACCGGAAGTTCTACTAAGTACTCTGTGCATAAAGCCTATTGTTCTTATCTTTTTATCTGTGATAATAACAATGTGTATGGGTCTTAAAAGAGTTCATGCAGCATTTTGGAGTTTATTTACATAAATTACGGCTTTGAAGATAACAAAAAAGCTCTTTTTGACTAGAAATAGGTTAAAAAAACATTCCTGTCCTATTAAACAATTCTATACACTCACACAAAGAGACTATCTAAGCACAAATAGCATGTGATAATGAGGCGTTTCAGGTTTGAAAAGTTTCTATTTACTACAGAAGATGATGCAGAGGAAGTCAGATGATGAATTTAGAAATGATGTCGTCATATTGCCCAGAAGAGTACTCTCAGATCATTGCAGCTGAGCAGATGGCGGTGCAAATCTGCTTAGCACCATTTTCTTTAAACACTTTTGCTAGAAAAGTAATAAGTAATGATTTTGTGCTACTTTCCTTATTAGTAACTTACAAGTCTAAAATGAAGCTTTGACTGTACAGAAATCTACTCATTTCAATTTGATTAGTTTTAATATAAAAGCCTTTCATCTTTAATATCAGACTTTATAGTGAAAACCCTGGCTATATAGTGCAATTGTTAAGTCAAAATCCAATGGAAAGTGGTGCTTTTGATGCAATAAAACAAACTGAAAAGCAAAAAAAATCCAACAAAAGGACTTGACATACAAAGGAGAGCAAGATGATTGATATTAAATGAAAAACAAAACGCAAATGTAGCAGAAAGAGTAGCATCCTGGATTTTAAACATCGAGTCTCTGCTCTCCTGTTTTTGAGAGAGTTGATATTGATCAGACTGCTTGAGGAACGACAAGAATCCTTACGCTGACTCATTCCTCTTTATGTGTGTGAATGAACACTGGAAGGCAGGGGAACCGCTGATGACGTCAAAAAGTGGAAAGCGCCAGTGATCTGCGTGTGCTGTCTGGCTTTCTCATCAGTAATCTGATTGTTATGGTTTGAAAACAAGAGGAAGAAAATAAACACATCTCATCTGATCCCATTTCAAAGAATTATCACACATTCTTCAGCAAACCACTAAAAGAAGGGGAAGACAATTCGGATTAAGTTTCATTTTAACAGAACAAAGTGAGAAAGGAAGTCCATGGAGCTGAAGTGAGGACTAAATGTGCTGTCGGGCTTTATTAGAGAGCCATCTGGAGCATTAACTCTGACCCTGCTGAGCTGCTCCGATCACACCGTCTCTAACACAGCTCTTCACACTGACTTGAACCCCACGAACACTCAGGTCACACTTATATGAAGCTACATGACATCGAGGTCCAATGCAATATTTTACTGGGGTTCAGAATTTCTCTATTAAAGCCCAAACTATCAAAGAATCTAAGGAGAAAAAAAAAAAGAAACGTATCAATCTCCAACCTATTTATGTTACAACAATGATTAAATGGAGGAGAACAGTTTAAGTCTCAGGATCAACAGATAAAACGTCTCTCTGTTCCCCTGACTCCACGGTTTCTCTCAGCCATCTGTAGCTCTCCAGCTGCTTCACTGAGCCACCAGGCTCTGAGTGAGACCTACAGATGGTTCACAACAGTGGTCTGCCTAAATATATTATCATGTACAACACTGACCAGCTTCACCTTGAAATCATCACTGTTGTTTGATAAAAGCACGGGGCCAGCGTGCAAGTGCAGGTAATTTCACCTCGACTCATGATACCCGGGACAAGTACTGCCCCGCGTATCCTGATGAATTATGTATAACTTTCATCTCCACATTCACATGTACAAGCACATGGTGTTCTTCTGAAAGCTTCTTTAAAAAAAATAAAGTTCGCCAACCCCGTGTGCTTCTGCTTTCTCTCAATATAAAACGCACTAAAGCACTTTTATTCAAGTGTCCTTTGAGGATGCTGATGTTCCTTCGGTGAAATTATTTTTAAAATATCTGGCTTCTCATTTTAGTGCCGGTCATGAAAGTTCACCGAAAGCATCTTTTCTGCGGCGAAAAATCCATTTGTGCGGTGCTCAAGACCTCTAGATGCAGACACACAAGACAACGTACAAAGCAATAACTATCATGGCTCGACCTCACCACAAACCTCTGATCACAGCTACAGGAAGCAGAGAGAGAGAGCTGCACATTTCTGAAATGAAGGGCTTGTTTTTCACTGCTGTTCTGATTAGGAGGAACCGACTTAACTTAGTAATGTCCTGAAACACATTAAACATACAGTCACTGTGAAAACCTTCTCTAGGAATGAGATTCTTTAAGAAATAACTTTATTACATCAATTAAATACATCATAAATATAATAAATTTAACTTGATTATGATTTTATCCTGTTCTCATACTGTTGTGGAAGAATACTGACCCACCTATCTTTATAAAAGTGCTCCAGACCATTAAAAAGTGTGGACTTTTGTTTATGAATAGTTCTTTTAACGCTCCATCAGAAGACTTGAGGTCTGGACTCTGATTGGACCATTTAAATGCCTCCGTTATTGTCTTTTAACCATTTGCTGCTATGCTTTTGATCATTTCCTCATTGCACGATTAATTTTGACTAAAACAGACAAACAGAAGAGTAGCAGACTCAGTGACTGCAAGGTGTTAAGGATCTAGCTAGAAAAGTCCAAACCATAAGTCTTCCACCGTCGTGCTTTATAGATAAAATGATGTATTTCACCAAATATGGGGATGTACTTCTAAATTATTGTAGCTGTAGCATCTTTTTTTCATTGTGCATCCTCCAGATGGACATTTGATTTGCAGCATCTGGTAGATTTTTACTCTTCTAAATCCCATAAAAGCAGTAAGGATGGATTTAGCTTATCCATGATTATTGCGATTTTTTGGCTTAGTTAAAAAATTAAGTTCAATAAAATAAATAATAGTACTTCATAATATAGAATGTCTTGTGAGCACTAGATGATTTTTTATGTCCTGATGTATGAAACTTTTATATAATTAATACGTTTAATTACTTACCTGTACTTTTACCCATTTTTTATTGCTGTAGTATAAGATTTCACAATACATATGCATTAGTTTGACAGAACTATCATGTTTTAAATAGAAGACAGGTGCTGCGATAAGACAAGACAAACTATATGTCAAACATGTCAAACGGTGAAACAACAACGTTATGTAAATCACATTTCTGTTCGTTTCTGGGAGCTTGTTTTCTATGTCTGACACGGCTGCACGTTTTACAATTTGAAGGCTGCTTTTAGATTACTGACAAGCTGTTTTATTTCTTTGACTCGAGCAGCTCATAAAAGGAAAAGCTGGTTGCTAAACGCTTCTTTACTACAAAACAAAGTCAAACATTTTATTTGTGCTGCTAGAAGCTCACTTTAGTTTACATGCATTTTTTTCAAACTGTATATTGTAATTAGAGTTCACAGAAATCCATCTTGATCAGAGATTTAAATGGAATCCAGTTTTCTCCCAAAAAGATGCCGTCTGAAATGAAACACTTTTGTTAAAAGCTACAGGGGTCTGTGGATAACTAGATGGACACTTTTCCTTCAGGAGAACACTGACTGACATTTTCTATTGTCATGCAAATTGATAATGATCCTCTTGCTGCAAAGAAAATTACTATTAATTTGTGTTAGGCTTCAAGAAGCCTCGTGTTGAAAATTGCTCGGGCACCTGACACCTCAGAGGCAAAGCATAAAATTGTGACCATCTTCTCCCCCTGAAGCTCTCTAAAAACAACTCTGTGGAAACGGGCAAGTTGCTAGGAAACAGACTGCTGTCTATAGTGTGAAAATACTCCTGTGTATTAAAATTTTTCATCACTCCGAGTCAATATTTCTTCCAGGGTTAGAAGTGGGCATCGAATCACGGTGGAAATGTAGCTTTAACTGTCAAAAGTGACGTCTCTGAGAGTGTGAAACTAACACACATGTGCATAAAAGACCCAGGGAAAACAATGGAGATAAGAACCATAGGACACTTTTAATAAAATGAGATTCTGGGCTAAAAAGAAAAAAACCTTGTGGTTAGATTTATTGGTATAAAGTATGCTTCTATCCTTCCTGCAAAAAAGCTGTTTCAACAAAATAATTTGACAGAGCAGTCACCTCTAGTGCAGACAGCCATAGAACTGAGTGTAGGCAAATTCACTGCTGCAGCGGCTAATCAGAGAAGAAACAAATACATTTAATACACGATTAAACTAATTAAGATGAATACAGCATCTAGCATGCAATATGGAGCTGACTGAAGCGACACTCACACACGTTTATTTCTCTGAAAACAGCCGTGCTTTCCATCAAACGGGACACGGAGGAAGACTTCAAGATTGAGGTTGTCTGGGGCCATGTCAGCCAGTTTCTGAGAATTAATTTCCACTGTGCTGAATAAATGACTAATGGTATGGCAATGACCTTATAGTAGATAATGGAGATTTTGGCACAGAACACCTGCTTGCCAAGATGTTGGTGTCATTACCTCACTGTGTCCAGCTGGCCAATCAGTCACCGGCTTGACTTCTAGCCTCTTGTGTCCGAGTCTCGTACTTATTACAACATAATGTCCCTCCTGAGTCTGTGAGAGTTGATGCAATTCTCTACCAGAATACTGCCGTTCTTATTTTTCATATCATCTGAGAGGAAACTGAAATTCAAAGAATGAATAAATGCGAATGTTTATGTTTGTCAATGTGATCAAATGTATTTTAAAGCACGACAGGCGAGTTCTGGTTGATCTTATTTCTATCTCAGGTCTTTGAGAAGCTTTTACAGTATAGTTTATTTAGATCACACCTGTGCATTTATAGCCCACTACATGCACATCATTAGGAAGGCCCTCTTAAAGTCTCACAGTTCTTTATGTAACATTGAAAACCAAGTGGGACTAGACTGTGCCAAAACCCTGAGGACACAGGAAACTTTTTGCAGTAAAAATGTTAAAAACTTTAAACCTAAAAGGAAAAGTATATGGATCCACAAACAGAATATTCAACGCTAGTTCCAGCTTTACATCTAAATTCAGTAAACACGAAAAAACATATAGACAAGAAATGAAGGCAAACAAAAGCTTGTGAGCTATATAAACTAATCCAGTCTTTTAATGGAAATATTATAACCTTATAACTGGATTACCTGCAGGATAAGACCATAAAACAGGTTCAGGAGAACTCATCCTGGACCTGAACCCTGAGAAAAATCTCTGGAGACCTGATAATGTGGTCTTCCTTCTTCCTAGATGAAAGAAAAAACTTCCAAAGGAATGATAAGCCAAGTGTTTAGGACTATATCAAAGAGGATCTGAGAATGCCATTTCAGTTCAGCATTTATACAGCATCCTAACTGAGGTCTGCATGTGCATATTAATGAGATGAGACAATATACAGTATGAATGTTTCAAAAAGATTTTCTGACCCATACGTTAAATAGAAAGCTTTAAAGAAAAGTCATTAACTCTGTCTACGTATATCAGATCCTGGAGAATTTGAGGGTTTCTGTGACTCTGCACAGAGTGTGATGTCTGCTGGAAACAGGCTTGATCACAGCTTTTGGTCTCTGGCCCTGTTGCTACCCTCTGCTCTTGTCGACTTTACAGAGAAGGCACAGTTCCTCTCGAAAAAGACTTTATCTATTACAGAGAGAGAGCTGATCAAGTGACAGAGTCTCCTCTCTGACAGGGAGCTCTGACTTCCTGCAGGTTGACAAACCATTAATGTCCTCTCTCTTCTTCATTTACCCCTTTTTTCTCATGATTCCTCACCATTTTTTGTCTTTACTCTGTACTAACTTAGAAAGAATTAAGAAAACTAATATAAATTATGCAAAGTAATTATTCTAAAATGTAGAGTAGTAACATATCCGTGTGTCCCCCAGCCAATGTAAGTGATTAACTTTAGGTTTTTTAATATTCTGACACATTTCTAAAAGAGAAACTGTCCAGTTTAGTAGACAGTCAGATGATCTATTTGCTGGCTGTCAAGCGTGCAGCCATTACTCAAGTCATCCACCATCTCACAGTAGCAAACACTGAATATTTTAGCAGACTAAAGTCTTCTCTCCTCACGGAAAATGAGCTGTACATACATGAAAAAAGTAAAAGTTTGTTTTATTTTCCTCCTAAATAAAATGCTGTTAGATGTGCACAGTATCAGCTGATTAGTGATTGTATTCGCTCTCAGTCGTATGTGTTGCCTCAGCTTGACACGTCCTCCTACTCATGGTAGGTGGTACAATGGTTGTTGTGAAAGCAGGAGCTGACTCAAAGATGGCTAAAAGGATCTTTTTACTGAACTGATCTAAAGAGAAATGAGAAATCCTGCTGGTCAAATCAGATTCACACAAAACCTGAAGGTCCTTGGTGCAAAAACCAGAACTTAATCTGACTTACTTCATAAACCAACCCTACTCTCTGGCTATATATAAAATATTATTTTTAAAAAGCCAGTAAATTGCAATAAGCAAAACAACAAAACAGTGCAGAATCTGCTAAATCTGTTTGAGCCACTTGTAAGACTAGTGGTACAAAATAAACATTTGACAATATCAAACCAAATAAGGAAGCACAAATAATCATGTAAACAGAAGCATTATGGGGGACTGTCAGTTTATCTAATTACTGTGCATGACAGCAGTGGTATGAGTGTTATGTTTTAACAGAATGAGATGCAATAATTTGACCAAAATGCTTATTATTCATATACTTTAGCATATTTAATTGGAATATAATTTTAGAATTTTGTCAAAATATCTGCGATTTTTGCTAAAATGTTCAAGCTTTTTGCATGAATACGACATCACATAAGATTATCAAACAATGAATTAATTTAAACTGCTTTAAAAACACAGAACAATCTTCGAAACCCTCATCAAAAGACTGTACGGTAGGGGGAAACCTAAAGCCACAGCTTCCCTCCCCAGAGTGAGGTCACTAAGAACAAGATGTCTGTCTGCTGGGACATGACAAGTCAATTCTAGGTCAACTAAAGGGCTCTCTGGCTTTAATTTACGTTAAGACCCATGACTCCATCATTAGATTGTTTTTCAGTCAGAATTTGGCAGAAAATATAGAGAATTTATACACAAATACAGGACTAGTAAACTTAAATAGAAGTGTGAAAATGCTGCTTGGATCCAAAGTAACACAAATTAATCTGAAAATTAAAGTTATTTAATCCATTTTTATTGCAGAAATTATGTGCTGGATTATTTAGCACACTATGCTGCTGTTATCATGTTTGCTAAAAGTTAATTTAATTAATCATGACTTCTGGCCTTCTCTCTCTTGCTCTCTCACACACACACACACACGCTCTCCTTTTAGTCCAATACCCAGTAAACAAACATTTCTTGTTAATTAGGGCTCAGCAGAAGTTAAATAAAGTGTAATACCTCCACCAAGGCAATAAGCAAAAGGAAGAACCCATTAACTTTTGAAGTGGATCAGGATCACTTTCATTAAAACTGCAAAACACACAGCGATGGCCTCGGTGGGGGATGTAGGCTCTAAACATCCTCATTTTACAGGGGCTTTCAGTAGAATGCCAATTTGTTAAACGCAACACATAAAACAGTAAAAGTACATAAATAAATAAATAAATAAATAAATAAAACGTGAATATTTGCTGTCTATTTATGATATTCCAGTCTATTTCTACCTTTTGTTTCCTGCTGATGCTAATTTTTATGTAAATTCTTTGCATTTTAGACTTATATAACCCAACCTTTTACCTTTGTAGTGCTTTAAATTAATAAAAAATATAAATTTTTACAACATTATGGCCATTCCCTTTCAGCTACGGGTTCACAATTTTAAAAATCTGTTCCCTGAACAAAACTTTAGATGGTTAGAAAAGGAGCAGTAGGAAACAACATATACTTGTCTGCAAGAATGAGCAACTCCTACTTAACTTTCTATATCTGAACTCCAGTCTGCTTCGATACACACTTGACATTTCAACACATCAAATCTCATTAGCAGCTCTAATTGCATTCCACTTCTGTCAACTGTCATTTCAGAAAGCATTTATGCACAATTTCAATCATTAATTATCCACTGCACAAATAATCTTCTGGTAACAATAACAAACATGTACAGAAAGCCAAACACTTCAGCAGGTGAAAGGTAGACGCGTTGGTACAGATGAATTCACTCCGAGGTATAAACGACTGAACCGAGGAGGAACACCAATCAGAGGCACTACTAAAGCTACTGAGAAGTGGAGTGAAAACATTGATTACCTTGTTGCTATTTATTGCTCAGCTAGGAATCTTTTACTTTGGTTTCATGTGCACATGTTGTCACTTTAAGCGCAACGATACACAGAGATCACAACAGTGGGTTTTGGTACGAGACTTTCACCTTCCTGTCTCTTTGACTTCCATCCAAACACTCCTGGATGTGTAATGCTTGACAATTTGAAAGTTTATCTTAACTTGTCATTAACTGGTGCTGCTGCAGTTATCCTCCTAAACAGGAGGTGTCTCTAAGGAGGAAATAAATCATTAAACAGCAGGAATTGCAGCAGAAGAAAAGTTAAACCAAAACGTGAAACTAAAGGAAATTAAATCATATCCTCGTGCAAACAAAACTACACATACTAGAAAAAAAACCTGCTTTCATCTAACAGGTAAATAGATCAGATTTTATTGGCGCACAAACGTAAAAATCGGATGCATCTTGAGACATAAGGCCGTCCACTGATCCATTTGCACAAATTGGATCATCCGAGCAGCTGTTAGTTTCATCCCTGACCACAAGATAAAAACTGTTCATAAGACTTGAGCCTTAAACCACGAGTCTGTGTCAAGTCTAGAGTATTTAGACGTTGAGTTCAAGTCAAATCAAGAGTCTTTTAAAGTGTGACTCCAGTCCAAGTCTCAGACGAGTCCCGTCTCTGTTGGTGTGAAGCTTTGAAATAATACAGCTGATTCTTTGAATTTATCCACTTTTTTGGAACATTTTCTTCTTTAAAACCATTAAAAACATCCCTATACTAAATTTT
The DNA here is from genome assembly GCA_006937965.1 of Callopanchax toddi. Taxonomy (NCBI): domain Eukaryota; kingdom Metazoa; phylum Chordata; class Actinopteri; order Cyprinodontiformes; family Nothobranchiidae; genus Callopanchax; species Callopanchax toddi. The sequence continues at coordinate 2,470,242 of SSNR01000024.1, forward strand.
ATAGTTTTTTATTCTAATCACTGAAGGATAAACACTTAAAAACATAGAAATGAAATGAGAGACATAACAGTATGAACTTAAACTAATCGGTATCTCTAATTTAATCCATCTCTGCCTCTTCTCCACAGCACCAGATGGACCAAGACTTGACCATTAGTCAGATGAATTAATTACCATAATAAAGATCACTAGTGTGATGTACATTTACACACTGATGTTTTCATGGCTGATGTACCTTAATATGCACTGGCAAAGGGACATCTATAACCCACATCCTGCATAAGCAAATGTTTGTTCTTGATTTAATTTGTTCTAATGAATAATATATGATATAGATTAGCAAATAACATTTTACATTTACTAGTTGGGCTGTAAATAGCATTTAATGTCTTCTCCTATAGACTGTGAGGAGTAAATCCTTAATGGTGTAAGTTCACTGCTTGTGTAGCGTGGTGCTAGCAGTCAGAGACTTACCCTCAGGTGCATCTGCGCCACATATCCTCGTGGTGTCGTTTCCAGATGTGGATCCTGTCTGGGGCACCTGACTCTGATCAAAGAACAAAAGGTTTTGTGTTTAGGTTTAGCAAAATATCAGAAAGTACTTCATGCAAAATACGATTACAGTTTTTCAAAATGTAGTACCGTTTAAATTACCTTACTTACTTAAATTCTAAATAAAACTGATTATTATATTCTAATACAACTTTGAACTTTGAATTATATATATATGTATAAACAAAAAATGTTTGTTACATTAAATAGGCAAAGGTAATCAAAATAGTAACAGGCTAAAGCCAGAGTTTATTCACACTAACCCTACAGCAAACTGAAATAATCTGAAAAGAAAGAAAATAAAAGAGAGACAAAAAGAAACAAAAATGGAAAAAAATTAGAAAGAATTACAATTTCCTATCCCAAACAATTCAAATTATAAACTCAATCAGTCCTTTGTGTAACCTACTGGTTTTTTGAAGATAATGACTTTTAATTGGTGATAAACACCATCCCATAATGTGACTCCCTATACTCACATTCTTACTGGACATCTGTCAGGTCTAAGTTATGCTGATCTCCTCTAAAATTAAAACAACTCTGACTAAAGTTAAACAGGTTTCTGTTAGCTACTTGAAACATCAATTTCAGTTTTTAAATAACGCAATATCTGAAAATGTAAATGTCTGCATCATAAACCTAAACTAGTTACTGAAAAATATAATTTTCCTCTAGAAATAACAGTATTTTTTAATTGATTTAAATTGATTTGATTTAAAGAGATTGCATGTTTATTGTAGGTGGCTGTATTAATTAGTCTAATAATTGAGCCTTGAATGCATTTTTCCAAGTTTCAACACAATATAAGATACAGCATTACCAGAGAGCAGTACGCATTATGCAAATATTTGTCATTTAATAGTTTATACCTCCATACAAAACACCAACATGTTTAGATAATTTCTTTTTGATAGATGAGGTTTCCAGCAGAGTTTATGATCAATAACTATATGAAAGAAAGTAGGTTAACTGAGAACAGGGAAATCATGTTCATCTATAAAAAGAGTAAAGGAATTTACCAAAAATAATCACCTAAATGTCTAAAATAGTCTAGCAAAACAATTTCATACATATACCAGAAACATGTGCTAAAGTCATATAGTAATTATGGACAGGATTTTAATGCATAGCAGTGAAGAGGAGGGAGTCTGGATTTTTCACTTCAAGAATACATCTCTGCTTCTGATAATGTGCTTCCACTGATGTCTTCAGGTCATGACCTTCAGCTCACACTAGGAGGTTTGCAGCAGAGTGTGAAGTGGACATGATGAGTCAGCTCCTCTAAATTTGAAGCCATTGTTCTCAAACAGAAAAAAAAAAGTGAAAAGCTCCCTCCAGCTCACAGTCTCAGTCTCAAGTGGAGGAGTTAAGTTTCTGTTCTAGTTCTAAGTGAGAGAAAGACAGATGAATCAGATGCTTTGTCTGCAGTAATGAGGGAACTGGACTGGTTTATGGCAGTGACGGACTTTGGATTTTTTCTGGTCCATTTATGTCTCACCTATGGTCATGCGATCTGGATTGTGTCCAGAAGAAGACGTTTATGGACACAAACAGCTGAAATAAACTTCTTTAGGTGGAAGCTTGGACTTAAGAGATAGCGTAAGGAGTTCGGACACTTACAGGGAACCCAGAGCAGAACCGCTGCTCCACCAAACAAAAAGGAGCCAGCTGAGGTGGTCCACGCATCTGAACAGGATGCCTCCTGGTCACTCCTAATAGGAGCAGACCCAGACCTCACTGGATCCATACTGAGGGATCTATAGATTTGCCTCAGGAAGAACTGGAGAGTGCTGCTGAGAAGAGGAATGTATGGTTTTCCCTTCTAAACCTGTTGAATTTATAACCCAAGTGATCAAAAAGAGAACAGACTGTATGGAAATAAATCTGAGGTGACTGATCAACATAGTAATCTCAGAGAAAGCCTTGTCTGTGGATCTTATGCTGTAGAACCAAATTATATAGGTATTTCTTTTTAGTTCATATCAAACACCTGTATTCACCAAGTCTAATTCACATTATAAGGATTCTGAATACAAATAAAATAATAGGAATCCAACTCCTGACAGAGGTAGACTTGAAAATCTATCACAACCAAGTGACCTCCAGCAGGCCACTGGCATGAATGTCTCTGAACAATCAATTAGAAACCGACTTCCTGAGGGTGGCCTAAGGGCCCCGTGACCTCTAGAATGCACTGTGCTCACTGCCCAGCACAGTGGAGCTCAACTGGCATTTGCCAGAGAACATCAGAATTGTCAGGACCAGCACTGGAGACCTGTACTTTTAACTTTGAGCTCATGTGACAGACGTGAAAGGGTCTGTAGAAGCCACGGTGAATGTTATGCTGCTGCTACACTGTTCAGCATGATGGGTTTGGTGGTGGGTCAGTGTTGGTCTGGAGAGGCAGATCCATGGAGGACCACAGAGACCTGTACAGGATAAAAGATGCAAATCTGACTGACATTAGGTATCAGGATGGAATCCTTAGACCTATTGTTAGACCCCTCACTGGTGCAGTGGGTCCTTGGCTCCACCTGGTGTATGATGATGATGTCTGGTCTCATGTGGCAGAAGGGTGCAGGCAGTGCTGGAGAATCAAGGAATTGATACCTCCATGTTTGCCCGACTTGAATCCAGTAGAACCTCTCTGGTACATTACGTTTAAAGAGGCTGTTAAAGCTGTTGCCTCGCAGCAAAAGGTTTGCAGGTCCAAATCCCAGCTGTAGCCTTTCTGCATGGAGTTTGCATGTTCTCCCCATGCATGTGTGGGTTTCCCCCCACCGACCACAACAGTTGAGTCGTTTAGGATAAAAGCATCCCCTAAATAAAAAAATGTAAAAATAAACATTGCACCTCAGACTGTTCAGGAGCTGAGTGATGCTCTGGTCAGGACCTGGGAGGGGACACCCCAGGACACCATCCATCACCTCATAAGGAGCATTCCTTGATGTTGTCGGGCTGCATACAAGCATGTGGGGGCCATTCAAACTACTGAGAAACATTTTGAGCTTCTGAAATGACATTTCTGACCTGTAGCAGCAGTTTTTCTGTTTAAATTTCTTCAAATGAAGCCCTCTGTAGGTTGACCATTTTTATTTTTATCACATGATGTGGCATCTTCCTAACACATTACCCATTCTGTGATGGACTGGCGAGCTGTCCAAGGTGTCCCCTGCATTTCGTCCCCCATGACCATAAAGCAGTTCAAACGATGTATGGACATCACCCATTCCATATCACTATGGATATCCAGCATTTATTTTACAGCTGAGATCTCATCTTTTCACATGAACGACAAAGAAAGAAAATACATTCAAATACTTTAAGTAAAACAATGCATGAGCAGGTAGAAAGAATGTGAGTCATACAGCAAGTTTTCAAATGATTTCCTCTTCAGTTAAAGAGAGAATGTTTTAGCAAAACAACACCATGATTCATTTGAATTAGGCTGCATAAAATATATATATTATTTAGACGCAGCACACAAACACAAGTATGCACCAAAACCAAATGCACACACACACACACACACCCACAGAGAAAGAGCAGAGCTACATCAGAACACACAGAGGGTATACTGTCAAAGAACAGATCCACACAGCAAAAGCCACATTGTCTGACAGATAGACAGAATTTAAAAAGAACAAGAGTCTAAAAGCCTGGCTGCCAGCCCGCAGAGACCGCTCTGCTGCCTACACCGAGCCGGACCAAAGTAGTTTGAACCCACTGACTAACTGACAGACAGTGCCTTTCCTGCAAACCCACCCTTACACTGAGCGCTCTTCAGGGAAACCAAACAAACACAGAAATTTACATGAATTTTTCCTCACCTGTACAAGATATTTCTGGCTGCCATACATGACATATTGTGGGGCCAGACTGTAGATCATGTAGCTGGTGTGTAGGACAATCAGGAGAAGAATCATGCAGAGGAAGAGGAGAGCCTGGGGACGCGTTCTCTTCGGTCGTATTTTGTACAGCTAAAAAAAAAGGAGAAAATAACACATTGTTGTGTCATAAATTTGACATTCTGGGTAGTAAAAATTCAAAAACCTGATGCAATACGCTGGAAAATACCTGATATTCAAAACCTTTTGGGGGAAATTACTAAGTAAGAGGCATAAAAAAAGCTTTAATTAACCACTACTTGGAATAAAACAGCACGGTTGCTTCTGAGTAAACATTTAAGAGCAATGCTTGAAATCTACTTCACACATCTTGACTGCACCACTGATAAATATCTCATTTAGGTCTAAATACATAATTTATAGAAATTCTTTGACCAACTTTTACTTTTACTTTGATCACCCTGTTTGAACCATTTTAAAGGATTAACTCTTTGTTTGTTGAAAAAGTATCAGAAATGGAAAAATATATCTGGGTTTATTTTTTCTTTCTTTAAACAAATGAACCTGTGTGTGACCCGTAGATTTAGAAACGGGCTGTCCTCCTTTAACTACGTGTCCTATATTTTGTTTTTATTTCAGTCTCGTCTGCAGACCTATTAGGTAATATCTATTAAAATGCTATAGGCCTCAGTGCTGCGGTTTCATCAGTGAAGCTGTCCCCAGACGGTTCAAGTCATGCCGTCCTTGTGTTTCACGACTGTTTCATGTTTAAAGTTTACTGTCAAGTCAGCAAACTAGTTTTTACCACAAATGCTCCATGCTACACCAAAAACACACACATGACCACAAAGACTGACATCAAAACAGAAATGTATCTCATTAAAATTCCTGCTGATTTTGTTTAATAACTACAAACAAGAAAAATTCTAGTGGATTTCAAGACACACTTGTACTCAATGAATCTTACACCGTCTTAGCGTTTTAGAAGTCAAAATAATTGAAAGTCTCAGTTGTATGCTTAGGTGTTAAGTTTAGTCTCTTAAAATAAAAGTTAGATACAAATAAACGCTTAAAAGGTGACATTTGTGTCACTTAAAAAGCTGAAAACTAAAGCTGTTGGGACTGATGTTGATTTTTTTTTGGGCTCAAACATAATTTTTGTGTGTTAATTGCAATTTGAGAATTGACTTTTCATAGAATTTTATTTTATTTTTAGTAGGGGTGGGAATTTAACGCATTAATTCCCATATATTTGAAAAAGAAAAAAAAAACGCAATTAATCGCAGTTTGATTTGATGCAAGTGGAACTAATGTTTGGTTCCCAGTTCCAGTAGTGTATTGTTTTGTGACAGATGTTTCCGGTTTTGCATGTGCGTGACAGACATAACAGTAAATCTAATAGGGAACATAATAAATAAATAAATTGTGCGGTTGTTAGTTTAATGATCTGTCAGCCGCATTTATTGTAATTCTCTAGCGTGTTTAGTTCATGTTTTACTGATCTGTGTACACTGGTGGAGCTAGCGCTAATGCTACTACTACAACTACATAGCTACACATCTAAAATAAATAATGTTTGTACTCCAGTTAAATGAGCCTATTGTTTAAGACTAGCAATAATAAATCTGCTAATAAAATAATAAAGTACTGTACTTTTAGATCTGCCCAATTTGACCTAGGGATGATTTTTTTCTCTACTATTTTGAATTCCCCCACTAAAAGTATTTTACATTTTAAAAATAGCTTTTGGGGGCAAATTGTCTTGTACTAATAAAATGCAAAAATGCTATTTAATCGAGTCCCACCACAAATTTTTAGGTAACAGACGTCTGGTTGTTGCTCACCCTTATCCAGAAGAACCAGATGCCCAGGTTGCGAATCCCAGCCATGGATGTGAGCACAAAGTACATGGTGATAACCGTAATCAGGATGTAATCCAGTGGGAAAACCTGTGACATCCAAAAACAGAGGTAAGTCTCATTCCTTATAGATATATACATACCATAAACCAATTTATTTATTTTTGATCCAAACATTCCAGTTATTTAAAAACTAACATCTGTTTCTGAACATAGACATTGTATTCCAAATCTTTCAAAACACCTCTGAACTAGTAAATGTTGATCACAACGCCATTAGTTAATACAGTATATAATATCACTTCTTCAGGCTCCACCTACAATTTAAACAGACCAGTTTTGATGTGAAGCACTTAATTTCTTAAATACTAGTCATGCTTCTAAGCACTGATCTTAGACATTTAATCAATGCTGCTATCTGTGAAGCAATTCTTTATTGGTCGGAGCTGTCTGTCATTTTTTTCCTCCAAAACCTGCAGTGGAATACCAAGTAAAATGGAGCGTGTTCTAGTCGATGTTTATGTACAGCGGCAGGAGCCGAGAGGCAAGACGAGATGACAGTGATTGAATTTCCTGTCAGTCTCAACATTTCACATAAGAATTATTTACTTTCTAAGTTTTCGGTCTTTAAAAACATTTCTAGCATTGTAAAAAGTTATGTAGAAATACAAAATCTAAATGTTTTAAGGAACGGGGTCACAATTTCTGAAGTGAGTTTCTGTGGAAAGATTTTCAACTATGATGGTTTTGAGATTATTAGAGGTGTAATAAAATGACCTGGAATTCACTTCATAACTAGTTGAGTCAGAACAAATCTCTGTTTCTCTTAATGGAGGCTGTTTCTAAAGCTCTTCAACAGGTGAGATTTGTTCTTTTTCTTTCACAGAAATATTTTCTACCTCAACACTCATCAAGCTCAAAGAATAGCACCTAAACTACTAAACACCATTGTTATTTTTTATCGTTACTTTTTTCAGGATGACAAAATCTAACTGACTAAACTATTCTTGATTCAATGATTTTCTTGCATTTGTGACAGCAATATTTGTGCTGACTGGGTAAAAAACACAAACATTTTACAGGAAAATAACCTTAAATTTACTTTGAGATTTGATGTTTCTTTATTTGAGTTCATAAAGAAATGTAAAAAGTGGTGAATAAATGAAATGCAATGACTTGAGCCTGAAAACTTGCAGAGAGCCTGATAACAATCATTATTTAGAACGCTGTTAGGAATGTTTATTTAAACTCCACTGACCTGCAGTGTATTCCTATTATTTTGATTTTCTTTGTTTTGTTCATCTACATTTTTTCCCCCATTTAGGAGAAAACAGGTTTGGTACAATTTTAAACAGAAACGGTTGCACATTCCCACAAGTTTGTTTTACTAACAGCTTCATTGTTTTCAGTCAAAGGTCAGGAGATGTGAGGTAATCATTTAATGAAACAAACAGCTATTCTTTCATTTTACCAACTACATGTAGCATCTGATTTGCTCCCACTTAAAAGTCTAAAAACGGTCTTTGACAAAGTAGTGCTCCTCTTTGTTATGTTTCTTTGGGAAATTACAGAGATTTCTTTGTTTTTAACCAAAGAGCACAACAAGTCTCTGACTCTTACTTTGTTTAAAACTTTTTGGTTACTTATTCTGTTAAAATATTGGCATATCTACCAGATATTTAAAATTGGGCAACAGATAGATAATTAAAGTTTATGCCAATTGTCCTTTTAATAGCCCTCGATAACACTCAAAGGTTAAAACTCTAAAATTCTAAGTATTTCTTTTACAGAGTTAAAAAATATAGTGTTTCCATTTAACAATGCCTGAGATAAAGCCTATAATTATGCATTCATTTGGAGTAATGATGATGGAAACACGAAAATATGACTTTAAGCATATCCTAATTGAGGATAATCATCTTTTTGTCATGAGATATGAGAGGATACTCACAGGCTGTAAGGCTAGCAGTAGTTCATTCAGAGGGTTGGTTAGGTTGGTGCCAAAGATTATGAATCCAGAGCTGATGCCAGCAGAGTGGAGTGCTTTATCCAAACTTAGAAAATAGATTACACAATGAATACATATAAAAACAACACCACATGTTGTTTTTTATGACATAGCTGCTCAATGGGAAGATTAAAAAATATGACTTACTTTGAAATGAACAGGGCAACAATAAACAGCAGAGCAACCAGGATGAAGAAAACGCCCAGTACTATCTGTGAATAAATACATGAACATTTTAGTATATAACCAGGGGAAGGGTGCGTACTTAGTTGGACCTTTTATAAACCAGGCTAAAAGAAAATATTTTTGATAGTAGCAACTGGGTCAGGAAAAAATAACCTTTCTGTCAAGTTTTTAGTCAAGAAAAGACCATATGGCATGGAGAGCCTCAGTTTGGCACTGCTGCCAATGGTGACAGTGGGACGCAATGGTGCAGACCAAAGGGGTTGGGTTAGGTTGGTAGGTTGCAACCAGAGAGGCAAAAGATGGGTGGACTCCAAAAAGGCAATAAATCCAATCAACTGTGAGTTTTAGGCAAGCTTTGAATGCTAGAATGTCTGATACAGAATCCCAACCTGATCACAAAGGGTTTGATCACTGCCCTAAATGGCCACAGCCAAGCCTAAAGCATACAAACAATATTATTACAGTTGCATGCTCTTGTAATACCAGGTGGCTGCAAGTTATAATTAAAGTACAAAAATAAGACAATATTTAGCTTATAATAACCAAACGCACATGATTATTTTATAAGCGATATAAGTATGACTAAGCATCTATACAAAGACCCTTTTCACACATCAGATGTGTAACATAGGCGTTTCTATCGATGTGATAAAACAATTCATTCAGACATCGATCCCAATTCTTCTCCAGTTTTATCCAACCAAACTGGTAAAAGGCACAGAATCTGTTGGAGTGCACAGCTGGTTCTTACCAGGTTCTAATTAAGATCAAGAGTCTCAGAAATAACAACAAAACACAACAAATCATGTACTTTATTATTTATCACAAACTGAACCAAAGTGTAGAAACTACCTGTACCCCTGACTGAACAGGTTGTATTACAACCTTTATTAGCAACTATTTTACTGACTCAGAAATGTGATACTCCTATTAATCTTATCAAAGTAGAATAAAGAGATCAGAAAATTTAGTAGGTAAGTAGTTTCAAATGTTTCATAATCAAACTAAAAGATCAGCAGTTTTATTAGTTACAATGGGGAAAATAGTTATTTGATACATTGCTGATTTTTCAAGTTGTCCCACTTACAAAAATAGAGGTCTGTAATTTTGGTTGTAGATGCACCTCAACTATGAGACAGAATAAAAAACTATCCAGAAAATCAGATTGTATGATTTTTAAAGAATTAATTAGCATTTTATTGCATGAAACAAGTATTTGATGACCTACTTAACATTTTGTTATAAACTCCAATCACTGAATTTGGAGGAAAAAGAAGGATAAGAACAATCCCAAGAACACCATCTCAACTGTGAACCATGGGAGTGGAAACATCACGATTTGGGGTGTTTCTGTTCTGCAATGGGGACAGGACGACTGCAAAACACTGAGGAGAGGATGGATGGGGACACGTATCGCCAGATCTTGGGCAACAACCTCCTTCCCTCAGTTAGAGCATTGAAGATGAGTCGAGGCTGAGACCTAAAACACAGCCAAGTGGCATTCCAAGGTCCTGAAGTGGCCTAGCCAGTCCCCAAACCTGAATTTGGATAGAGCAGAAACTCTGTGCGGCCTGAAAATACAATGTGATTTCCAAGATATTTTTTAAGATTCTGTCTCTAACGGTTGAGGAGTACCTACAATAAAAATGACAGACCTCTCCACTCTTTGTAAGAGGCAAAACTTGAAAAATCTGCAGCGCATCAAATACTTATTTTGCCAGCTGGTACATGCACTTTTTAACAATCAGTGTCCATGTTCAGTAACTCGGCTCACCACGAGGATTAATGTTTTTTTTTTAACTGAACAGAATGTGCCTGGCAGACAGAGGTGCCACTGAAATCACAATCCCTTCGCTTATCACTCCACACCAGTGTCTCAGCATACAGTAAATTAATCTCCTAACTCATAACTGTTCAAATTTGAGTCTGAGGACTGTTTTTAAGCAGCAACTCTCCCAGTTAAAATTAAACTGCAAGAGACACTGTAGGGTAAAATGGGTAAAAGAATAGCAGTAAACTACAAGTAAATGGTTGAATCCCCGATATAAATGTGTGATTAAAATAGTATGACCTATTTTAGCTGTGTATTGCCTTGAATGAGTCATATCACTGAAGGTATATCAAGCAAATGTACCATTATGGACATTATCATGCAAACTGAAGGTGTTTTTGTGCACCTACGTAAAGAAGCATGATGGTAGCGTGAAGTAAGATAGGATGTGAAGAATGAGTCATCACTGAAGCCACATCGTCACATTAGTCTTTATAAATTAGTTTTGCAGCTACAGAAGGACTAAAAATATTTTACCCGTTAGCTGATGCAAAGTTTAAGGAGGTACGGTTTTGATTCGTAGCAGCAACAAGTCCTGTTCCTGTCCTCTCAGACTCCAGTGAGTTGCCTTCTAATAATTAACATTTGATAATCTACCTAATCTGATTATATTACATTTGGACTTAACTGACTGCATGCACTTGGCTTAAATCTGAACCTGATTTAAACTGTTGCATTTTTTTTGTATAGTGGTGTGAGATGACTTTGTGGTGAACTGAAGCTACAGTATAGAAATAAACTGAATAGAAATGCATTGAACTGACAATCAACTCCCCACTGTTGAGATGCAACAAAGATGAAATGCTCAAAAAAGAAAAGAGTGCGTCAGCAGCACCATTGCTCAAGGGTGTGATGAAGCGATCACAAACTGTCTGGACAACCAGCAGACTGTGGAATTTCCTCTGACACTGAAGAAAAAATATTTGAATTTGGGGTTTGTGGCAAAGATACAGGTCAAAAAGTTCTAATGCTGGTTGCAGGAAGACTAAGGTACACCCCCATACTTAATCCTAACACCTCTTATACTAATGTTAAGTGTATATCCTGAAACCAAACAGAAACTAAATATGACTTCTTATGATGTCCAGGAGAATTGTTCTATAGATTGCAAACTGACAGTTTTGAAATAATGATCAACGTCAAACACACAAGATTTGTATTTTAAATGCTACATGCTTCATGCTTTTAAAATGGGTTTCTCATCCACTAAAACACACATGCATCCATTTCTATTACACTTGTTCATATGGCAGCACGCCTGGGGACTGAACACTCAACCGTTTCACTGGAGGTCTTCAATTCATCACTGAGCCTAAATATGGAACAGTCCAGATCCCTTTACAGGACTCAGTCTGAGTGTCAAGAGTAACAGAAAGGCATGCAGCTTGAAAGTGTCTATATTACGCTCATCAATGCATCACCCCATGTGTTTCAAGGATTGAAGCAGTGCAAGTGTTGGAGCTGACATCTCAAAAGCTAGCACTGCTTCCAAGTGGCTTACAGAGGAGGTTTTATATGAATTCTTCCCTTCTGTCAAGCAGCCTTTAGGGAAATGTAGACACAGAATTAAGATCACACTGGTAAGGTCCATATATTGGCTGACCAACTCAAAAAGGAGTCAAATCAAAGACAGGGTTGAGGGTAGTTTGGTATACCCTTTGGGATGTATGAGATCCTGTCTGAGAAATGCACGACTCCCTTAGAGACTTCACAGTAAATTAGGTGAAGAGACTACCCGAGGGAATCGTGTACATATGCGATGGTGTAAAGTAGACCTGAAAGTAAATCTAGAGCAGTCCAGATCAGAACTTGAGCACAAAAGAACAGTTCAATAGAAGTAGTTGAAGTTTTTCGAATGAAAATAATTACGAATATTTTTTAAATTTCCTGATTTTTAGGGAACGGCTCAAATAATGAACCCGAATTTTTAAATAGTTAACAAGTATCCGGATAATTTGTGTCTCCAAATATTCAATAATCAACATTTAAAATGTGTTGATGATACTGTTCACAAAAGACACGCAATTTATTCCTCTGAATGGCAGCCAACTCCATTATGGAGACTCACCTTTAAAGGTCTGAGAGCAGTGCCAAGTTTAGTGCAGCAGTTCCTCTCTGCAATGTCCAGGTGTCTCCCCCGGCGCCGGAGGAGCTGGAGTTTGCCCTCTAGCTCCTCCAGGTTGCGTCTGTCCTTAGAGGACAGAGGACGTCCATCTTTACACTGGGAAGAAAACCAGCAGAAACAAAAGGCGTCGATGAAAGTTGTATAAATCCCTGCACCTGTACTTCTGACATGATAAGGCTGAAAGATTTATGAGGATTTATATAGTAAACAACAAAAGAATGAAGAAATACAGGTGACTGAAAACATTATGGTGTACAAACTCAGGTATTATTTTTATAAGAGTGCATAGTCTAGTAATGCATAATAAGCAATAAACAGATGATATTTGTTGTAAACATTAACCTGAATTAAGAAATTGAACCTATGTAAGGTTTTTGTTTTGATTTACTACTTCATATTAAAAATGTCTATTTGCATTTCTTTATCTGAGCTGCTTGCATTTGATTGGTTGATTGGTAAAACAATAACATCCAAAATAAAGATGTATTGATCAGCTCCCATCTTGCATGCAAAGTTTTAAAATAATGCCTAATCAGGATGATTATGCAGATGCTTAAATTTAACAATACAGATAAACACTGCTGTTGCTGTTTGACTTGTAAACAAATGTCACTATTGTGACTGTAAAAGTGTCCTGTCATCCAGCGGCTCACCTTGGATTTCAGATTTTCTATCTGATGCTCAACATCATCAATGTCCTCTGTGTTCTCCAGGCGTTCATACACGACACTTCGTGTGCCTTTTATCAGATTCAAAGGCATAACAGACATTCCATATGCCTGGAAGATAAAGCAAAACTACTATTACAATCACACATTATAGTCAGAGCAGGCTGGCACATATGGCACGTGTGGCCACCCACGCATGCCCACACCAGCCTGATGGCAAACACATCACAATGTGGCGCATGACAACAGTCAGATGAGAGTAAATAAACACACACACACACACACACACACACAGCAAATCGAACAGATCCTGCACTCCAAGGCCATGTCGTTTTTTTAGGTGGAGGGAGAGAAAAAAAGATTAAAATGGTGGAATCTATAATTGTGCTGAGGTTTATTGAAGAATTTGCTGCAACCATTTTGTGTGGATATCACTACCTCATATCACCCCGATGCATTTACAGCTTAACAGTGCCCCCATGTGACAGCAATATCATAACCCCCCAAAAAAATTACAATCATTTTTAGAGAGAAAAATCCAGATTGGAGGTGGGAGAATCAAGGTATCATTATATAACTTGATTACTTATTAACATGCATCAATATTTCTTTTTTATATATATATTTTGATGGAAGTCGTGTCAGAGAATAAACAAAAACAAAAAAAGAAGTCAAACATACAAACAGACAGGGTGAAAGACACTAAGAGAATATATGAACACAATTAGAAAGATAGATGTTTGAACTTTTATAAAAATGAAGGGCATTTTTAAAAACAGGAAACTGGCCAAACTATATAAAGGACAGTTAAAGCAACAGGCCAATGCTTTTACTGTTCTGTGTCACTTTTACAAACTTACAGGAGTGTCATTTTATGAGTACATAATAAAACAAAGGAGCCTCCTGTGTAAAGATCAACTCATCCCTGTCAAAATATGCCACACTCCTTCCTCCACGTCTCAACTGGAGAAACTGTTTTTTTTCTTTCTTTCTTTTGGTGAAACAACTTTTACTACTTTCTGAGTGTTAAGATAGCATTAAGAGAGCCGCATGGGATACAAAGTCAGGCTACACTATTATTAGTCTCTGCTGTGGATCTCTGCTACGGGCGAGTGTCGCCTCCTGCAATGAATCATGGAGCTCTTAGGGCCAGAGCATGTCCCGAATATCAAATACACTCATAAAAGGAAAACCTGTCCCAGATCCCAGGAGAAACATTTCCCGTCCCCTTCCCTTGAAATGTGCAGCTACACAAGAGAAATAGAAAATGACTTCTGCCGGAGTTTACGTTTTTAGTCTACGTATAATGACGCACGCTCATTACGTTTATTTTAAAACCAACAATGGTCAATGATAACCATAAATAGCTTAGAGTGGAAGGGAATGTGGGTGACTCCATGTGAGTCTGGATAAAATCACAGAGATTCCTTTGCCTGCTGAGTGCTAAAAGGGAGAGCTAGTTAGATACTGGGTTCTTACACAAGACTCCTCTTTGTTGCCTTTTACACATCTGATGGTGAAGCCAAAAGGAGGAGGAAGTGGAGATACATCAACCCCCACTACTCTCAAGATAACTAAGTACAACACACACCACTATACTAAGAATATTGATAATTAGAGTTTATTTTGAACATTTCCACTAAGCTCTAAAAATCAGAAGTTATCTTCGTTGGGATCAAATACTATCCCTGTCCTTTCATTTCAAGCTCATGAATTATTTAGGAAATTGACTACATCCCATGATTGTTCATTAACTTAATGGTCATCTCAGCATGCCATCATTTACAATCTTGTTTAAGATATTGAGCAAAATCACCACGACATTCACAAGTGAGTTTCCAAAATGTCTAGAAATATTCTTGAGTGTTTTTAATTTCCCTGCCTGAGTCACAAAACCTTGCTCTCATGTAAGTTTAAGGACAAAAGTTCCCCTAAAGGTTTAGAGCTTTAGCAGGAACATTTCTCCTTTGCTTCTCAATTTAGTCTCAATGAGTCAGAAAGTGCAAGAAATTCACAACTTTGCAAGGAGTCGGTCACCAAATTAAGGGTAAGTTGCAAATGAACTGAGACATAATTAAAACACTTTGTGACTAAATTGCCTCAAACAAATTTTACATAAGTTGATTGTAATTACATCATATGCCTCTCGTGATTCAGCTATATTTAAGTCTTGTTGCAAATGTGTCACAAGTAGCAAATCAGTGTGGCTCCAACTGATAATTTGCTTCTTCTAACACATTTTGCATCTCCAACTGATTACAAACATTCACAGTGAGACACTGGATTAAAAGCCATTTATACCAACAGATACGGAGATCTGTTTCCATATTGTCTAGCATTGATCAACATAAAGCCACAAGTAACAATTATAATGTTAGAGTTCTTCTAAGAAGTGAGGTTGCCAAAAACAGGGTTCTTACACCTTTACCTGATTCAAATTCAAGCACTGGTCAATGATCTTATATTCATGATGATTTACACACGCATGGACAGTACATATGGGCTCAAAATGAACCCATTTCTGTTAAGATTTGAGCATTTTACATTTTACAGAACCTGTTATTACACACTAAGAAACACAGTTGCTTCTTTATGTTCAAGCATTTCTGTTTGGTAAACATGTGCCAAACTTCTTAAGCTTTGTTACTGCAGTTAGTTTAAGATGGGCTGAGATCTGTCAATCAGCATCCTCAGGAGGAACATCCAAAGGATTTCAGAGTAGAAAACACCATAAACCTACTGAGGGAGATAGACAGGCTATGTGCTGTGTGTAGAAATAACTTCACAGACAAGGCAAAGACCGTACACCACTGCTAGCAGAACCCGTCACTAGCACTACGTTAAGTCAATCAGACTTTGCAGTTACACATCGTAAGATATGTTAAATCACACAGATCACTGTAAATTTTGGGAGACTGCCACTAAGAAGAGTTTTCTTGATTAGAGGAACGAGCTAAAGCATTTTCTGCAGTCTGACACTATAAAAAAGAGAGGGCCAGTCACTGTTGTTCCCTAAAGGGCTCATTCCTCCAACTGACTTCAACAAAACAAGAAGATCAAAAACAAGGACACAGTGGGAGTTTTGATTTCCACAGAGCTTCTACAGAGTCCACAGCAACACTGGTCAGAGCAAATCTGAGCACAGTACCAATTGAACTACCGGTAGGTAATTATCCACTATACTGAGAATCGAGAGAGGCAAGCACAAACATTGGATCAAACTCCTGCTGAGATGGATTGTATGTCCTAAATGGAGATTGGTTCCACAATTTATTTGACTTGTTTGTGTATTATTCATTAAGAGCTCCACGTTCAATTGTTGTGTAATTTGTCAAATAGGACTCTTTGAGCTCAAAAGAAAATGGATAGATTGGGGTTGCCTGTCACTTTTACTCTCACTCCCAGATCTGAGTCCTGAGTTTGTGTGTTTTTTTCTTCCTCTCTTCTTTTGTATCTTTCTGCAGTAGGCGCCATTATGCGTTATGCACCTCTGACACCAGCACCACCAGCTTCAGGGAATATTCACAGTCTAGTTACCAAGATAACGGCCATGAAAAATGGACACCATTAACAAGTCAATTTTTCTGATCTTGAGGGGGGGGGAGAAAAACTGCAGAATGCTAAGGGAATCAAAATACAGGCATATATTAATGGACACTGAGGTAGATCTATATATATAAATAGACAGCAGATAAGTGGTTGATAAGCCTGTGAGGAGCACCCATACATCATGAAGTGCTCAAGTGAAAAAGACAGCAGTCTGGGCAATTTGAGCAATTGAATGTCAGAGCTATAAAATCACAAAGCACTGCTATTACTGAACCACCAATCCATCTCTGGATAAATCCAAACAAAGATGGAAAATATTTATATATACTAACCTTTAGTCCACATATTACAAAACATGCATCATCAACCCTAAAATATTCAATAAATCACATTTTTATTTTTGTCTTTCTTAATATTTTAAAACATGTTGTAAGTCTTTAGTCACTGATTTTTGATGACACCAAGGTGTCAAAATCTTCCCTGTGATTTGCTGTAATTACCCTACATATACATGTGACTTCACTTTCATGCTCAAAATAATACAAACCACTTGTTTTGGGTCTCGACTCACCGTGTAAGTGATGACTGCCAACATGCCAATTAAGGTCAAGGAGCTGATGGAGAAAGATAGAGCAGGCAGACCATCTGTAAGAATAAAGAAAGCCATTAGAAATTTAACCTAGACCTTATAAAAGCATCAATAGACCTCTGGTTCTAAGGCAACAAATAAATAATAATAAATCAAAAGCCTATTGTGCATTTTGATGGTTTTTCAATCAACTTTTTGTTTTTTATGGTAAACAACACAGCACTCAAAGACAGAGATTCATTTAATACTTCAAATAGAATAAAGAGCTTTATAGAACTGAAGCTTTCACCTCAATTTTTAAAAAGCTCTTTGTTTTATTTATAAGTAAGACAAAAAATACTCTAATTCACAGAGATAGAACTAAAAGTCCAACAACAGAACTGCAGACATAATAATGTAAGGAGAGATATTCTGCAATGTAAACAAATAACAAATAGTTGACAGAGGTGTATGAAGCATCACGAGAATGCTACAGATTCCACAATCATCTTTACAAATTTTCTCTCGCACATTTAAGGTTGCTACGGTAACGCTGAGTAAATAATTTTAATGATCAGAGTGAAATGTTCCTTCAAACCTCTCAGAGCTAACATGAAGTTTAACTAATCACTAATAGGCCACACCTGACGCTGATAAACAGCTCATTAACAACTGCAAGGAGGCATCTCTACTAATTCTGGAAATTCATTTCTCAGAAAGGAAAAGAACATGTTTACTTCCATTTGAATGAGAACCCATTATGTTAGTGATTAGGTACTAGTAGATTTAATGCTTCAAACAATAAAGTATTCAGACAGCTTTTATTGTTTGTGTGCTTTGAGGCTGAAATAGGACCACCTATCAGGCAAACACAACAGTCGGTGTCACGCCAGCTGCCAGAGATAAAGTTAGAAGACAGGGATTGATGAGAGGACTGATTGCCTCCCTCCCCTGTCAAGATCCCACCTGTCATGGCTTTCCAAGTAAAAAAGCTACACATTTGTCCTTTTATAAATATCCCACATCCTCTCAACGGCAACTTCATAAAGCTCAGACCACCTGTCAGCCTGGTCACAGGTGGGTCTCTCCTTGTCTTTCTCCTTGACAGTGACATTTCAGGTGGAATATTAAGCCAGTATTCAGGGCATGTGTAATTTGCACTGCTCAAATTAATAATCACTTATGACGCAAATGTGGAAAATTAGGACTGAATATGTGTTGTATGCAGAAAACCACTTTTGAAGTCCGATCGCCAGGCTTAACATTACCATTTGAATACCTGTTTCCTATTCCTGAGCGTTTCATTCTGATTTTACTGCCTTTGTTTTGAAGTAAGCTTGGCAAAACAGACAATAGCCTTATGTTCTGCAAAGAGAACATTCTGTTCGTGGACTCTACACAAAGCAAAGGATAGATGTTTGCTGCCAGTCTTCTTCGTGTCTTGAGCGCATTTTCCGGGGATTAAACACAGGAAATATTGTATACTATCAGTGGTGCTTCCACATCTGTACGGTGTCGATTCAAAAACCAAAGGAATGAGGTAGCTCTTATCTCACTGTGCATATAGCCCTTCAGGCATGTGTTAAAGTATAAGTCTTATGCAGAAAGGTGTTCTTTGAAAAGCTCCTTTAGCTCTGGAACCCTACTTTGGTGAGATGACTGAATCCTCAAAAGCTACCAGAGAGCAGCGGCATGTCGGGACACAAACATTACATAACACATTGTATGTGGAGCTTTATAAAGTTGGAAGAGAGGGAGGAAATTCAAACATGGATGACTGCATTAATGTAATAAAGAAAAATATTAAAGGTGCAACTTATATAAAAGTATGCCACAGCAACATGAACTTGCATTTTTTTTCTGGTTTGACAGCCATGCTTTACATTAAACCACTGTCAATCAAAGAAAAACAAAAGAAGCTATGTGACTCTTCTCTCTTGTACTGAACTGTACAGTAAATTGTAGAACAGTGCAGCACTAGCATATTTAAGGGTGAGATGTCTGTGGTGAATTCAGATTACATGGATGTACCAGAAAGTACAAGATAGGAAAGATAATTCCGGCATGAAAAAAAATTTTGTCTTGCAAAATTGAACTACTTTAAAAATGAGATCTCAAATTAGCCACTTGACCTAGTCTCTGCAGGCTCTGGCAGTTTAGACCTCTAAATAAAAGAATAGCATCACACTAGGGTACATGGTCAGGTCAGATTTTCCCCATCAAAACACACTGCAACTCAATTCACCTGTGATTGGTCCAAATGTTATGGTTTAAGTTGAATTCTATATGAATTTCAATTAAATTTAAATGTCTGACAGTCGCAGCGACACACTTATCTACTAAATAGTTTTATTCCCCCATTTTTGAATGGCATGGTAATACGTCAGTAAATGTCCAAAGGCGGATATGTCAAATAACTTTAAGAATTTTGAAAATACTCTCAAAGTATACTCATGTGTACGCAGATGACCAGTCAATGAAGCATTGTTATTCTCGCTGCATTTACAGACACAAGAGAAATTACATATTATGAATCTGCTCCACTCCTCTGTGCAGTTGTTAACGCTGGACTTGTGCCGACTGCACTTCCCCCTGAGGCACGACCAAAAACACAAAATTATACTATATGGACTTGAATAACAAAAGGAAGAGCTACAGCACTGGTCTGCTGTATATTTGGGGAAAGCAGCTTTAACAAGTCTAATGTTAAACCATTAAATATGTAGTGGCCTTAATTAACGGTTGGTGCAAAAACGTCTGGAATGTTTTGTGGCAAAAGTGGCTTTTCCTCACACAATTAACCTCCCATCTGGAGAGAGAAGAGACAGAGAATTAGAAAAGGGGATGATCCTCACATTTCCTCAGCAGCAGAGTAATTTCCCTCTGTGCCAAAAGAGGAAGGTTATGGAGGGCTTTTAGGGGTCCACTATTAAGCAGAGGGGCAGATGGTTCAACTTCCTCCTTGATCCTTGGGTGGCAAAAGGCCAAAGAACTGTGAGGGGTCCACTTTTGGCTATGTTCCCGAATTAGCACTAGTATAATCACTGGCATTGTTTCACTAAATAAGTGAAGATGCCCAAAGAGGAGCTTTTCTTCAGCGTTGTCAATCACCCTTTTTTTAAAACTGTCATTTTTAACCGTTTCTGTTTGACAAATTATGAATATCAAGAAAGACACTGAGGTACAGATACTATTACAAATGGACCTGTTCCATTTGGTCATTATTAGATATAAAGTTTTGCACTGAAATATGCTCAATTTAGTACGACGTTCTACCTATTGCTTGTCCTGCTTTCTAAAAATAAAACAAAATAAGTTATAATCTGATGACTCATGTTAAGAATACCTGCAAAATCTGACTGATTTATCAAATTTGAAGGTGATAAAGTAGTTGTACTTACGACTACTGCCAAGCTCTTCAAACAGATACTGCACCTTCTCCCACTGAGTGGAATTCTGATTAGGTGGGGTCTGAATAGGAACAAACGCTCTGAAAGCAAAACAACACAAGTTAAATGATTTCATTTTGTTTTGTTTAATCGTTGTCAATCTATGAACTACCTGCATTTACTTTTTGAAAGAATAAAAAATACAACCATTGCCTGCAATTTCTTTTGTTTTAAGAACTTTTAAATCATTTCTCTATTTATTTTCCTTCTAATTATGTGAAAATCTACAGTAATCTTGCATCTAATGCCGTTTCAAAATCAGTTCACTGATTTTATTAAAGTTTAGGTTAAGAAACCAAGGAAGCGGTATGAAAACTGAGTTAATATCCTGTGAAATTTGATGTTTGGATTACTGTCTTGTTGAAAAAGTCTTTTTTTTGTACCAATTTTGTTCCCAGATGCTGATAATACTATGTGAATCCATTCTTACCTGTAATATTAAAATGAAGACAGTTTCACAAGTTTGTTATTATTTAAAAACATTAAAATTTGCACCATTAAACTTTATTGTGAATATACACTTTTTGAATATATATATTCTTGATAAATTCAATGTCGACACACACATTTGTTTAGAAGGCAGAAATTCTGACCTTGCATTCACAACTTTTTTCTGCTGCTGTAAAGTAGATTCACAACTCTGAAGTACAAACCTCTCTAGGCCTGTAAAAAGCTACTTATGTGATCTGAATCTTAAATAGCAACACAGATAGTATAAATGATTGGTTTGTCAGGTTGCTATGCCTTGTAACTTCAAGTAAATACTGGCTGACTGGACTGACGAGTAAACAAAGTCATTTATGTCTCTTGGTATCAGAGGAGCAGCTCAGGATAAAAAGCATCCCTGTCACAATTTAAAGGATCAAACCAACAACTGATAGAACAAAGTGGTTACAGTTACAGTTCATGAGGTAAAAGAGCAGCTGTAGTGGTTTGTCTATAAAAATGTCCTCTAAACTTTATGGTGTAAGACATTATAGCCATGTGTTCCTTCTTTTCCAAACCAGATAAGCTTTCTTTCACAGGCCCATTTAATGGTCGAAGGAGCACACTCAATCGTACAGGCTGGACTTCAGGTATGTTGCTGTCGCAGCTGCAAAGGAAATCTCCAGAGTACTACTGAACTTTTACCCAAAGTTAACCCTGCACATATGAAATTAAATGCATAGTTACTAGGGGTGTGTATTGGCAAGAATCTGGCGAAATACATCACAATACAGGGGCAACAATACGATATATTGTGATATATCGCGATACTACAAACAATACGATTTATTGCAAGATTTGTAAATTTAATTGTTGAAAATTTGTTGCAGCTGAACAGAAAAGAGAGCCTCTTTAGTTGTCCACTGCGCAGAATCAATTCACTTCATGCTAAAATGAGCCTTTAATGCTAAGTCGTCATGGTAACGTGCCACATGTGCTCACAAATTTGTCCTGTTGCCAGAGTATTTGACTCTGTCGTTGCAGATTTTACAGACTGCGCAGCTCCTGTCACAGTCTTTACTACATTTCTTTGTTTTGAAACTAAAAAGTGTTCACACATCAGCTTTGAAAGCTGCTGGGCCGGCTGTATCCTCTCCGCTTCATTCATCAGATAGCCGTGTGAAGTTAGCAACATTCACCACTCACCGGTACTATCGTGAGATCTCAACGTTCTGTGGAAGCGGAGGACTGCTGAGGACTAATGACTGCAGCCAACAAGTGATCGGAAGTTGAATTGCAAAACAAAAATGAACTACCACTGTTAATTTTTGCATGTAAATTGTTTATAAGAAATTGATATTGTGCTTTAAGAGTATTGATATAATATCGTGACACAAAATATCGCGATATATCAGTGCATCAATTTTTTTTCCTTACACCCCTAATAGCTACGTACTGTATTTATTGATTTAACACAAAAATGATTTGTTAATACCACTGTAAACAAAAATTCATAGAATTTAGGTTCAGAGAAGCAAAAATAACCCTGTTTTTAGACAGAGGTATACATGTTTTTATTCTTCTGAATGGTTTATCTCAGCCAGACAAATAGCTATGTTGCTGTGTGAAAATTTTTTTATTTTTCATTAATGACACAATGATACATCCACGCCCCCTTTACCTGTCGTGTACTGGAGCAGAAGAAGCAATCCGTGTCTCCAACTCACCCAATTAAAAGGAGCACCACGCAGACAATGACAAATCCAACTGTATACTTCAGAGCATTTTTCACTTGCTATAAAAGAAAAAAATAATAACCTGGTCAATCATGGCCATAAAGTGAAATATTATTCATTGTGTGTGAGTTAAAGGGTTCATTCTCCATTTAGATAAGCACTATAGTAAGTGAGCGCAACACACAGTAAGCGTAGATCCAGTTTGACTTTGCAGAGATAACACACCACATCCGGCGCTATTCAAGGGTCTTTTAAAGTTACAGCACAAAAGACCCTGCTATCTGTGAGAGAAAGTGCCTTTGTCAGCTCATAACTGACACATGGCGAGGAGAAAGGCGCGTTGCAATGACTTTGGGTTCGTACTCACTAATTACTAAGTCATATCATGAGTCATGAGGATCATTTCCAAAGAAAAGAATGTGAAAATTTGTCAAAACTGACGTCATAATAAGGAGGCTTTGATTCAGAGTATGAACGCACAAGCACAAAGGCAAATCAACATGATTATTATAATTATAAATTAATTTAATATTATAATTTGTTTTGATTCAGTTGTTACATAAGATATGTTTGGGGGGTGTAATGTTTGTATCAAGGGCTTTTAAAATACCCTGCTTGCATTTCCTAGAAAATAAAACAAAGTCTCACAGTGCTCCTCTCGTTTTTTACAGTCTTGTGTACTTTGCATGGTCTCACAAATACTTATTTCCTCCCATAATTATATTATGAATGCATGTTTTTTTTTCCAAGTGTATAATTGCGTAATAAAAATGACTGCTTCACAGCACCATGAGTGGTCAGAAAGTCTACACGGCATCTTTGATTTCTGGGAAAAGATTTTCAAGCATGCACTTGCTGATTCTGAACACAACAAGCTCTGCAATTTTGAACTCCATAAGGAGAAGCAAACAAAGTGAGTAATGGGGCAAAACTGTTTACGCTTATATTTGTGAATAAAAGTAAGTGGGTGCGGTTTACTGAATCAAAAGATGAAAACAGATGGTAAAAGGCATAATGCTTTAACAGTTTGATATGCATGTGTTTAACATATATAGGGAGAAAAATAAGGAGAAATCTGTGTTTGACTAGTTTTGCATCTACTGCACAGCCAAACAGCATTTTTAAACAAAATAACGTTTTTTTTTAATCTGCATTAGAAAGATCGCATTGTTAATTTAAAACTTAAAGATAAACACTGTGTGTTGCATCAAACCACACACAAATTCTATCATATTGTCTGAAAGCTGCTGGAAATTTTCAAATGAATTACTTCTTGATGTTTTTGCATGTTGATCAGATGGGGCTGCAAAACTCAAATAAAATGTAATAACTGAGTAAGCTGCAGTGATGTGTGCAGAGCAGGAAAGGGATGTTCTTACCGAGCACTTGTTTGTGTTGTTGTCATCTTTTTCTTCATAGTAGAAGTAAACAAAGGGGATCCATAGAAAGACACAGAACAGGATGATGGAGTAGAGAGCTAAATGGATGAAAAAAAGAATGGAAGTTACAGAATTAGTAAAAATTTACATTAATAATGAGTCCCTTTCCAGCATATCTGTCACGGATTAAAATTTTAAAACACGACAGCACATGTCACTAATCACTGCAGAGACTATGGGTGACTACTTTGCCATCTCTTCTTTCACCTTTGGGCTAAATTTAATTGTGTTTATCCCTCATTCAAACTAACATATGTGTCTAGTTAAACCCACGTTAGTCAACCCTCCTCATCACTGACCTCTGCTTACACTATTTAAGAACAAATACTTTAAAAACAGTAAGAAACCAGGTGACAGCTTTCCTACAAATTGGTCAAATAAGCATTTAGAATCCATTTTTTACAATTATGAACTTCCTCGTATGAAAATTCACATTTAAATAGCCAAGTTTATAAAGGAAAACAATGATTTATGAGACATGATGTACAAATGCAAAACTACTGTTTACAAAAATTGTCAAACAGAAGATGTAGTCATGTTTATGGAAGGAACAAAAAAGCTTTAACAAAACAAGTGCTAGATATCCAAAACACAGCAGCAGACTCTCAGCAGAGAGGCGTACCAGAAAAAGATTAGCGTTCACCTTTCTGCTCAGGTTTTAATTGCAGTGGAGTGGTCCAAATAACTCATCCTTGACAATGTTGATAATGAAGTGAGGAACGATGCCTCTAAATTAATAAAACTCAAATATGCTCACGACTACATTCATTTGTGGGGGAAAAAAAAATATATATACATATATATATATATATATATATATATATATATATATATATATATATTTATATATATTTATATATATATATTCAGGTAGGCTAATTATGTTCTGTCACCTATCTTAAAAACAACAAAAATGAAGAGGAGAAAGTAAAGTCACTCTCATGCCAACAATTCTGTAGTGTTTTTAAATCTATAGAGTATAGTTTTACAAAGTGGTTTAAAGATAGAATTTTGAGGTATATCAGCCATGCAGCTCTGTATGTTTTAGTGTATTTATTGTGTTATTAATATTTTAATAGCACCTTTTTGACTAATTTTGCTTCTTTTTTTTCTTTTTATTGTTACTTTTATTGTTGACCTTTTTTTTGGTCCTGACTGAACATGGACATGAGTTTTATCTATCTACAAGTCACTAAATCAAGGTGTAAAGCCTCTAATGTCTGGATGCTGCACATTCAGATCACACGGTGACACCAGGATACTAAAACCACTTATGTGCTCAAAATTAAATTTGAAACAGTTTGAGCTGAGACTACACTTCAGATTCATGAACAAAATTCTGCATCCTTTAGCTATTGTTTTTGTCATCTACAACAGGAGAAAGAAACAAAAACTCGTGACCTTCAATATAAAGTGAATGCAATATATACAAAAAAAAAAAAAGAGGTTTAAGCAACGTGCCAGTTAAAGCTGGGGGCTTTTTGTTGTTTTTGCAGTAAGTTGATGCCAGTGGAGACAGTCCTAAAATAACTCAAAGAGAAGCATGTCATGAAGACGTGACCAGCTACTTGGCCAGGATTGCTCAGCACCCTGAGGTGATGACGTGAATCATTAGAACAAGAAGGGAAAAAAGAAATGGACATGAAGGTTAACAGGTTGCTGAGACCCTGTGAGGTTCAGTTTAAGCTTTTCCTACATTTAAATATTCATATGAAAGAAAGGTTTATAATTTATGACCTCAGTTTCTACTTTTAAATCGGTTAAATTGTTCAAATCGATAAATGGGAATGAATTCAGGCCTAAGTTATAAAGAAAGTGCACTCAAACACATACTTTTAGCAACATATTTGCAAGAAGAATATTTGGCTAATAAAAAAACAATGACAGAGAAAAAACAACTCAAACTAAAGCCCATATGGAAACCAGCTATTCAATTTCTGTCATGAAACGCATATGCTCCAGCATGTAGAAACATAACTCCCTGAAATGGACCATCAGAAAAGGCCCTCTGTGCTGCAGCAAAAAACGAATGTCGCTGTTATACAAAGTTTGCTTTTTGCCAGCTGTGAGTGTGACAGGGCATTGCTTCCAATATGCACAAGCTCATTGCTACACCAGTGTATCCATTTACACTCATTTACAGCTAGGCAAACTGAGATTAGGATGATGCCAGGAGCCAATAAACACAAGCCACGCACGGTTCGCAGCCACTGGCTCTAGCCTGCAGGTTGAACCAGTGGGTAAAATTAATCATAACACCGTGAATATTAACATTCAGCGAGAACGGGTCATATTGTATTACCATGAATCAGCCATTACTCTATATGCAGATCATCTACTAGGAAGAACGCCTGATCACTATGAAAACTTGAGCACATTTATCTTTGTGACAGAGAGTAGGGAATAAATAATTCAATGTCCTGAACTGTTTCAACAGCTCTTGTGTTTATGTGGTATATAAACTGAATTTTACTCAGAAAGCAAGCAAAGTTATTCATCTACTTGTATTTTAATCCCCCCCACTGAAAGGTGAAAGGCAGGAAATAATGTGAAAGGCAGAAATTTATGTTTTTGCCTGTGTATAGATGTGCATATATCTCATGAATCATTGGATAGACAATCAGAAAGTCTTCATAGGACGTCCATCTATAACTGATTACCTTTTAGACACAACCCAAGTTGGGATGGCTGCCACAGCTAATGCACCATAGCAATAGAAAAACATGTCTATGACGCAGAAAAGTTTGCAGCTATTGAAAGAAAACTTGATGTCGTAATAGTTGAGAATATCTTGCATGAAAATTAGCTTAACATTAACTTCAAGATTTGATGAGGATGACAATAAAACCATAATTTCATTAAAGTTGGCAGGCATTATGCTGAAAGAGCAAACATCATTGACTGGCATACTGAAGATGTGATGTCACTGCGATGCGATTGGATAGTTGCATTGATGGTTCTGGGCCAGAAAACAATGTGGCAATTACAGCTTGAGCTCAGTGATAGAGACGCTTGTTCAGTGGTGCAACTCTGGAAGCTAACGCTGTCATTTCCTCTAATCATCAGGAAAAGCTCCTTGATTCAGGAAATAATAGGAATAAAACACTAGTAAATATCAAACATGAACTGTATTGGACAATAAATCTGACTTCATACTCATAGTTCTTTGTTTATTCTGAAAATCAGAGGGGAAAAAACAACCTGTTTATTTTCTGATGAAATAGTAAAAGGTTGTTAGTTAAAACTGAAAAGAGCCATTCATTCGGTTTAAAGGGTCAATGTCATGAAACCTTAAAAGAAAAACAGTTTTAAACTTAAAATAAATGTCTTTTGAGCTTTATTATACAACAATGTGTGTGCTGAATATGGCATGTAACTGATGTTTTTTTAATTTTATACACATGATGCTTTGAGTTACGTGATTACAGCTAATTGAATCTAATTTAAATCAGATTACAGCAAACAAACACATTCAGGTAAAGGGCTTTCAGTGCTTTTGTTGTTTTTTATATAAATTACAGAAAAACCATTCATTACCTCCATCAAGGCATTACAGTAAAACAAAAGCATTCCCAATAACAATCTAAAGACAAGGGGGGGAAAGCACTGAAATCACCTGCAAAAAAAAATTAATTTAAAAAATACCAGTTTGACATTGTTATTGCTGGTTTTATGTATGATGGCTCATTTTGTATAAATATAAATGTCTATTTTAGAAAAGGTGCTTTAGGAAAATACCCATTTGAAGATGGGACAAATAAAACAACTGAAAGAAAATTGAATTTAGAAATTAGATATATTTGTTTAAACATAAATCTATTTCAGTAATTACTGCTACTTTGACACAAGCTATTAAAACATTACTCAGATGCTGCATCAACTCAAAAAATAATTCACAGCAAGAAATAAATAAGTACTGACTTATTATATTGTAAAGAATCAACAATCAGCAATAAGTTTCACAAGACTTTTGGCATCAGCAATAAATAAAATGACTTAATACATTTCAGAATTAATGCCAGAGAAATAAAACTGAATAACAGGAAGAGGCAGACAAATTTATCACAGATAAAATCATATTAGTGTGTTTGTCAACTAATAAATGATATGAAGTTACATAATAATTATATTGATATAAAAATATGGAGTGGAAATTACTTCGAGAGACACACCGAATGATCAGGAATGACTTGATGGGGTGTTAGGTTCAGAAATGAGCTATTAGTGATAATGAGGGCAGACTGGATTAATAAGAGGAAACTTTTTGTTTATAGGTTTTATATATTTTGATATAAATAAAGTGAAATAGGTTCTAGTGCAGAATCTCCACATCAAGGTGAAAATAATAGTAAAGGTTCTCAGTTTTATGAGTTTGTTTCAATGTGTTCTCTTTTGCTGAAGACCCTCTGATTTACCCAAAGCTGTCCTTCAAAATAAAACTAAAATTTGCCAGTGTTTTCATAAATCCTTTTAAAAGAAAGCACAAGGCTGCCACAATAGAATTCAGTCTGCACATGCAGACACAGACAAAGAGGAAAGTTATTGCATTGTGACTGATTCCTCTTTAGCTTCTCTTCCACAAACGGCATTATAAAGGACAAGAAAAAATCAATGATTTATTTAGGAGGCTTGGAGGTATGTTTGTCCTGTTGCTCAAGGGTCTTATTCATGCACTACTGCTTTGAAGTGCTGCTCAGTCTGAGGACATGTACAAATGAACAAACCTCAAGACCGACAGCTGAGCTTTTTTCAATCTCATCAAGATCTCAAATATGTGGAAAATACAAAGATCTGCTGCAGACTTTCATCCCTTTTGTTAAAATGAGAGAGTACACTATGTATAATTTGTGAATAGCAGCTATATATCTGTATGGTTCCATTTTCTGTTTAGGGAGGTTTATTATGTATAAAAATACACTCAAGATATTGCTCATAACACCCCAAACGCTTTATTGTTGACTGGATGTTTATTCCTATCAAAATACTATTGTTTTCATACAAAAGGCTAATAACAAAAATATAATACTACTACGGTATAATGAGTCCGGTGATACAGAACACAGAGAAACAATTTAGACAAAAGTTATCTTATTTTTGAGTGTCACTGATAAGTATTAGATCAGAGACACCAAAGAAAACTAGAAACAAATAAGAAATATGAGCCAGCAATGCAACAACCATCTAGGCAAAGACAGACATCTTCATGCACAACATTGACTGTTTTATTTGCAAAAAGATTGGCAACCAGGCTGGACTTCAGGCTCCGATTCAAGTAAAGTCGTCCTAGTTGGCGTATTAGAGCGGCACAATTCATTTACTATGTTTTGTTTGTAAAACACCTACATTTATTGGACAGCAAAACTCCTATTCAAACCTGCAGGAGACATGATAATAATATCTATAGATTTTAGAGAAACATACATTATTGAACTGCTAGAAAGTGACTGAATAACAGCAACCTAAAACAATGTAAGATCAAGTGAATACTGTATTCCCAAGAGCTCTTCAAATCACTGATCATGCTTATTAACTGTAATTAACACTGAGTATGAATCTGTCTACTGTGGAGAAAAGCATGCTTCACCAAGGATGACATAAAACTCTGTCATTATATCGTTTGTGACATGAATGGACAGTGATGTGTCATCAGAGACTGGGTTTGTAAGGAACCAATGTAATAATTTGACATGGAGCTTAGTCTCCACCTACTGGCAAATAAAAAAGGGATGCCCCTAAACACAACCCAAGAATGACTGCCCAGTTATAAACACACACATCAAAAACTGTGGTAAAACAGAGAGTTTCACTAAATTAGATTTACTGAATGTGTTCTATTTAGTCCCATTTATAACAGAATGTGACTTTTCAGCTACAGGACACCATCATCTTCTTAAACATTCTAGTTATGGTCATTTTCACAAAGAAAGTCTGCACAATTAATCCAACCTGACTTGCAAATTGAAAGAAAATAGGAAAAGATGTGGGCTGGCAGCAGAGATGTAATGTGAACTAAAGAACATGAATAAGAAAAAGACTTCTCTAAACCTCTCAGCCTGGATGATATTTCCAACATTTAAATATTTGCTAAAAGTTTAGCACACAAACAGGCAACCCAGCAAATAATCAATCAAAGCTGCAAAGCTCTACTTTTTGAATTTTAGCCAGTTCTGCTAGCACCCTTCCTTATCTACAGCCAAAAGGTTCAAGCACAGTAAATTTGCCAGAAGATGATTTTGCACCACACACTTGCCAAGAGATGATTACATGTATGCACGCTTGAAGCAAGTAGCAATCTTTTTCAAGATCCTCTCCTGGCTCTCTTGTAGCTCTTAAAAATTATACTATGGGTCTAGGATTGTCATTAGACTCATCTGCTGAATACCAAACTCACATGATACATTTCCTTTCCCCCCCCCCCCCCC
>SSNR01000024.1:2507865-2531677 GCA_006937965.1 Callopanchax toddi
TTTTTTTTTTTTTTTTTTTTTTGTTTAGGCTTAAAGCATTGAACTCCAATTGTGATACAAATGTATTCAAATCTTTTTTTTTTTTTGTAGTTATAATTATTTACTAAAAACTTTATAAATAATGACTTAAACTTAACTTAATTTAATAACTATTTTAAGCAAAATGTGTTTAAAATAATCCTAAAATTGTTCATGTATGCCTTCCAAACAACACAAAAAAAACCCAGACTATTTGACAGTAAGAGTGTAGAGGATTAATCTAATCTGACAGCATGAAAAGACAAAATCTGTCTTGTAAGATAGGCGGTACAGCAGAAGAGTGTTATAGGTCCTGGATTTCTTTGAGTGTGAAGTAATTCTCCAGTGTGAGATCACCTCTGATATCACTGATATGATGCAGCCTTTGGAGTCAAAACAGTAGAGCTGCTGCAGATTTGATCTGTCCACACTTCAGTGGTTTCATGTTTATTTCAGCTACAGAGTTATTTATTCTGGAAGCTGGGAAGTAACAGTCAAGAAGCTTTGGAGCTTTCAAGAATTACCAGTTTGGACCGGAATAGTGTTGTTGTTGTTTTTGTTTGTTTGTTTGTTTGTTTTTAACAATTCTGATGTATATGACCTTACATAATTTTTGATATTTCCTATACGAGTTAGATTTTTTTAAAAACATATTTTTATTGTAACGAAGGACAATTTCTGACACACGCCAGGATATTTTGGGACCGAGGATGCCAAACATGTAAATGGAATATCTTCAGGGTCAAAAACAGCATCAACTGCTTGTGTAATATTTCCATGTCCCCGTTACCTGATTTTCAGTGTTTAATAAAGTGGGAAATTCCTGTCAATTATATTTTTTCAAAGGGCAACTCCCTGGAACCATGGGAATATTCTTGAGGTTTCTCACTTGTTAACGTTTTGTTTTTCAAATCCGCCATAAAATCTACTACACTTCTACCATCAAGTGCTCAACTATCCGATTCCTGTAAAAACTGCATGCATTTGATGAATAATTGACCTTTTCCGTGTGTAAGATGAATTAGACATCAGGTCACTTTACAGAAAAAAAAAGTTCCACAATCATGTAAAATGTATAGAGGTCAAAATGTTGGATACGCTTGCACCTGCCTGCTTAGTCCAACAACACTTAAAACTCCAAGGTATTCCATTTTTAATATAAACTGTACAAAGAAATCCTCGGAAGCTGCTGAGATTTCTAGCTATTCCCCTAATAATGAAAGAAAAAAGGTAAGAAGAAATCCATTTTAGCTTTTCACACATAAAATACAGAAAGTGTCTTTTTGGGGAAATGTGCTAAATACTCCAGGAATTCTGCAGACTCTGAGCAGTTTTTGAAACTACCAGAAAAAGTTGGAACAATTTTTGACATCTTGCGATCTATATTTTAAGGCTTGTACAAGTACTCTAACCCTTGTACCCTTTTACTCCAAAAAGCCACAACCAAGTATCCATTTATTTTTTTCTCAGCACAGATAAATGTTGCTGTCTTTTTTAAAACTTAACCATTAGCAATGGCTATTCAGGCCAACAATGAATCATAGGAATACAGAAGTTATTCAAAGTTTTTAGTCTTGCAAGAATTTTCAAGAGTGCATGTGAGTTTGCCCAACCAGTCTTTGTGTGTTTTGTTGACTTGGAGAAGGCCTTTGATCATGTCCATTTTAGGTGTCCTGTGTTGGGGTTCTTTGGAAATACAGGGGTTTGGGTGTCCTATTGATGCATGCCTGCACAATTATAGTGAGAGTTTAGTTTGCATTGGCATTTGCCAGTGTTGCCCTTTGTCACTGATTTTGTTCATGGGCAGAATTTCATTGTCGATTAGAGGGGCTTCAGATCACATCACTGCTTATTGCAGATGTTGTCCTGTTGGCCTCATTGCACCAGAATCTCCAGCAGGTGCTGGAATGGTTTACAGCTCAGGAGAGAATCAGGACCTCAAAATCCTACAGTTGTCACCAAGAAAATACTTGCAAACTCCAGGTTGGGAATGAGTCACTGCTCCAGGTAGAGGAATGGTCTTGTTCACAAGTGAGGTTAGAATGGAGCAGGTGATTGGAATGGGGTGGCACCTGCAGTAATGTGGACACTGCACCATTCTGTTGTATTTAAACGAGAGATTACTCAAAAGGCAAGGCTCTCAGTGTACCAACTGATCTATGCTCCAACGTTTACCTTGGTATTGAGTTGTGGGCAATGACTGAAAAAATGAGATCGTGAACGCAAGCAGCTAAAATGAGCTTCTTAAAGTTGCTTGAGGTCAGGGACAGCGTGAGAAGCTCAGAATAGAGTCACTGCTCCTCAATGTCAAAAGGAGTTTGGGGATCTGGTTAAGATGCTCTATATGATGTGTTTCAGACATGTCCCATTGAAAAGGACATCAGAGCAGATCCAGGACACTTTGGATCAGCTGGATGAGGTCACTAGGAAGAGAAAAGTCTCTGTTTGGCCTGTTTCCTCCACAACCCAGTTCTGGACGAGAGACAGAAAGTAGTATATTTCTACTGTACAAAATTATTTTACTTAAACATTTCACAGCAATCAAGTTCAGTCACTTATTGGATGTAATCTTGAAACGTCTCAAGGTCTAATTGATGAAAGTAAGAAAGTAAGGATTTGTTTCGCAGCACCAAAGAAATGCTGAAAAGCTCATAAAAACAAACATTTTGCATCATCTTGGTGTATAAAATTGAAAACAGCTTTAACAATGAATCATTGAGCACTGATGCTGCTGAATGTATTGTTCTTATAGCAGCACAGATACCTTTCAGTCTGTACAAGCAATACCAGGAAACCTTCAACAAGTTGGATATTCTTAGAAAATATACAAGCAACGCAGTGTGTTTGAAAAAATAAGAAGATGTTGTTGCTTGCTCTTGAATAATATCCTAAACTAAAACTTTTTTTCCTGTTCATGAGGATGAACCACGCTGAATGAGATGCACCTGTTTGAATGAGTTATGTCTGTGATGTTGATGAGATGTGTATAGAAAAGGCTGGTTGAGGATAAATGGCAGCTTCAAGGCTAGCAGACCCCCCGTCTATAAAAGAGAGAGGGAGGCAAAGGTGGAGAGGAATAACAGAGAGTAAAAAATGGCAACCAGCAGGACAGGTGGCTTTTATAGAAACATAGAAAGGGGAGTTTGAGGTTCTGCTCCTGGGGTGGTTTTTTGTTTCTAACTCTCGTTTTTATTGGACTTTTGTTTACTGCTTTAGAACTTGGTTAGAAATGAAAGAGATAATGTTTGAAGTCAGGAAAACACCATAATTTGTGTTGAAACTTGCTCTGTAATAACCTTAAAATGATTTTTATCAGTCAGGTTTTATCCACCCTGCAAAACATGGCAAACTTTTTGGTCAAACAAACAGAAATGTAATATATTAGTATGAAAATTGGCCCAGAAGCCTCTAAAATCTTATAGCAGCAAATAAATTGAGACAGATATTGTTTGAAATCACAAATCAATCATACTGAACCCCAAAAATGTTGTGTTTTACAAAATAAAACCACACCGTTTGCAATCCACCTTCTTTTTTTGGCCCCGATCACTCCATTTTCAGCACAAACTTTAAAGGTCACTTCACCCAACGCACCACTGGCACCAGCTCTGTATCTGAGAGGAAATAAATAAAGTCACATTAAAATCACACCTCTGTAGGTCAAAAGAAACACTTTAATATTTATAAAACATAGTGTTATTACATTTCTCTCATCTGCAGTTAGTCATGGATGGTTGGTAATAATGACTCATCTTTAAAGGACGGGCTCATCACGAGTCATTTGTTCAACTGACTCAGGTTATTAAAACAGAAATTTGAAAATACAAATACAGGGTGTTGTAACAGCCAGCCAAGCGGTTAATAAACCAGTCACACTTGTGTCATCATTTCTCCATCAGCTTCATAAACCCCAGGCTGAACTGTAGACTTGTTCTTCTGCTAACCTACATGAGCTCTTTTTACAGGGTTGTAACTTTTGTGTGTGTCAACTTTCTTTACCTCATTACAAATAAAACATTGGAATTTCCATCATCCGACTGGGAAAAATGAAAGAACATCAATGTGAAATCAGTTAGGGGAGAGAAAAAAGAACTGAAGGACAAAAGCACTGATAGAGCATGACTTTAAGTGAAATGCACGACTCCTTATCATGTTCTGCAGTTATTAAAAGAAGAAAAGGGACTGGAAGAAGTTGGACTTATCATTTCTGAGGTACAGTAAAGGCAGAATGGCTCGAAGTTAAAGTTGGAAGGAGATAAAGACAGGAGGAAGGATTTATTTATTTTTCTTTCTCCTGAAAATGTAAACAGTTCACTGATTGTGATTTTTCAACCCAGGGGAGCAAAGTTTTTTTTTAAATCAAAAAAATCCTTTTATATGCTGAACTATACACACATCAGCAGAGAGAAATATATATGAACATGAGTTATTTACGCTTGAATATGCAATCATATATTTTTTAATCATCATAAGAGCTATTTGAATTTTGTGCTGCATTTCTTTCAACACACTGCTGAAAAGTGTGTGTGTGTGTGTGTGTGTGTGTGTGTGTGTGTGTGTGTGTGTGTGTGTGTGTGTGTGTGTATGAATTCTGAGGTGAAAGGGGGAGGGAAGGAGGATTATCATCCCCATCATCTGTGTAAACATTAGCATGTGTGGAGCCTGAACACCTGTTTCATCATGGAGCATTTCTTAAACTGTCTGTGTGCTCTTACAGCAGAAACCTAGAGGAATTATTACAATATTTTAAATAATAATAATTCTCCTCCAGTCTTGAGGGGAAAATCCACTTTGGAACTTTTTAAGGGAATTAAGTGAAAACACCGGAAATGCTTGTAAATTGGAATCTTTAACAAAATAAAATAATTAAAAAAATTGAACAAATAATAAAAATAATACAACTGGTAACGCTTGTAAATTCACATAATTAAATATATAGTATAATGAAAAAATACAATAAAATAAAAACATTTAACCTAATGACTGGAGTGAGTGAAACTAAATGCTGTCACCTGATTATGTCGGATAATCACAGTCTGGACTCATATAATAGCTTTCACTGCTTCCAGGCAGGAACAGGCAGGTAAGACTTGGCTGAAGATAAAAAGCACGTGTTAACACCCTTTGTATTCCTCTCACTTCAAACTCAACTCGGACAGTTTTTCATAGCAAATGACACAAAAAGCCACCTCGAGGGCGAACAAATCCACCTAATTCAGGCCTTTTCTTCGGAAAAATGCGATGAAATCACAATACATCAAACGCTAGTTAATTCCCACACCTGCTCTGTTAATAAGGGAGTTGGTTTGAGGCGCCTTTGGGCATTAATTCTCCTTAATAAAAAAGCTTTCAGAGTGTTTTTCTTTCCCCCCTCGTGTTTGCAGAAGTGTGTGTCAGTGCATTTCAGTGATAATAGTGACAGAGTGGGAGGGCTACTCGCTGAAACTCAAAAGGACCGCGATCGAGCAGCCAGGCGATCCCACTGTGACTTTTATTTCCAAGTCCCGGAATCCAGAGGCGGACTGATCGTTATCACGCATGGACTGTGTGGTTTTTATCGCTGCTTTTCATTTGGATCTGCTTTAAAGGAAACTTTATCAGCTGTTGTAAGTACTTCTACCTCTAAAGTATGCCGTCATGCTTATAGAAAACACATTTAAACAACATAAACATTCAATGACTTGTGTCGATCTGCATTCAAACTTAATTATTGTCTGCCGTTTATAAGTTGTCTGCTCCGGGACAAACAGGAGGAGGTTTTTCTGATTTCTAACCGGACTGCTGCGGTCAACATGCGCCGTATTGCGTCACTTTATAACAGCAAGGTGCAAAATGTTGCGGACTCTGGTAGATTCTAGTTATTTAGGAATATAAGCATCCAGCCAATCAGCGATCGCGCACAGAAACACGCTTCTTTGAATATTAGGGTGTGTTGAAAAGAAAAAGAAAGAGTTATTGCCATTGACCGAAGTGGATGATGGAGAGAAACTTAAGTGTCTGAGCCTTGTTTCTGCTCTTTTCTCAAGCTGTGACACTACACCACACTGCCTCTGTGTCAATTTAGATTCTAGATCGATGCAGGCTGGCAGCAGACGCGTTTAAAGTAGCAGTTTAACTCCTGCAGATGCTTTTCTAGTGCAGAATTTGTTGCTTGAAGACGTAGAAGTCACATGTATTTTGCAGAGATATCAGGAATAGCATATCACCTTCTGCCAGACATGTGACACCTGTGTAGTGCTACTTGTCTACAACCCATGCATGCTTGAAGTTTTAAGTGGCAGGGTCACCTCATCTGCAAACGCCATGATAGTCTCCTGCAGGCCTGCATGCAAAACTTTTAGGTTCCTGTGGGAGATGGCTCACTGCATGCATGGAAAATAGTCCCTGGAGGGAAACTAATTTGGATGTAAGGCAGTGAAAGGTTGGGATAAAAACTTTAGTAGGCTGTGCATAAAAATGTAGTCCATTTTTGTGGTTTTATTATGTTCTGTGGAGTGTTTTTTTTAAATTATGTCTGCAGCCGTTTTGTCCCCAGTGGAAGCGGATGAGTGCATCAAAAAGGAAGGATTATAATCCTGGGATTATGGATGCATTGTCACTAAACTATTACAGGTGCTTAAATGGCTTATTTATCCAGAATGATGATAATACGGTGTGCTCTGGGAGGAAAACAGATCTAATGTGTTGTGACTGAAGGCATTCAGAAGTGTGTGTGGTTTTTGTTGAGTTTCTTTTTTATTGTCCTTGAAAGTCATTGGAAAAGCCTATATTATCCTTATTGTTATGTGCAAGTTTTGCAGCAAAGTTGAAAAGTTACTTTGCACCCCCTGTGACTTCATTTATGTGTGCTGCCTCTGCACAGGCACGAGTGTAATGCTAAAGATTTGGTTTGGCAGCAGGGCAAATGGTTCAAGGGACTGCCTTCAGACTGGAGGTTCCTGGGTTTTATC
Organism: Callopanchax toddi; assembly: GCA_006937965.1. Lineage (NCBI taxonomy): Eukaryota > Metazoa > Chordata > Actinopteri > Cyprinodontiformes > Nothobranchiidae > Callopanchax > Callopanchax toddi. Next base: position 2,514,834 of record SSNR01000024.1, read on the forward strand.
CTTGCAAAGTACGTCCTTGACCAGGACCCTGAAGACACTTCCCAGATCAACACACTCTGGAGCGCTAAAAGACAAAAGATCAAGGCTTTGGCACCATGACAAATACACGGCAAAGCAGAACACAAGGAGTGAACAAGTGTGTTGAACTCCTAATGTAATTACCCTGACACACATTCTGTACAGGTTAATTCATTTGCAGTCCAAATTAAACATGCTTTACAAGGTCACCTTTGCTAACTAGTTAACAACCAAACCTTTAACATAAACATAGCTTAGGGCTAATGGTTTTATGCTGCAGCATGCTGTTGACATCTGCATTCATCACTGTGTGTGGGATGCTAATGAGATCAGAAGAATGAAGGACTCAGGTTCATATTCCTTATTGAGAGGTGGTTTAAGGGACCAAAGATCTACATCCTGCCAGGTTCTTAAATTAACAATAGTGCAATTTGCATGGGACATTTTATGACACTAGTTAAGAACAGCAGAAAACTATTGTTTATGTTTACCATTGCTGAATGTAAAAAATAATCAGACAATGCTGACCAAATTTTCTAAGTTTGCAGAATTACATCCAGTTGTTTTATGTCAAGCTGAATGAAACTAAAGTAAGTTAATGTTTCTCTCAGGATAATAAATGTCATGATGTAATTTTTGCATGTTATTAAGTGTGATAACCTTGTACCTCGCCATAAACCACTAATATTTTCCACGGCGGGAGCAGCAGCCCCAGCAAGGAAGTCCAGACCGTCCTCTCCCCAGCCACCTTGACCAGCTCCTCCAGTGGGACTTCTAGGTGTTTCCAGGCCACTAATCCCTCCAGTTTATCATGAATTGACCTGGGGGCCTCCAGCTGGTAAGACATGTCCTAAGCACCTCCCCCAGGAGGCATCTGGAAACATCCTAAACACATGCAGAGCCACCTCAGCTGGCTTCTCTCGACGTGGAGGAGCAGCGGTTCTATTCTCAGTTCGTCTCAGGTCCTCACCCTATCTCTGAGACTTAGAGCAACCATCCTGCAGAGATAACTCATTTTGCTACTTGTATTTGTGATGTCATTCTTTCTGTCATTACCCAAAGCTCATGACCATATAGGTGAAGATTGGGACGTAGATTGGCCGGTAAATCGAGAGCTTTGCTTTCTGGCTCAGCTTCCTTTTCACCACCACAGACTGGTTTAGTTCATCATTGCAGACGCTGCCCCAATCCACCTGTTGTTCTCCCACTTCCTCCCTTTGTCACTCGTGAACAAGACCCTGAGATACTTAAACTCTTCCACTTGAGGAATAACTTCTCCCCCAACCCAGCATCCACAATTCAGTCTTTTTCAGTTGAGCACTATAGCCTTGGATTTAGAGGTGCTGATCCTCATCTCAGCCGCTTCAGCTTTGAACCCAGCAAGAGCTGAAGGTTATAATTTGATCAAGCTAAGAGGACCACATCATCAGTAAAAAGCAGAAACTCAATCCTTCTGCCACCAAACTCAACATCCTCCACCTCATGACTGTCCCTAGAAATTCTGTCCTTAAAAATTATGAACAGAATTGGTGACAAAAGGAGTCCAACCTCACTTAGAACAGGTCCTACTTACTGCTGGACCAGACTCAGGACTGGGATTGAATGGCCCTACAGGGCCAAGTGTGATAACTGTAAAGTGATGTTTTCTCTTTATTGTTTTACTCAATCTGTGACAGTTCCAAATGGTTGTTGTTGTCATTATGGGGTGTTGTGTGTAGAATTTTGAGAAAAAAAGGAATTTGTTCAGCAGACATGTTTATTTAAGTCGTTTTTGTTGCTTGTATCTGGTTCCTCTGGTCATTACCCAAAGCTCGTGACCATAGGTGAGGATTGGAAAGCATGATCGACTTTTAAATCTAGAGCCTTGCTTTCTGGCTCAGCTCCCTCTTTATCACATTCAGCACCCACATGCCTGACATTCAGCAAATACTTTTTAGGTCATTTTAAAGCCAGAAATGGTTATATTTGTTTCAGAATAATTGCAGAGATTCTTTTTCTCTCACAAACTGACTTTTGCTTGCATTTTATTAGGATTTATCCATATTGTCCTTAATGAATGACTTTCCTCCTCTTTGCATATAAATAAAGCTGAGGTTTAGAACAGCAGTGTGTTGTTTATACACAATCATCAGAGTGATATTCATCTGGATTCAGTTCTGTCTTTAAAAAAAACTATTTTACGTTAAAGGTTTGATTTAAACTGACTTTGCACAAGTGTGAAAACGCTCCAACTCTACTCTAGTTTGTCTAAATGCAACAAAGTTTGATTCATTTATACAAAACAGACCCCAGAATTTGAATTACATGATTCCTATAAACCAACTTTCTGCTCATTTCATCCACGTTCTGTTTGGACAAACCTCGACCCATACAGCTTCTGGACACGGTCCGATCACTTTGGCCTGGATTACCCTTCAACACTGACAGCAGGAGCTGCCAGCTTCACCAGCTGCTTCCACAGCTTTCAGCAAAGACACTAAGCTCATTCATCATCACACCGTCTAAATTCTGAGTTACATATTTGTTGACACATATGGAGGAAAATGTCTTTGAAACAGTATCTGTACGTTTGGTTGATCGTTTTAACTTTCCCAAACATGATTGTTGAAATAAAAATTAATAATTGTTGCTCTTGTGTCCAGGCGGGCTGCTTCCAGCATCAGAGCCATGATCCATTACTTGCTGAGATGGGTTGCTTTTGTTTGGACTCTGAATTCTGTTCCTTGCACTTTTGGAATGGCAGTGAGCGATCAAGCAGGTATGTGAGTTTACCATGAAGTATTTGTCTGCAGCATCATGTTACCATCGTGCGTTAGAATGTTAAAAAAAAACACAATTCCCTGGTGGATTTTGTCTAGATGGCTCCTGCCCCCCTCTGAGCGTGGAGGATCACAGGTTTACTGATGTTTTACCTCGTCCCCTGGAAATCACAGGTAGTTGCAGAGTGAAAGAAAAGAATTTGTCCTCTGAGAAAGTCAATATTATCCTCTCTAGTAACACCTTGTTCACCTTGTTTTGCAGGATTTGATCTCACGGAAAAATTTCTTCTCCGAAAAGGAACGATCACAGAAGACCTGCCGTCATTTCGATTAGGGAGCAGTCCACTTATTAAGCCAGCAAAGTAAGATAATAGTAAAACTCAACTCTGTTTTTGTTTTTTCAGATCTGGTGTTTTTCTAGGACAGGAATGGCTTTGTCATCGTTTTTTAAAGTCAACTCAGAGCCAAAGCTCCATTTTCCTTAGCTAATAAGGGCAAACGGTGAGGTGAGCTGAAAGACAGGGAATCATTTAAACAGAGGTAATATATATTGCATTTATTCTAGAAATCTCCTTGAGGCAGAATGTGGGACATTAAAAAATCAAAGCAATAGGACAGGAATATTAAAATAACTGCATAAAAGTCACAGTAAAGTGTCATTTATTAGGGATTTTTATTCTTCAGTCAACCAGCATCTAATGCTGATAATTAGGGAAATTGGGCGTCTGATTTGATATTAGGAGCGTCATTGATCATCGCTCTATTTGCCTTATGGTGAGATTCTAATTGTTTTTTTGTCCTTAGGTGGTAACGGTGAACGGGAACACTGTCATTCTCCAAGGAGGGCAGGATATTTTTAGCATTTTTACATGCAACTGTAAACATTTACTGGCCCTGTCCTGCTGGCTAGGTGAACGTAACTTTGGGTCAGATGATTTGTGATCTGCTTGCCTGTTTTGTCAGCTCGCCCTGCAAATACATTTATATTTCAGCCCCTTGCCCAGTCCGGGCACCATAATGCGAGAAGACGCTGGTTCTCAGTGACGCTGCTGACAGTGTCATTGGTTATAGTGATAAGACTCTGATCCCCCTCCTCCTCCCCACCTCCCTCATATCCAATTATCGAAGTACTTTGACAGGTGATACTGTGTGTCAGCTGAAGAGGGAAAGCGAGGGCAGTTGCACGAAGCAGGAGGCCCTTCTGCCCCCCGCCACAGCCACATAAACATTGCTCACTTTACTGGTAGGGTATACAGCGCTGTGCTTTATTCTCTATCGAGCTGATGATCTGCCAACTCCTTCGTACAATGCGCATTGTGGCACATAGATCACAGCTGACACACTCTTCAAGCATTTATGTGTGGGGACAAATCGCCTGACATAATGCAACATCCATACAGCGGTGAGGTGCAGCCGCTGTGCCTCACTTTCTTTAAAACATCTTGCTCTGTTTGTGTCTTGCGGTCACATGTGATTAATTTATTGAAGCCACTGTTAGATGTAAGTTACATTACAGCATGCCTAATTCATCTGCATCACAGATATTTCTGTGCAGTTAGCGGTGTCCTTGTTTACAAGTTTTATAAAGCTGATCATGTTTAAAAATTGCAGGAAAGTAGATCACAAATCATCTGGTAGAACTATGTTCTAGTTGAGCCAACTGACAAATAAACGCAGAAAATGATATTCATTGTTATTATTATAACCCTGTACTACTTTTGGGATGGGGTTGTTAAGATTTCCAGCCCAGTTTGCTTTTTTTGTAACCTTGCAAACAAATTATAAGTCAGGAGGGAAACTGGCAGTTTGAATCAATTTTTTTCTATGATATAACGTCATTTCTCTCCTTGAAATGGGAAATGAATTGTCATTTCCTTTGTGAGGAACCACATTTTCTCATAATGTGGTTTACGCTCTGTTGATGCTGAGATTCAGTGCATACTGTTTGTGTATCAGTCTGTGGCTTCATTGATTTGTGACTGTTGTGTCAGTTAATTTTTCATATTTTTGCTGTTTTCAGTGCTGCACTGTCTGCAGGCACCCCGTTTATATCTGAATATTTCTAAAACAAATGCATGGATTTTAATTTAGTAAAAAATCCTCTGCTACATATGATGTCAGTTTGACGTTCTTGAATTGAACTTAACGTCAAACATATGTCCATGAAATGGTGCATTCCTTGATATGATGCTTATTTTATTCACATGAGAGATTGCGAATTTTGCTCGAATGAATTAGCCGCACAGAGTCGTTTCAGCAACACACACCGAGACTCGTCTCCGGTGAAATTTCCTTTCCAAATCAAAGGCGTGTTCTTTATTTTCGGTCGATCACTGGCAGCTCTCCATCAGGCAGGCAAATGGAGCATTGAATCCACAACACACAAGGATGAGCGTACTCATGCTGAAATGAAGTTATGCTCTTTATGCATGATCCGACAGCAGTTTGGCGTGTTGGAGGATTGAGTGACAGTGATCGGGATGTCAGCCAACTAGGTTAACATTTCAGGTTTGATTGTTTCAAGTGCAGCAATTTGACTCCTTCAACTTCTTTTTAAAGAATCCCTCAGGATAGGATTCCTTTTGCTTCAAGACATTTAAGTTGCTTCCGTGAAACTATCCACCGGTTCGGCGGTGTAGTCTCTGATTGTGCATAAACGGGAACAACAGCATGCCCCCCCCCCTCCCTAATGTTGGTCTATAACCTCCACTGTTCCATCACATAATGGATTGTGGGAGATCTTTGTTTTAAATGTTTACTAACTGTTGGTGTCACCCTCTTTTGTCTGGTGGTTAAACATCTCATAAACAACTCACAGATTTTAATCAAACTTACAGAAAATAAATCAATAAAAATGCATTATTTTAAGGATTAATGCTGTTCTGTTGGGTTGGCTGCAGCCCTGAACTTCCTGCATTGATGGTGGTGTTCATCAGACAGTATGCATGATCAAATGCATGTTCCAGGAGGGGGATATTTTTCCAGATCATTCGTTTCTCTAAATAAAAACAATAGAAATATAAAAAAAATAGATTGAATTCCCATGACTCTCATGTTCCTGGTTGTTATTGTGATCTTTAAAGTGTTTAAAGAAGTTTTATTAAAGATATTCTGAAGAGGCTAATTTGTTTTCGAGTGTTTCTCAATATTCTAATACACAATCATCGCATGACTCGAACTAAAACTTTACGGCATGTAATGCAAAAGTCAATTAAATTTCTTCCAAAGCATATTAGCCAATGCAAATTAGTCATATTTAAATGGGACTCGTAAGAGACAGAGTTGGCACAGCCACACACTTACAGTAAAAGCATTTTTGGCAATGTGACACGGTGGTGGTGGAAAATGAATGAGCATCCTTCTTATTCACTCATTAATGCCTACTTAAGCATGCAGAGTAGCATTTCTGCAAAGAATTAGATCAACAGCATTCAGAACAAGCAACACGGAGGTTTAGCTTTTGCCACTTAGCCGCAGAGAGCAGTCAACACAAGGCCGAGGACTTTAACCCTCGGAGATTAAGGACCAAACCGCAGATGCAAATATTTTGGAACAAAAATTTAGTAAGAAAATCAAAACGCATGAACTCAGTGACCTATAAAAATGATTCTTTGTGTGTTTTCTGCCACTTAATATGAGCAATAATTTGTGTGACGTGAATAAACTCTCCAGGTTCACAATCTTCCTTTTTACTAATCTTTGCCTTATATCTTGTAATTATGCACAATGAATTGTGCAGTAACAGATACTGCAGCCTGACATTCTTTATTCAATTTGTATAAAATATAAAATGTGTATAAATTACCACGCCACCTTCAATATCCAACAGAGGCTGTAATAGCCTTGGCCACGGGGCCACAAACGACCTTCCTAGTCCTCGGCCTCTTTTACAGAAGAATTCAATTTTTGGGGAGCTTTAACGTGATGTATTTGTCATTTGAGCCGTGTACCGTTTACACTAAAATCTCATAGAATACCATAGAAGAGGGTATGAAGCTCTGAGAGAATAGGAAATGATATATTGGAGTGAAAACTAATTTCCAAGCTGTCTGAGGAAGCTGTCTCTCCCCCTCCCTCCCACTGGCTGTGCTCGGCCTTCTCAGTGACCTTATCATTGCGTTGTTATTATTATTTGTGCACATACTGATTTATTATGTTTATACTCTTCCACTTTTGGTTGCTAATTTAAGTCTTGAGTTAGGGATGCAGGGTGTTTTAAAGAATATTTATACACACAGGTATATATATATATTTATATGTACATGCTCATTTTTTTGGCTTCTGCTAAAAGAACAACCAAAGTCATAGACGTAACCACGCTAGAACAGTAACACATGCTTGTTTCAGAGCAGTAAGGGCTTCCTTCTGTGTCTTTGGATCAATGACTATGCTTTCATTATCTGAATGACATGGAGGCTTGAGTAAAATTCATCACTCTAAATGGAATTAAGTTTGTCAGCTTTATTTATGGGAATGCCTCTGCATCAAGAGGATACTAAAATGTTTTATTGATCACTGAAGCTGATTGACTCACTCGTTCTTCGCCTCCTGGAATGTTTCGGCTTGTTTGTCTTTAATCCTGAGAATTAACTTGAACTGTTCGGAACAACTCAAGGGCGAATTTAACATAAACATTCAGTTAGGGTCCGACTCTGTCATGTGTGTGTTCATTTTAGATTCATATTCCCTAACGGCCTCTCCGGTGAGTACTCCCTCGTGTCCATCCTCCGGGTGAGACGAACGACGAAAAAAGATCGCTGGTATCTTTGGCAGATATTCGACCAATCAGGAGGCACTCAGGTGGGCCTGTTTTCATTTCATATATCAGTTTGTTATTTATAAAAAAATAAAGATGAGTATTATGTTCCCTCTTTGCTCCTCAGGTGTCTGTCGTAGTCGACGGCGATAAGAAGGTGGTGGAGTTTTCTTTCCAGAGCCTGCTGAAGACCACACTCCGCTACACGTTCAAGAGTCGTGACCTGCATGCCCTCTTTGATCGCCAGTGGCACAAGCTGAGCATTGCTGTACAGAGTGACATGGTCTCCATTTACATGGACTGCAAGCTAATAGAAAGGAGGGTGACTGATGAGAAGGACAGCGTGGACTGTAGTGGACGCACACTCATCACTACAAGAGTGGAGGATGGGAGGCCTGTAGACGTATGTTTGGGTTTGATTAACTCTGCACTAAAAAAGACAGTCTTTAGGACAAGAAAACTCCTAATTCTGGTCATTTTAAGTGTGTTTCTGTCAAAGTTATAAATAATGACCCAGTGCTTCCTGAATGACCTCTGTTTCTAGAAACAGTGCTGGCATCCTATAAGATTGATGGAACAGCCGTTAGCTCAAGTGCAGCCATAAACAAAGTGTATTTCCCAGCAGTTTATGATAAACTTTTACATTGCATTCACTCCTGCATTACATAGTTGTTTACATGGATTTCTATCATTATTTATAAATGTATATATTATCAGCAGCAGCAAAATGTAGCAGCTCCAGTGCCTCCAAGGACCAAGCCCAGCAGAATAGTTAGCTATTTATGCAAAAAAACAACCACATCATGTGAAATTGACAGCAGAGAAAAGGTTTATAAAACAATCTTTACATGAACTGTTGTGAAATTTAAGAGGCTGGGGTAGATATTTTTAAAAATGCATTCATTAAGACAATTGTACTCACATCTCATACTTTATATACACATAAAAGTGATGAAAAAGCATTTATTCTACTAAAAGGGATATTGATATATATAATTTTGCAATATATTTATATGTAAAAATTACAAATTTTAATGTATCTTGTTAGGAATATGTCACTTCCTTAAAATAAATCTCCAATGCAGTTTAAAGTCTTTTTGAGCGATTTGGTGATGCAGCTGATCTCACAGTGCTATCAGCTGCTGCTAACTGCTAGCACTGTGTTAGCTTAGTTAGCACACTCGGCAGGAGGGTGAACATGTAGATGACACACGTAGATGTTGGAGCTCTTTTCTGTCACTATATATGTTTAAAGCTAAAGTAACCCCAAATAGTTGACATTGTGTTTTTTGGTCTCATTTTTAAAAAGTTTTGAGTTCTAATTTGGCAAATCCATCCATGCGTGTTTACATTGCTCTGCCCGCAAATATGTCAGCATGTCACCTGCGTGAATAAATCGCCCATTATCGATTTTTGGATTGACGATGGCCGATTGGGAAAAAGTTACACATCGCCCAGCCCTAATAATATAAAGTGTTAAACGCCATTTTGCAGAAAAGTGCTTCAAAAACATCACAAAACATGATTAAAAGACAAAAGCCAAAAGGGGAAAAAAAGATCATAAGAGGAGCGGAAACCTCTTACAATTAAAAGTTTGATGAGATAAAGAAACAAATGCATGGTGTTTTAATTTTCCAGTGATGTGAGTTATTGTTTCAACAGATTGAACTGAGGCAGATTCTCCTCTACTGTGACCCTTATATGGCTGAGATGGAAAACTGCTGCGAGCTGCTTGAACCAAAGGTAAAGTGATGATCGCAATTATTGTTGTATTTCTATTTCCCCCCAATAAAACATTTATTCTTGATCTTAATTTGACTATACCTATAATAAATGTGTGGGCGTTCTGCAGCACCAGATTTACTAATGCAGTGTGTGATCAGACAATTAAACAAAAGATTGCTCTCATTGAAAAAGGACACGTGTCCCCAGATAGAAACTTAATGGAGATCTTTCATCACCATAAAATCGATAGGAGCTAATGATATAGTAATTCCACATGGAATAATGACCTTTAACCCCTAACCCCTCGTCTCTTTCAGCATGCCGTCATGCCAGGATAGAGTTACAATTAAGAAATTGCCACAAACCCGTGGGGACTCATTACAGTATGATTAGAAAACTTTTTAGATCAAATCCACAGGAGCATAAATATAAAACTCATGGTACATTAGGCAAACTGTCACACATTTCTATGAATTCTTGACTTTTTTTGTTGCTTTTCCTGAAGCCAAGAAAACAAAAGAAGGTTTTTAAATGGTTAAATTTCTGTATCGATCCAGTGTGGAGTCAAGAAGACAGTTAATGGGACATCCCCTCCCCCGGCTGCAACCCACATTCCCCTGATGCTCTCTCAGCCAGTCTCACAGTCAATTGACAGATGTCACTGTCCAGATGAAAAGGTACGATCAATTCCTCCCAACAAGAGCCTCTAATTGAGCAAGTGTGATAGCTATTGTAACTGAGCCAGCCCTGATTTGACACCACATGGACTCTATCCTTTATGGGAATTAAACAGCCAGTTAAAAGACATTTATACTGGAAAAAAAAAGGATTTTACCTGGAAGTCAACCAAAATCATTGCAGCTGTAATGCATTAACGAAGCCAGGTTTAATTGTGCAGAGCACCTATACTGTATAATGTGCAATGCATTTGTGAAAAGAGTTTTAGCTGCAAACATAAAGAGATAGATATGTGTATTTCCACATATTGTTTGGCCATGGCAGAATTTTTAGTGGTGCCAATCTTTGCATACATGAACTTTTTTTTATTAGCAAAATTGGATATAAAACATAAAAACATGTCACACTTTTGCAGATTTTATTTTTAAGTTATTTTTGTAGAATGTGCAGAAAAAAATGTGTTTCTTTACTTAGTAAAACTTTGGAATTTACAAATAACATAAATATAATATTTAAACAAGTATATAATTTTTAATTAAATAAAAGGTTTAAGTTACTGACATCAGTGTTCCCATTTCTAATTATACTATCATTTTTCATCCTTCTTAGAGATAAACTATAACTTCACATTTAAATAACCTGAAGATCTGTTCTTGTTTCAAATGACCTTAGTTTGTTTTCAACTGATAACTCCCCTGCTGTTTTGTTTTATTAATTCAACTCATAGACAAAGATGCAGCTTTTTTCAAGACTTCTATGGTCTAAATGTCAGAAAAGACAGCAATCCTCCACAGGGCAAATTTAAACGTCTGTTTTGGGAGGAGAAGCGTTTCATCTCTCCTGCAGAGAGCAAATGTCGGGGTTGTTGTCCGTAAAAGCTTCATGTTCCTCTGTCAGGGTCCTACTGTGCAATTACCTCCACAAGGTGATTCACCAAAGAAGTCTGAATTGGGAAATCATAGATTTGTAAAATCACCAGAAAACAGATGTTAGCTCAAAAACAGAAGGCCTCTTTTCTGTGACAGCTCAGTACACATGTTGAGCCGCGAGTGGAAATACCCACTTATTGGAAATTGTAGGTGTTTTGTCAGCTGGAAGACGAGAATAAAACATGAGCAAATATGATGACAAACAGTGTTATCTTTGTTTCCTGGATGATGAAATTCTGATTTGACTGTTTCAATTTAAATAGTTTTGTATCTGAAACAGCAGCTCTTCCTAAAAGGCACAGCGAGCAGCATTAGCAGCAGATAGCTCATATGCTTAATGTCCTTTTAAATAAAATGCTAAAAACTGTGTTTAGTAGCAGATTGCACTAATTGGATTTGTACATGTGCTATAATGCGCCCCTAATGTTTCTTAATTGACATAGTAGAGATAAGCTCTCAAGCTGTAATATGAATGTGTGTGTGCAGCGCTGGTGATTAACGACTTGCTGTTATTTGATAGTTACTGGGCTAGACTGGCTCAGGCATGACTAGCACACCCTTTGGCAAATAGTCAGTGTCTTGTGATGCAAATAGCAACATGTTCTTACACTTGATAACAGAATGGGTTGCTTGCAAGGAAAACAAAAAGTTGCTTGCAGAATAAATCATTTGTACCACATCACTTGAAATTTTAGATGCATTTAAAAAATTTTGAATATCATAAAGAGTTTTTTAGTCTGTCATGTCAGAAAGTGAAACTTTTCTTGTAGTTTTGATGATTCTGACCTATACAGAACCTAAAATTCAGCGTCTCATAAAAATAGGATATTACATAAGATTAATAAAACAGATGTTTTAAATAGAAATGTCAGACTTCTAAAAAGTATGTTCATTTTATGCACTCAATACTTGGTCGGGCCTCTTTTTGCATGACTTACTGCATCAGTGCGGCACGGCATGGATGTGATCAAATATTTGAACTCCTTCACTTGAGGCGGACTCACCCCGACCCAGAATTCCACCTTCTTCCATGAGAACCACGGCCTCAGATCTACCCAGGATACTTGAAACTTAAGCTGGCAAATATAAAGTCAATGCAAAAGTCCTTTAAAATGCAGGACCACCAATGGCTCTGACTATAAAGCACCTCTGGCTCTGATAACCTCCCAAAGAAATACTTTTGAAGTTAACTTTTTATTCTGTAGTACCATTAGTTGGTTTATATGCTGGTCCTTCTGAAAATGATGTATCATTATCATTGACATTTTCCCTTAATTCTTTATTATCATTAAGTACCACTATTCAACTCCACCTTCTCAACCAAATATGGTCACTTCTGGCTCCAGAAAAGCCAGGAAAAGATACTTTCAATAGATGATTTGAGCTAAATTTCCTCGGTTTTATTTCATTTAAAAAAAAAAATAGTTAAGGTTTAAACAAATAAACTGAAGAATAAGTTTGCATTCCTACTAACACAAATAGTGCTCTTCCTCTTCTTCTCAAAGACTCGTTCATCTCTTCCAGTATGAATTTATCTGACATCTTTAAAAGGACATCTTGTATCTTGATGTGTTTCAGGAGCACAAGTCTTTTTCTTGTCTTTAGAATCATAGTTACTGTTATCCCTGAAGACTCCTTGTGGTGTGATTCAGTTTCTCGCTCCTAAAATCAAATTTCAGGTCTTTCATTAAAAATCAATACTTTGCACCATTTGTTTACTGACTGAACATAGCAAATCCTATTACAGGATTGAACACTAACTCAATCAATTTATGGAAAAACATGATCAGGGACCTCGTGTTCACAGGAAACAGCTCCAGGTCTCAACAACCTCTAATAAAAAAAAATGTATGATCCAGTTTACAAATGAGACAGTTTGAAGCTTCACAGCATTATAAAGAATAGAAAGTTTGTGAGATTTTTTTTTCAAACCTGCTTAAAGCATATTATGGCCACTCAGGGGAAATAAATACATTTGGATTATAATCATTTAGTTTGTTTCCTAGTTATAAGATGATAAGAGTTGAGAATGAATTTAAAATATCAAAATACTGTTTCCGGAAAATCATAAAAATGTTGGAAAGTGTTTTGAAATTTCCAAAATAAAACCCAAATATTAAAACATGTTAAAATAGACTTTTTTTTTAAAAAAAAAGAACAGCTCGAGGACGTGAACCACAATATTCTCCTGAACTCAAGTTTGTTCTGTGTTTTATTATTATTGTAACCAAGGGTTATAGGTTAGAATTTGATGGGTGAACTGCAAAATAACAACAGTATTTTTTACAGTCTTTATTCCTGCAGGAGCACAATTCATGAAAATAAGTCTCATTTAAGTAGAGTCTTTGTGGCAGAGCCGGTTTAGTTTCTGAATCCTATTTAATACCAGACTTTTTTCTAGAAACAGCATTTTTCTCAATATTTTGTCTTTTTTCTTGTCAATTTAACTTTAATCTTAAACTCAGTAAACAAAATGTATATTTGTTTCCCTAACATCTGATATAATCAATGCTACAATCAATATCAAAACATAATTTGTCTATTAAAGTTTCACATTTTTCTTACGTTGTCATCCAAGAGATCCATTTACTTCAATTTAACCTCTATTTGCAATCAGTTCACCTGTTCTCCTCCATCATTATCCCCTTCATGCATATTGCAGTGATTAGTAGCCAAATCAGGAAGTATTTTTAACCTAAAAGTATAATTTCAGGTTAAATATTGACTTAATGAATCTCAGTAAGACGACAATTCAAATCAACATCATAAGAAGCAGCGTCGACAGAGTGCCTCTTAAAACATTAGCATATAGAGGAGCTTTGAGATCATTCAATGCACCTGATTTGAAGTTTTAATGAGTCCATGTGAAGTGCACGTGAAGTGTTTAAGGGCACATTTTATCCTTCAAAATATAGATCTTAAATAATTACCCTGACATTGTAAAACATGATTTCATAATGCAGTCTGGGTACCAGTATCAGCACCATGCACCCAGAATCATAAAGGAAAACGATGACACTTGAAGACGAGGGTAAAAGTATTTCTCGTGTCTGATTTGGAGACTTTTCCAAACTGCTGAACAAATAACGGTAGAAGAAGTTTATTTGAAGTCATCTACATGGAGACTTTCCCTCTGACCTTTTTTGTCGTCATTCCAGAGCTTGATTATGACAGCACCTCACCTATGTTAAGTCGTATTGATCCCTGAGTCTGCAAACATTTGAAAGGGGGGTAACAAAGTCAGAGCAAACACTCCTAATAAGGTGAGCTCACGAGACATTCAATTACCAACAGGAGAATCTCAGCCGGTGTGGGGTTTTAAACAGTCATAGTATACTCACTAACAATTTAGCTCGACTTTGTAGAGATTAATCAAAGACATCTGGGCAATTTGAAGCATTTAAAAGAGCCGTAATGAGAGCTGCAGGCCAATCATCGTGACCTACGGAGAGGGTTTCTCAGGAAAGCGTGAGGGGATTACTCTGGCCGTGTTACCCCAATGAAAAGTACTATCCCGCACTACAGTGAGAGCTTGATGGAGGATTCTTATGCAGTGCAAAGGGATTAAACTGCTATGATTAATCCAGAATCCCTCAGGAAATTAAACAGATAAGTGGGGGGGTTATAAGAATGCAGCTTACTTGAAAGGAAATCCATTTTCTGTGGCCTTGCACATAAACCCTGGTATTACTAGATTTACAGCTCCTGCATGTACATGCAGAAGAGGAGGAAACACACACACACACACACACACATATGCATAATAGTGAAATTAAAACTTCCACAGTTGCAATTCCCTTCATTTATTTTGCATGATTTATCGTGTGACTTCAATTTGTCCCATCAAATTCAATTTAAATCTTTTGTACCTTTAAATGGAATCACTGGGAATTTCAGTCAAGGCAGTTTATTATGTCACTGTCAAAAGCTTCCTTTGTCCCTATTATATGCACCGGTGTTAAAATATTATTAGGTTTCCTGGAAAAGGGGTTTGTGTCAGAGGCTAACAAGGAAATGTAAAGGAATGAAGAATGAATGGATAACAGCTCTGCAGAATATTCTCATACGTGACTTGTTTTATTGAAGACTTATCTTTTCTTGTTTTTTTTTTATTATTATTACTAGTTTGGTGAGTTTCTTTTTCAACAATCTTTTCTTGCTCTGAACTCAAAACCCTAAAAAAGCTTCTGTAGCCTTGTCTGTTTAATACAATTATTAACACGTTTCCCGAGACAATACCTTACAAAGTTGGACTTTCCAGTTGTTGGGAAACAGTATCCTGATCTGCAGCTGCTGAGCCTGTGTGTTGGCGAAAACTCGTGGGACAGCTGGACAAGCAGGACCACTGCTGAAATGACAAGCCTTCATAAAGCTATTCACTAATGTGTGAACGAGAGACCTTTCACTAACTGTTGTCTGTATTGTTTTCATCACAGGGGGACTCAGGGGAGACGGGGCTTCCAGGAAACCTGGGACATGAGGTCTGACACAGAATTACTATTTTAATGCCCTAAACTCTGTCTGTTCTCCCCTTAAAGCTGTGATGGATAAATTAACATACTGTCATATTTTAAGTAAATAGATGACTATTTTATTTATATTTTATTAGCTTTAAATTGATTTATAATGATTTATAACACTTTTTGGGAATAAATGACAGGAACATGGAAAAGAGCAATTTACAAAAACTACACTCACTCCAGAAACTGGACTCTGATTGGCTCATGGTGGACTGTGTTGCTCCAGATATGCATGTTTCAATTCCAAGCACTGGCATTTCTGGCTTGGCCATTTGCCCCATCGGACATAGTTGGCGGTCATCCTGGGCGGGGGCCAGTAAGGAATCATGTCCTCGTCGCTGCAGTAGCAGCTTCTAGATGTTTGAGCTGTTTGTAGCGTAAACAGGAGGAAGGACTTTGATGCTTTCTTCTGTGAAAAACAACAACAACAAAAAACAGGATTGTCAAAGAAACTGCAAAAACACAAAACAATTTTGGATATTTCATTTCCTCCATATTATACTGATTCATGAAGTTAGTTTCTGCACTGGCAGGAAATGGGATTATTCCTGGGTGAGGAAGATTGCCTAATCCCGGATCTATTTCCATTGAAGACACTGAGCTCACTGTGGGGTGACTTATTTGCTCACAAACCTTGATATGTGGAATATGAAATAACTCTTAATGGTGCAGCCCCTTGCATTTGTGCTCACTGAGATTAGCTTCAGAAGCCAGACCCAAAAAAGGCTGCTTTGTCATGCAACAGTGCACGTTGTCTACATCAAGCCCTGCAGCTTTAATACCAATTTGCAGCTCCACATTATATCATGTAGTGTTTAATTTGATCATTCTAGAAATAATTTCTTATTTGTCTTAATTTTGCTGCTTTAGTGATACTGTGGTAGAGATTTGGATAAAACACACATTTTCACACTCTTTTGGATGACAGCAACAATTTCCTGCAGCTGTTGATCTTATAAGAGCAATAGTATGGTTTCCCAGGACACTGTAAATACAACAGCTTACTTGAGCTTTATAAGCTGGCCAAGGTCAATAAACTATATAGGTTACACTCCAATAACAGAGCCAAGAAGTTCCAAGACATCTCACACATTTCTGGCTGAGTGTGTGGAAAGCACCCTGAGAGTAAAGCTCAAACAGCTCAACCACTGGCTGCTTTTAATCCCACGTTACCTACGTTCCTGAAGGATACCAGCTAGCTGCTTGGAATGTAATACTAAAAAAGAAAGATTCAAGTATGAACTTTTCAATGTTTTTTTTTTCTTTTTGTCCTTTATACTTTCAATCTTGTCATTGCAGGGAGAACTGAGATCAGAAGGGCAAGAGGCGATCGATGGAGAGAAGGTAAGTACTACTATCTCCAGCAGACATTTGTTCCATACGTATCAGCAAACTCTGATTTTGTCAGCGAATCAATTCTTATAGGCTTTTCATCTTTTTTTTTTTTTTTTTTTTTTTT
>SSNR01000024.1:2531687-2555862 GCA_006937965.1 Callopanchax toddi
AAAAAAAAAGAAATATCACCTTAACATTTTGACAGGCCATACAAGTACACAGATATTCATTTAAAGATATTTTTAAATGTTATTTGTTTGAGAAAATAGATCTGATGTTGTAAATATAAGTGTGTGAATCTCTTTAACCCTTAAAGAACGCTTAGTGAAATAATACAAGTGTAAAGGACACTTTTTTCTATATATTTTTTTTTATTTTACTTGTTCAATGTTTGTATTTGTTTTTATTTTTTAACTTTTTTCTCAATTTTTAGACTTTTTTGTAATAATTTTAAACAAATGGTCAAATTTGGTTATTGATTTTTAGTCTTAATTTAAAGGCACACTATATAACTTTTTCATATTTTAAAATCTTTTTCTTGAGCCAGTATGTGCTAATATAACCCTTTACAGGCTTAGGCTAACCCAATGTGGCTAGCTGTTATCCTAGCACCGAAGTGTTTTTAGCTCCTGATTCCTGCATTTTTTAATCTCTCCTTGCTTGAACACAGCTGGTTTCTTTGAATGAGTGATGAACCGCTCTAGTAGAAAGCAATGAAGGCTGAGGAGACACTTCATCAGACAATGCTAACGTTTTTATGACAGTGATTTAAAATGGACACTAGGGGGTGCTAAAAACAAGAAAAAAACTGCATAGTGTGCCTTTAACCAGGAAGAACTCACTGAGATCCAAGGTCTCTTTTACAAGAGCATCGTGATAAAGGCAGGCAGCAGCTCAAAACACAGTGACACAGTTAACACAATAACAACAAAACATCAAAAACATGTTAAACATTAACAAAACACAAGACAAAAGATGAAAAAATGCTCAAATTTAGGTTTTGACTGCTAAGAAATGGCAATTCTTGTAATCTTTCATCAAGCTGAGAAGTGGTACAGATCTTAAGTTAATGGCGTTTTGACTCAATCACTAAAAAAAGTGGGAAACATAAAATATCAGGGTATAGTAAATGTTCTAGAAGAGAAAGCGTTATATGTGGGCAGAACTCAATTGGATTCTGTCTTTCTCGACATCAGTAAACAGTTTTTGTGGTAATGGGAATCTTGTAGAGGCCAAAACAGTTTACACACCCCTGTTGGGGATTGAACTAATTACCTCCTATATTTAGGTTGGTCTACAGGCCTACAGCTACACATTATTACTGTGAGATTTATAGAAAACTAGTGGGAAAAAATCATACTTTAAAAAGTGGAATACTATCAAACAACCTACTCCAACAGTTTTTTGTTGTTGTTTGAATCAAATATTGTTCCCTTATAGTGAGAGTCCAGCTTCTGAGATATTTTCTCTCTCCTGTTTTATGAATCTGCATTGAACTTATAAGTACACATTGTCATTTTTCACTGACTTTCTATGAATTGCTCTGTAATGATTTATCACTAAAGGTCCACTCAGAGGACTTCATACCAGCCTAATGGAGGGAGGTGATTAGCTAAACGACCAGCAGGTGTGTGAATGAGGTGTTGGCCTTTAGAAGATGCCCAGCACCATGAATTCTGTTTACTGATTATTGGCCAAATCATCAACTTTTTTTTGTAAATGAAGCTGGAGTTTGCTACACATGTTAAAGATCTCTGTGTGAACCTGGTGATGCAGAAATCACTGAATAACAGAGAAAGACTGTTGTGTCCATCTCTGTTTGGGAAAGATAGTGAAGAAACCAGATGAGTTGACACAGGAAATGGTCTGTCCTTATATTTGAATTGGTGAAAGATTTTAGTAAAAAAAAAAAAACTAGTGAAAGAAATAAGAAGCACTTTACAGAACATCCTATTTAATTTTTCACAGTTATGTAATATTATTTTCCTAGATAATTTCAGTTATGTAAAGTTCACCCGTTTCAATCCATTTGAATTTGACTGGAAGAAGTTCTTGGCACTCTTTTCCTCCCATCTGACTGGATTTTCACAGTAAATTCATTAGTTGCTTTATGAGGAGAGTATTTGTCATGCCAGTCCCCTGTAGAGTATGAATCACTGCTCTCCTTTAAAAACTTTGGTATTGTTTAAATCCGTCTTGCACCACATAAACTGTTCTGACCTACTGTGGACTCTTACAGCTGCAGTGGGATGTTAGCAGCAGATCTTTGGGTCTTGTGTGATGAGAAACGGTGCTCAGAGCACTTTGTCCTGCTAGGTGAGGCTGCTGCAGTCAGCGGATGATGTCGCCGTTGTGATGTTTACTTGCATTACAATCTTGTTTAGCTAGGTGGTGCCTGTCAACATGTGTGTGTGGCTGCCAGAGGGCCTAGGTTTCTGCAGATAAAAGTTTCATTTTAATCAGATTATTGATGTTAGGAACCTCACCGTTTTTAAACAGCCAATCCGACATCTTATAAACATGTTGCAGCATGTTTTACTGTCTTTGCAGGCAGTTTCAGGGATATTTAGATGAGTTTGCTCTGCTATGAAAAGGACAGAAGTCAAAATATGAAAGGCTTGCTTTGTGGTGATTAAATATACCAATATTCAATATTTATTTTAATTATTACTTGCTTATTATTATTATTTTATCATGTTTGTAGTGAAAATTGTGACTTTTTTATTGTTAGTTTAATTAGTCACAACACAGGAATCAGGGTTATTGTTTATCAATGTATCTCTCCTTGACTCTTACTGGATAAAGCAGTTAAGTTAATGAATGAATGTATTTTTTATTGTGGTACATATTGTCCTTCATAAGGAACTTATATAATAAAGTCTAGTTATTGGTTTGGCCACAAATTGTTGTGAATAAATACAGAGAGCCTTTTGTTGCTAAAGCTGTAAAGAATCCCTTCTGACAGGATGGTTGATTTAAAGCTTTTCTTTCATATCAGCCTTCATCAGTTTTTCCCAGCATTAGCCTGAGAGGTGCACTTCAGATAAAAAGTAATTGCAAGTGAGCCGTAAACCAATAAAGGTATCAGTGAAGGAGGAAAACCTTCAAAATGAATTGGCTGTGTACAAACCAAAGCATTAGTTTGAAAAACCAACACGGCCTCTTTATTCTAACACAAACACTGAGGTCTCAAAAAGCCAGCTGACGTCATGTGATCATTTACATATGAATACAATAATCAAGTTTATTTACATATGAATTTAAATGGGAGTCAGGCCAACCAAAGACTGACTGATTTGTAGTCACACCTTACACAAAGTATTGGTTTCCTTGAATCAGTATTTATTGATTGGTGGCTGGCGGTGCCTACTGTAATCAGCGGGAAACCGTTGGAGCTCTTCACTCACGGCTCCAGCCAGGCCTCGCCTCGATTCGCTATCAGCAGCACATAAACTGAAATCAGCTGGATGCTTGTTCCCTGTGGAGAGGCTGAAACAGTTTGTAACTTTATAACACGAAAAAACAGCTTCTCCAAGATGTCACCCATTTGATATTATTTGGTAATTTGCTCAAGCGGTCCTCGCTGGGAAAAAGAGAACCCTCTTTATGTTTAGACATTTAAAAAAAGGTAATTCGTTGTGAATTTGGACTGAGACCGCCCTGCCTCCTCTACGTTTGCACTGAAAACCAGAAACCCTCAGTCATATGGTAATATTCCATCAGGTTACAAATATAGAAAGCAACAATCCCATTTTTCACCAATATCCTGCTGCTGCCTGAGTACGAGTCTGGGAATACAAATAAGTTTGCGCAGAAAAGCAACTTGTTTTGGGGTTGTTGGGTTTTTCTTTTGTCACACTCAAATAACTCACCGTCTGCACCCTCTGAGGATTTATTTTACTGTACCTGAAGCAATATTGCGTCTGGCAGGTGTGTTTCTCCTGCATTTTGGATGCACATTACAGATAACTGATGGAGAATTTTCTTCTGGCGTTTAATATAGAGCAGAAATAGGGTTCTGATGATAGCGATTGCAGAGAGCCAGAGTAGTAAAGCTCAGACAATGAGTTAGTTTTAGAACCTTCTACGGACTCCTTTTGTTTAGAGTTAATTATGTTCACCCTGCTGGAGGAAAATACCAGTATCTTCAGGCCTTTGGTGGAGTTCAGTTCTAGGATGAGTTATGTTCTTTTGACTGCTCATTTTAAGGGTTTGTCACAGCAGATTAAATGTCTCTCTGCCGTTCCTCCGTCACACCAACCCTCTGTATCCTCCTTAGCCGTTTTCAGGGGGTCAAATTTCATGCAATAATCTAAGTTTGCGGCTTCATTACAACTGAGTGAGTTAAATTACTATTTATGTATGATGCCTGATAAAATGGGGAGAATGACATATGTCCAGCATACAGCATAACCAACAAAATCTAAACTCTTATAAAAGTAAAAAAAACTAAATTTTCCTCCACTTATCCTAGGTCAGGGTTGCTGAGGTAACAGGAGGGAAGCCCTCTCTCCAGCGACACTCCCCAGCTCCCTCTGGGGGATCTCAAGGCATACTCAGGCCATAGAAAATACATAGTCCATGTAGGGAGTCCTGGGTCTCCTCCCAGTGGAACGTGCCTGAAAAACCACCAGTGGGAGGTGAGCAGTAGGCAGATGCCCGAAGCACCTCAGCTGATTCCTTTTGATGCAGAGGAGCAGCAGCTCTACTCTGAGCTCTCCCTGAATTCTCCTCACTTTACTGTATCTCTAAGGCTGAGCCACCCTATGGAGGAGGCTCATTTCAGCTGCTTGTGTCAGGGATCTTGTTCTTTCTGTCATGATCCACATCTCATGGCAATAGGGTTGGAATGTAGACAGATTGAGGACTTTGTCTTTCTCAGCTCCCTCTTCATCTTGATCCTGGAGCAACGCCCTCATTACTGGCGTCTTCATGCCATGACCTTCAGCGTGCACCAGGATTGTTTGCAGTCAAATGTGAGGTGGCTGGGTTTAGAGTCAGCTCCTCTTAATCTGAGGCTGTGGCTCTGTACTGGAGAAAGGTGAAATGCTCCCTCCAGGCTGGGAATGAGTTTCTACCTCAAGTAGAGTTCAAGTATCTTGGTGTCTTGTGTGGTGGTAGAACGGAGGGAGAGAAAATCAAAGACTCAAATAGGATTAATGGTAAAAAATGCAATAAAAACACATCAGGTGTTACAAAGGTCAGTTATCTTCTGCAGTGTTTATTATGTTGATGTTTTAAATGAGACTGTAGGGTCCCACAGCCCAGCTCCGCTCACTGATCCCTGCTTTCTCTTTTTGAGCATCTATAGAATCACAGCATCACCAAGTCACATGCAACTCTTCAAATTGGTTTTCATCGTAAAAAAAAAAAACCCACAAGCTTGGGCCTGCTTCTCTTTGACTGTATTAGCTTGTAAAATCAATACTATCTCCAGATTTAAAGAGCTTATGTGCACAATTTATGCATGCGGCACAGCAATGATAACTTGATTTATAATTTACTTCTTTTTTTTTTTTACTTGCCATCATAATTTTAAGTACTCAAGCTAAACCAGGAAACTGCTGGGCTGCCATGCTTAATTACAGGTTCTACAGGAAAATCCCTGGAACCAATGCATGTTCGTGTTCAGGAGCACCTTCAGCGCTGTCAATAGCATTTTCATCAAAAGTATAAATGTGGTTTTCTTCAGAGAATTGCATTTTCTTCTGGTGCATTAAATGTATCAAAAAGTTTGGGCTTTGCTTTAATCTTCAGTGGTGGAAGTACTGAGTAAGTTTTGCTGAAGTAAATTTAAAAAGATGTGAATAAAACACATTTTATTATAATCAACCTGTGAGGGATGATAATGGAGAATAGTTTCATTTCTATTATAATAGAAAATAAATCTAATTTTTTCAGCAAATCCTGACAATCCAGAATGTATTTTCTCCTGAAGCTGTCTGGATTAAGGGTTATCTCCTTAAAAATAACATGTTGAATGAGTCTAAATTGTATCAAAGATATAGGGAAAGGATTTCAGGCTTTAAAAATGTCAGATTTTTCCTTTAATATAAACACATTGATTGTCAGAGTTGCTTGTTTCTACCTTAAGGTTTGTTTCCAAACTGATCACAAACACAAGTTTCTTCCATTAATCACAATCAATACTTTGTTTTTCTTGTGATCATCCTTTTAGTGGATTCATGGAAAGCCTCCCTACCAAAGAAATTACAACATTAATCAATCCACCGTGGACTGTTCATTATTAGTCTTTTCTGCAGCTGAGCGCTCGCTCTGCGGTTTGTTTGATTTCTCGACCTGAGCCTTGAATTTGATTTAGATTAATATGACGGCAGGATGGTAAAATAACAGACAAGATGTAGCCAGTCCCCGTGGCTTATCGGTGAGTGTGGAGCAGTGTGTGATTAATGGGTTAAAACCAGCATCCCTCTGTAAATGAAGCTGAGCCTCATCGACTGAATAACTCCGCAGTGAGGATGCCTTCCCTTACCGGTTAATCACTAACAATAATCAGCACTGAGAGACTTCATACCTGATGCTGTGCATCAATAAATATTTGTTGGATGGGATTTTCTTTGTCAAAATACTGAAGTGGATGCAAGTCAGTTAGAAATCAAGGATTCTGTGGTTTTAGAGCAAGGCTCTGCAACCTTTATGACCTTATACCACCTTGACTATTAAATATATTTTATAAAGAGGCACAAAATGAACTTGACCCTTAAAATAAAGATTTTATGGTTTAATTGTACACAAATATACACTTTCTCTTTTGAAATTATGCAGCACTATTTCAGTTTTTTATATATTTAAAACTCATAAGTAAATTAAGTTGCTCAGTTAAGAGATAAATAGGGCATTTTTTAAGTTGTACCCCATTGCATTTTTCCATGCCTTTAGGTTATTGTTATTTATAAATAATATAATCAAAGTGCCAGGCTTTTACTAAAATAATTTTCTTTTATTTCAGTTCCACTAGGATGAATGAGTGAATTTTAATGTGCAAAACTAAACTCTGCTTTCATATTTGGTTCAAATAAAATGTTCTCTAGTGGATTTGGAGGTAAATTAGATAAGATTGGAAAATAAAACCAACTTTCAATTTGATTCTTTTATTCATGTAGCACATTTCATGCTTAAAACAGCTCAATGTGCTTTCTAATAAAAGCAGGAAATCAAATTAAACATTGTTCAAACACTGAAAACACTAAAGCAGAAGAGAGGTTATACAAGATACGACACACAGATACAACAAAGCAGAAAAAATCCAACAAACAATCAGCTGAGATCTTTGTATAGTAGATTTTGGAAGAGCAGTAAAAGGCCATTGCAACAGTCCAGTTGACTCGCTGTAAAAGCATGATTTTGTTTTTCTAGGTCTGAATGGGATACTAACAATTTGGTTCCCAAAATGTTTTCTGAATGATGAAAGGACAGTTTAATGTGGCTTTAAAAGTTTAAACCTCAATCTATTGGCACACACCCAAGTTTCATACTTGTTCTCTGCAGTCTTTGAGACAAATAAGATTTTTTTTCTTGAGCTGTATCAAGTTGTGTGGCATCCAAACACTGGTATAATTTAAACATTGTAGAAAGAAGTTGGAAGATGCAGGTCATATAGAGGATAATGATATATCTCCTTCATAGATGTGATAGTTGAGATTGTCAGATGATCAGAGTCTGTGGAAGCATGTAAAGATGAAATAAATTAGGACCTAGAATTGATCCCTGAGGTACTCCACAAGTAATTTACAAAAAAACTCACTCCTTAAAATAGATATGGACTAACCTGTCCAACAAAACATCTTGAGCAACAGTGTCAAAGTGGCACAGAGATCTTAAAGTACAACTACAGATGTTCTTTTAGAATACAAGTTTAAAAAGAGGTCATTTATAACTTTAATAAAAGCAATTAATGTGCTCTAATTACAGCAAAAACCAACAATCCAAACAAACCGGAAGCAAGCTAACAACCAGCTCAAGAGTTAAACTGGTTTAAGATTTGTTTTTTGTGAAGCTTTAGCTGTTTTTGTGACTTAATGACATCCTGCAGAAACTCCTTGCATTTTTTGCAACAATCTGGATCAGGAAAATAGAAAAAAACAACAAATCTTTCCCATTATTAACTTGAATAAAAACATTGCTCCTGTTCAGGTCATTTTTGGTCAAAGTTCCAGGGAGCCACTGTTGAAGGAGCTGAAGAGCCACATGGGGCTCCAGAGCTGCAGGATGCAGACCCTTGATTCTGATTAAACCACAGAAAAGATGTGACGCACTTCTGTTTTGCAAGTAAACTCGCTTGAACCTATTTACTCCGACGACAGACTCGATTACCTGAACCGTCCTTTTACTGCAATTAGCTCATTTTCCATTTTTAAAGCTAGTACGTTATTTAAAGCTCCTCTTGACACCTGAGAAAGAAGAATTCTGAGTATGAGCATGTGATGTAGTATCGCTTTGCAGATACACCTCCTATGGGACAGGGGGAGTGCACGCTGTGTTATCTTGTGGGTAATTCAAGTTACACTGGTGGATACAAGATGTTCGGCTGTAGAGGGAAGTGTCAGAGAAAAAGGAGTCAAGCAACACTGATAGAACATGATATCCTCCACACTAGAGGATCTCTGTACTGCGATATCGCCTCACAATGGAGCATTGTTTTATTTATTCGGGGTGTAATAGACATGCTAATATGGTGTCTTTTTTTAGGTCTCTGTGTCAGTGTGATTAGTCTGCCACCACACAGAATGCGGCGGCGAATCGCTGAGTAGATGGAAAGTCACAAAAGGCATTTCCTGCTGTAACCTCCCTGGCATTTGTAGGCCGGCACTCAAGATATCTGTGTTGCTTACAGATCTTGTTTCACAGAGCTTTAAAGGTCCGTCACTCAGCATAACAACATTTTCCGGCAAATTAATCAGAAGATTTCCAGTGTTGCTGGTTTTACTCAAATTTAGTCTCTTCCCAGTTGAGGAAAACCTTATTAAAGATGTTATAAATTGTGCTCAGTTGCCAAAACCTGCAATTATTCTACATCTTGTCACATGAGGTCCCTGACCTGCAGCTGCTCTGCTTGGTAGAAGGTATAAGTAAACATAATTAGGCTGCATTTGTCCATCCTTACTTCCCTGGCTCTGTTTGTTTGCTTGCTTTAGTCGTCTTGTGCTGGGGAGTTGCCAGATCGTCCTGTGGCCCCACCGCTTCAGGAGCGACGAGGCACAGCGCTGTGTGTAATTAGCAGGCGAGTGCGCACAGCTCCCCACAGTGTTCTGACCTCGTGCTGCAGGAATGACTGCCACACAGCCAGGCGCCGGACGTTTTTCCTGCACCCGTTTCTCCGTCATTCTAACCTGCACATGCAGCAAAGCCCACAGCTCGCAGCATGAAATGTATCTGGCACCTTGAGTCTGCACATATAGTAAAAAATAACTTGTCATTTGAGATCAATTCAAACAACAGTTTAGAATTACTTTAGCTGTTTGTACTGCGTGTCATAAATCAGGCATTTCCTGTATTTGAAACCACCTAAATGTTGCTGGATTAGAGATTAGTTTTCCGACTTCATAAACCAAAGTTTTTACATTTGCATATTCCTCCCAGCATGCATGGCAATAAAACTCTTTTTGTTTTGTCCTCTATGAAATAAATGTGCAGTGAAGGCTGTTCTATGTCACTTTAAATGTTCAGGAGTGTCAAACAGTTGTCTCTGTGATCAAAATTAACATAAACTATGATGAAAGCAGCCCTGCACACATTTCCTCCCCATTCATACATTAGACTGAATGCGTATTGAAGGACTTTATTGCAGGGCACTATAAGAGGATTGTGGGGTTTTGCAATGACAAACTATAGCTGTAAGCAATACATTAGAAATAAATGCATGGGTTTTTTTGTTTGTTTTTTTTGGCATTCAGAATCAAAATAATTAACTGTGTGTGTAAAGACACTGTAAACAACTTAATATAAACAGATTTAAGTTGACAGAAGCAGAACCTTAAAAAATGCAAATATAAAAAACACCTAATTTTAGTAAAGTTTGTTGACCTTATTTTAAATTTTTGTCTCAACCTGTAAAATGCCATTCCTGTCAGTTTCCTGCTGGTTGTGCTAATAATAATACATTATAGCACAGGAGTTTGGTGCTGTCATAGAGCACGTATCAACTGACCACACAGCTGGCAGCTGCTTTGTTGTCTGACGTAATTAAAGTTTTCACCAGCAGAAACCGTTTAGCGGCACACAGATTCGCTGCGGCGGTTTTGACTGGATGAGCTGCTGTAATTCAGTTTCTGGTGAAAGAGTGACTTGTTGGCTGACTGAGCGTCTCTGACCTGAATATCTGATAAGGACATGTTGAGCTGCATGAAATAAAAACCTCATATCTTTTCAAAGTTAACAGTATTATTCAGGTTGTTTTTGGCAGCTTCCTGGTATTTTATTTTATTTTTTAAATATGTCATCTTGTGTCCACCATATGCAAGTGATGTTGGTTCAGGTTATGAATTTATCATTCATTATTTTCACATTTTTGTCTTTGGTCCTTTTAGTTTAAGCTATTGAAAATGTAAACATGAGATGTAAATACAAAATATAAGCAAAGAAATTTGCTATACAGATGAAATATACGCTAAACCGAGTGAATGCATAAGTTGATAAATTGGTAAATATGCAGATTTGGGTCATTTGCAGGTTTAGATTCATGCAACCCTTAAACCTCTTCACATAGTTCAACCTGTTTGATAAAACATTCATTGTAAAGATGGGTCATTTTAATATGCTTTGAGCTTTGTGTTGGGTTTCTAGATCAGTGGTTCTCAATTATTTTCTGCCAAGATCCCCAATGAGCCACTACTGCTGAGAGTGACTAATGATGGATCTGGATCCAATTCACTGTATTTCCAAGTCATTTTCTGCAGACTAACATGACAAGCCTCTCCATCTCGCATCCATGTGAACCAGTTTGGGCTGCCAGACAGTCAATGCTATCTGGGTGCTCACCATTGGGTGCACCTCACTATTTGAGAGGTACTGGCCTATGCATACAGTACTTTCAACAAAGATGCTGCTCTTGGAGTTGCAAGAGTGTGCACAGCCTATTATCATTATACCAAAATAACTGTTTACCAACTGTAATGTCTCTAAGAGTTCATGTTGGCTGTCAAAAAACAGGCAGTGGGACTTGTTTCTGACTTAATGAGAATTAAACTTCATTTTAATGTTTTCTCATGCTCTAATAAACAGCTGATGTCTCACTCTGCAAAATCAAATTAATAACAGGTGATGCCACGGTGTGTCTAAAGGTTTGTAATAAAAATATACAAGTGATCAATAACAAAAAAGACAGGAGAGATAAAGCTGAGTTTATTACATAATTTGATAAATTTGGGGAATCATTAAAAAATTAAATACTCATTTTCTTTACTAGTCCACCATGAGGATAAGCCAACAAGACTATGGGTTTTAAAAAAACGGCAAAGTTGCTACATGTGTTATACATCTTTTTAAAAAGGCTGAATTCCTTCATCATCCCAAGATATGTTCACTAAACCTCAGTTATTATAGAGAAATAAGACAAAAGTGTATATTAAGAAGTGTGTTGTGAGTGTACCTGTGAATGGGAAACACACACATGTGAAGATTATTCAAAATTATGCATAAATTCAAGCTGTTTGCAACTTTGTTATAGCTAACTTCTGCCTCCTTTGGTAAAACCCAAGAGGGAAATTGTCTTCCGGATCCCTTTGTGTTACATTTGCCTCAAACTACTGATTCAATTTAAAAATGAAAAAATAAAAAATCCTGTCTGCTCTGTTCCTGGCTGTGTCAGTAGACCAAGAGACCACATTAATTTATATAATCTGATAAAATCATTCAATAGTCTTTTCACTGTTCATGCAACTTGAGGAAAATTGTGTTATTGTATAGCTACCATTAGCATACTGGCAGTCATTTCACACTGGTATTATCAAGGCTTCTGTTTCCTGAACGTCTAACACAAGACTTGCAGGGACAATGAATTAGTCACATCTCTGGTAGCAAGACTTAATGTGATAAGAGTAGGTAATCATCCTCTGCAGATATATAATTCACTATTAATAGCCCATCTGACTCTAAATTTAACCATGACAAATGATTGGATTTCTGAGTCATTTTACAAGCGGCTCACTCTCCATCTTCCCCTTTCCCTCCCTAACTTATTTTAAAGTGTTGCAGCCACTGGCCCAAATGTGTCACACCTAACAAGGATTGCTGCAAATTTAGCCTGTCAATACGTGTCAAGCCTCATTCATCAGCGATAACTCTTCATCTGAGCCGTCCTTCTCCTTTCACGTTTCACCACCGAGAGGCTTGACTTTTCCCTGAGCCCGAGCAGTTCAATCCCACCCCGAGGTTCTCCGCTTCAAGGTTCAAACGCAATGACAAGCGGTGTCCTTGCTAAACCAAAGAGCAGCGAGGGAAAACGGGAGGGTTGGATCAGTGGTAGACACAGTGCAGCTGGCTGATTGTGAATCTCACAGCAGAGTTTTCTGACATGTAATGTCATGTGATTGACATTACCTGCTTCTTTGACTGACTGGCTGAGAATCCTACACCTGCATGTGATTGTTTGCTGAACTTACTGACGTACAGGAACATGTTTTTGAAAGCTCTACTCACCACTGAAAGACAAAAAGTACTTACATTTGTTGTCTCCATTTTGTTTTTGTTTCCAGGCTCTGAAAGGTGACTTGGGACGTGTTGATCAGATTGGAACCAATGGAACCAAAGTGAGAGAATCTACTGAACAGATCAGGCTTTATTATGATTTTTTTATTTTTTATTTTTGCTTTAGTGTGATGCATTCCATGTTTGTTAATATGTTTGACCATCAAATGAAATAAGTTCAATGATTAGGCCTATTGCATGGCCCTGTTCTGCTTGGCAGGGAATGCCCCAAAACTCCACTCTTTCAATTGGTTTGGTTCACTTTCACTTTGCACCTTTGAAACCTGCCCTGACAGCATAATGCCGTTACAACAGCTGCATGTTTGAGGCAGTATTCTCGAAGTGAGCTCTGATCATGAAGAAAAATTTCCCAGGACCAAAAACGGAAATCTATCCACTTTAGTCGGCTTGTTCACAACAAAAACCAGCAATGGCGGCCACAAGCAACAGCAACATATAGTCCTAACACCTCCTCACTAGCACACGTCTGCCCACTTGACATCTTCCAGCTTTTTCTGCTCTTCTTCTGCAGATTTGCACTATTGGTTTTGTTTGGTTCATTTTTCAAAGTGAGCTTTATGCCAGTTCCTCTCTTGGGTTCACTTCCCACATTTTTAGGTGGACCGGAGTTTGGATGAGCTTTCACCCTTGCTACTCTACTTTGTTTAAAATAGACCAAATAGCTCCGGCGTTTAGGTATCATCATACGCTGATGACACCTCACTGATTGGAATAAAGCAGCATTTAAAAGTTACTGAGTGAAAAATCTTTTTGAGTATATTTTTAAAATAAAAATATTCACAACATCTCTATATTTATTTTTGCACATTTTATCCCTACAGCAAACTAAAATCCTCCTATAGGTGCACAATTCAGCAATTTGTAGGATATCAGTACGTCCTGTGTAGTAGCTCTGAGTTTGTTTTAATAAGCCTTGTCTTTAAAAAAAACAAGCCGCAATTGTAGCTTGAAAGTTTGATCCATCGTCACATCTGCAGCACCTCTGTTCACCGACATCAACGACACAAATCTGATTACCTCTTATACCAATGCAGAAAATGTTTTTAGATTTTTTTTCTCATTTTATCCCACTGTGGGATTATTTTCCAGGTATGAGAAGGAATTTTCCATCCTGTAATTAGTTGCTATATATCCTGCTCTTTTATTTTCTCCCCTTATTGCGGCTTTTCTTTTTTTCTTTTTGGTGTTGTTGTCTTTTCATAGAACTCACCACATAATTGTAGGTGCAATGCACTGTCTGCCAGCCTTGAAGTTATAATGAGGTCTGCGTGTTTCTGTGAAGACAACAGAGAATCACAGGCTATTTTATCCTATTTTCCGGATGGAAGGGGGGGTGAGGGAGGAGTGTGTGTGTATGTGTGGCGTTTGTTTGTATTGAAACTGACAGAGGGAGGCAGATTTGGAAGCATAAAGTAATAAGTCTCCTGAATATTCCGTAGCAGGCAGGTTTTAGCTGTGACATTCATTTAGACAACAAAGTGCGTGTGAACTACGAGTGCCGTTTCGTTTCCGAACCGTATCAGAGGAAGGATATTGCCAGTTGTGAAATCCACTGATTCTTATAAATTCCTGTTTGTGATGTGGCAAAAAGGAGGGGGTGAAATCGCTTCCAGGACAACAATAAACAAGTTTTATCTGAAGACAAAACAAACACCAAACGAGCCAGGTCGTGACGGTGTGTGAGGTCACTGCTTTCGTCTGGTGTCACAAACCATCGACTCCCGTCTTTATGTGACTTTTTGTGGCAGCCTGTACACCTCAGTCACCAAACAATGTTATCATACCTGTCCGCTGCTAATGCAGCAAAGCTTTCACATGATGTAGTGTGGCTGTGTTTATTTTAAGGCCCGTCACGTTTAATAGCTCCAAGCCACCTGCCAGATGTCTGACAGTGGGAGAGTCATCAGACATGCTTCATTTCATGACATACTGTAAATACCAGTTAATGGTCCTCCACAGCACCGGTGCATGTGTTGGGAATTACTCTGATGCAGTCAGTCTCATTTAGCGCTGACCTTCAGGTTTTGTCACAAACATGATGGATGGCCTATAGGTTAGATGGTTAACACGCTGGTATATACTATATACCTTGTAGCTAAAGATGTTATGAACTCGGGTTATTATTCGTCTTCACAGGGTGTTGTCCCAGGAGTCCCAGAGCTGCCTGTAAGTTCATGCTGTTTCATTTACATCTCATTATGCTCCTCGTTTACAGTACGGCAGGTCATTCAGATCCTGAAATGTACATGCGAGGGTATGACCTCGTATGGTGAATATCACAGCCCTGTTTTTGGTGGAACAGACACTGCACACTGAGTTAAAACATCTGTACCATAGTTACCATAGTACCATAGATGGGGGAGTGAGGCATTCAGGTGAGCAGTCTCCGTGTCACATTGTCTGGGAAGGGGGTCAAATAAGGAGCATGTAAGAGAGGGTTCGAAGGGCCTTCTCACGCCAGCCAAAATGGGATAAGGATGAGCAGCCAGGCAGAGAAAAGAGCAGTTCCAACCCTCAGGATGAGGGAGGTAAAGTGACAGGTAGTCACTGACCATATCCTGTGGGTAAGGCATGTACTTACTGGTGCTTGTCCCTGCAGAGATCTTGTTGGGGGATGATTTTCCACCTTCTAATTGCTTTATTTCCACTTTTTTCTATCCAACAGATGCAGAACATAATGTAAACCAGTAATGATATAACCCTTAGCATGCACACAACACATCAGTTCGTGTCAACATACACTTGTATAGCCACCTATCAACACGTGTAATGAACATGTGGACAAAGATACACTCACTGCATTGTGGCTGAGGAGCTGAAGGCTGCAGCAGATTAAAGGTATACTGTGGGTGGATGGTTAATTATGTGCACATCATGAGGGGATCAGTCTGCCAGTTTAAATCAGCTCTGCAGAGACATAAAGTTAAAAAAATACAGCCCCACTGCTGCAGGCTTGCCCCTTTTATGTCGCCAAAGTGCTTACGATTCCCACAGACCTCTGCCACCATTCATTAGCCACTCTCTAATGCTAATTTTATGTAACAAGCATTCCCTGACAAGCAAACACGGTTTTTGCAAACTTTCCTGTTTCATGTCTGTAAATTAGTCGGTGGGTCTGAGCTGAAAATGTTGGAGGTACGTTATTAAAATGCTGACTTGCTATTAGTGCATTTGCATTGTATTGCTTGTTACTCCTGGTCAAACTGTGCTCACAGTCTAACAAAAAAGATGAAGATGATGGTTTACCAACAAAGTAACAGCAGACAGACTGAGGTATTGTAGAGAAATTATTTGGGTTTTCAGCAACCATCTTTTTCTTTGTATCTTGGTGTGAAACAGCTGGCTTATAAGAAATGTTAATTTATCAGCTGTTTCTGAGAAATAGCTACTGTGTTAGAGTGCTGGATGCCAATTGCAAAAGGTCGCCAATTATTTAGCAAGAATCTGAAAGCGGAGATGTTGGGTGCACGGCCTTGCGGAGGAAGCACGACTCCGTCTGCCCTCTGACTGCAGCAGTAGCCAGCAGGGCGTCTGGAGAGCTGCGATAGTCACAGCCTTGCATTCTGGTCAGGGAAATCGAACTCATTACTTTCTGTTTGATTTGCAAATAAC
The DNA here is from genome assembly GCA_006937965.1 of Callopanchax toddi. Classification (NCBI taxonomy): domain Eukaryota; kingdom Metazoa; phylum Chordata; class Actinopteri; order Cyprinodontiformes; family Nothobranchiidae; genus Callopanchax; species Callopanchax toddi. Next base: position 2,547,856 of record SSNR01000024.1, read on the forward strand.
AGATAGGTATTTATGTGTTGATTTTTAAAAAGATCTGGTTAAAATGTTTATCTGTTTATTATTTTCTAGGCCGACAATGAATGTCTCAAAGGAGATCAGGTACTTGGCTGATGTAATACATTTTTGATTATGATTTTTATAAAGCTAACTTGTGTTTTTCACCCTTTTAGGGCCTTCGAGGAGAAAAAGGAGAGAAGGTAAAGCATAAATTCACCCACTGAAACACAGAATCTTGTTTTTTTTTTCTCTCTTGCTGAACAAAGTTCAGGAGACTTTTTCTCTTTCAGTAAAGCACAACTATTAGGTTTAACGAGGAACTGTTGAAGCACCAAAAGCATACCCTTGCACAGGAGCAAAAACTCAACGTATACTTTGATTAACTTTCTAATAGTTTCTTATCAGGATACTTTGTAGAGTAATGGAATGAAGTCCTGATCAACTGAGGCTGCAAATTGCCTATTAAGGGGATATTGGAGAAGTCACCTAGAAGCTTAAAAGTACAGCTTTACGTATTCCCTTTTTACATATACATTGAATTTTAACTATGGTAATTGTGTGTCTCGTCGCCGCTAATAAGTGGTCTGCTGTGCTGAGAAACATGTTCGCCGGAGTCAGTTTTTCCAAGAAATACAAGATATCAAGTCTTCCTTCAATTTTTCAAGGCAGCACCTAATTCATTACAACACATGTCCTTTCCCCAGGGATCAGCTGGAGCGTTGGGTCAGCCAGGCAAAGAGGGCAAAAGGGTGAGTAAACAGAGACAAGTTAACCAGTTGTGTGGCCTGTTCTCGTGCTTGCTCTGACGGAGAGGCCGTGGCCTGCAGAAACAGCAGCTGAGTGTCTGTTGTTTTTGTAGATGACCCTCTGTGGCAGTGGGCCTAAAAAAAGAGAGAGAGGGAGGAGATGGTGCAGGCATGCTGTATGACAATTAATGAATGGGATTCATGGTCAAAGGGTCATACACACACTCACAGTGTGACTGGCAGCACACATGGTTACGTCCCAGTGGGCGACTGCGGTGGGCGGTATTAAGTTTCCACAAGCTTGATTTGGAATAGAAACAATGTCTGTGACGGATTCAACTGATACATTTATTTATCCGTCTGTCACTTCTGATTATGAGTCAGGACTGATGATGTGATGTCTGAATCATTTAAACTTAGAGGGAATTTTAATTGATTACAGATGCTCAGTTTAGAGGATTTTTAAAGTGTGTTTATGCACTCAGAAATAAGTAGGCGTAGACATAAAATGATGGCGGCCTCACAGCAGGAATGTTGTTTTTCACATCGCAGCAGAAATGTAACGCTCAGGCGGAGGATGTCCTTCTGTGACCAGCCTAATTGACTTGCCTGTCAATTAAAGCGTGCGATCTTCATCCTCCTCAATCTCTGTGTTTGTCCTACGGAGTAAAGTCATAAAACAGATTGAAAAAGGGAATGGCTCTGCCGCAGTTAGAAAACTAAATTCACAGTGGGTTGAGCTGAATAAGTAGGTCAGGGAAATGTTGTTTTATAGATTCAGCTAAAGTCAAGATGATGCAGCAGACTGAAGACGTGTGGACACACATTTTTATTTCAAGAAATCTACAAAACTTCTGAGATCAGTTGAGTTTTTCCTCAATGGATGATCTCCTTCAGTGAATGAAGTATTTATAGTCGAACAAAAGGCTTGATGCTGTTGTCTCTACCTCATTAGTCATAGTGTTATTTTACACCTAACTCCACTTGAGAAGAGTGGGACTCAGACTGAGCGTCTGAGGCGCCATTTATGATTTGCACTTTTGTCCTAGAGTACATCTTTATGATAAATCTCTCAGTCATAATTGGGTGAGGGGGAAACAGATCCCCTGTCTGGTGTTGTTGCCTCCTGGTTTGCAGCTGTATGCCACCATCAGGTTCTTTAGGTAAAACAGCCACGGGGCATTAAAGTGGCAGACTTTGTGCTGCTGAAGACAGTTCTGATCTATTAATACCTCATCTTTGATGGCTGGCTGACTGTTAATGTGCTAAGGTTTCTGCTTATTCTTAGCTCCCGGAGTCACATGGGGTGGAAGCTGTTGACCAGCGTGTGTTTCTGCAGTTCGGCGACCTATTTAAAGAAGGTGGACGTGTATCATTATCAGCCGCTTGCAAATGTCCAGCTGAGACAGCAGGAGACTCTCACCCAATTAGTGATTCTTGACCATGCCTGCAACTTATTGGTTTTACAAAGAGCTACAGCGACTATACAAATGATGCAGGGGGGGGGGGGGGAACTCTACATCCTTCATAGAATAGCCAGGAGTAAAAAGCTTTCACAAAGTCTTAGATTCAAGCCGGACCATCTCTCAAACTGTCCACTTCGATTTATTGTTGAGGAAAATACGACCACTCTAAGCCATCTAGATTTACTTCAAGGAGATGTGGAGGACGTTGTAGTGGGCAAGAAGAGGAATGATGCCATTTGTACTGATCCTTCTCTGAAGCTTAAAGCAACATCTGCAAGAGAGAATATCAAGGGCAATCACCCAGCCCCTTCTACAACTCTATGTCTAACATTCATGAGATCTTCTCAGCTTGATTGATTTCCAGTCAAGTTTGTCAGGGTGACAGCCATGGCGAGGAATTTATGGGAATGTATTCCCACGCTGTGAGATTGCCATTAAAGATAATGTGGATGATTTTATCTGATCTGAATGACATCGACACAGAATGGTAGGCCAAGACTTTGGGATTCAGAGGCACATTACAGCCAATCAAACTCCAAGACGGGGCGTAAAAATGATCTGTCCCCCCGTGCTGACTGACTACAGTGTGCTAAAATATTCATCACACTCAGTAATGATGTGCTAAGCTCTGTGTTGTCATTGTAGGCTGGCTCTGCCCCCATACTGATAGCGGAGGTGAAAGACACGCGTTCCAAACCCTTTTTTTGGTTGTTTTGTTTTTGTTTAGTCATTTGGAAGCCAAGTATTAGGTGTGCTCATACAGCGTGCAGGGCTGAGGAGTGCCTGCCTGCATAATAAAATCCTCTTCTCATACAAAAATCAAGTCGATCTTATTGCCAGAAAGCATTACAAAAGTGACGAATTACATAATTTTGTTTGCCAAAAATAGGACTGAAAACCTACACAATGCAGGCTGCTCCCAAACCAAAACACACAGCAAGCCTGGATTATTCATGCTGTGCCAAGTCTTCCCAGCATACACTGCTTCTGTAGTTGGCATCGGGTAGTGAGTGGGTTTACTACAGACATCGGGTTCATCCCCGGGGATGGCAGCAGGTTCCTGCAGATTTATTTATCACTTTGAGAAATCTCCTATACAGTGTGGGTCCTGGGGTTTTAATCTATGCCTAACACCACATTAAGCCTTATTTAATGTGTAAAACTCTGCAGTGTTTAAATAGAAATGCAATGCTGCTGCAGATGGGTGCATAATCGCCCAGGCATTTGTTCTAATTAAAGAGAATTATTGCATTAAAAGTAGAATTTCTTTCTTTATTTGATTTTCTCCATTAAAAACTATTTTACTTTTGCTGAATGCAGGTGGCATGAATGAAAAGCATTCAAACCCTGCCTTTAATGAGCTTCTTCTGTGTCAGGGTTTTCTAGACTCCTGCTTTGGACAGTGTACACGGCTGACAGATGTGCTGCACAGTGCTCTTATTAAACAATGCTGTGCTAGTGCAGACATGATAAAACTACAGCGAGCCCAGGAGGAAGGGCAGCATCGCTGCTGCTCCGTCTACAGATCTGCTCTCTTCAAATGAATTATGTAGAGAAGATCCTTTCTCTGATTTATTCATTCATTCAAGTTTTTATATTTAGCTCTGAGGTTCTTTCTTTCCTTCATTCTTTTTGTGTGTTTTTGTTTGAAACATTCGGTAAACAAATGGATCAGTAGGTGGTGACTCGCTTTATTACAAGCATGCATGTGAGTGCAGCGAACAAAGTGATCAGATGTGCAGAGTTTGCATGGTTTGGTTACATCATTATTTCTTATTTGTCAGTTTCAGTTAAAAACAACAACAAAGGCTGACCAAGGTGCTGCACATAAAAACCAATAGCAGAACATGCACAGAGCACAGGATAAAATACAGACACAAATAAAGTAGAAGTGTAAAGCAAACTAAAGTACATTTAAGACGAGGTCATTATCAATGACCATAACTTGCACTGGAAACTGGAAATGTCTAGCAAGGTCACAAAACCTTCAAAAGCTGCTAGAGGAGGGAGCAGCTCTCGAAAATGTGTCACATCAGTGACACTGATTAAAGAATCTAGTTGGATTATTGATGTCTATTGAAGGGACCTTACAGACTGGATCTGTGTTACAAGAGGATTTAGATTCTCCTAACAGGTGATTCATCCTGCGCTGAATCACTGTGAACCACCGTGGTCGCTAATTGCACGGTTTAACGCAGCGATTACTCACCTCCAAGTCATTGTGCTTTTACATCTTTTGTTCCATGTGACTGAATGTGAAGACAATGCTTGAGTTAATGTTTTTCAAGGAGATGTGTCGACAGTATATGTTTTATACAACGGGGTGAGAAGGTTCCTCCAAAAGTGGATTTATTGCGTCTCCTGTGACAGCAGACATGCAGCCCCGTGTTACTACCTGCTGTTTTACCACAAGCGTATCAGGGAAGTCAGTCAAACGTGATATTTCTGACTCCAGAACAGAAAATTGGTGTAAACATTTCAACAAGTCGGGTGTGAGGATATTTGTTCTATTCGGTTTTAAAGACGGGATGTTTGCTGGTAAAATAATGCAAAAAATCCAGCTGGTGTCATTTCACATTCATCTGCCATCATCAATTCAGGAGGATGTCTTATCAAGAATCAATTTACATCAGTGGTTTAGGAACTCTTTTAAGTTGATCTGTTATGTCAAAGAATCTTTGAATGTTAGTAACAGCATCAGCAGCTGTGCGGGCTCTAAAGTGGTGGAAATAATCTGTCAAAACAGTAGGAGAGATTGTCTGTTTTGTGTCCGGACTGGTCCACTTCTCCACTAAAGAGAGGGGTAATTGCTGCTTTTTGGAAGAGATTGCAGTGTTTACATTTTGCATTCATGCCCTGAGCTGAATGAGTAAGACAGCTGTCTATGAGTCTAGACCAAAAGCACTTTTTAAAAATGTTCTTTGCTTTTGCACAAACGCAAGACAGGAGGAGAGCCTTCTGATCTTAAACTCAGGTCATTTCTTCTCAGCTGAAAGCTTAACTTGGCACCACGATCCAACTGAGGCTCTTTATCTGGTCAAACCATTACTGTTGGATGCAATACAATAACATTCATCTGTTTTAAAACTAATACTTTGTATCCTCATTGTACAGTTAAAAGCTTTTGTCATTTAACCTAATTTTAAAAAACGACACCACTCTTTGTAGAGCAAACCCATTTGCTAACTGGAATGTAGATCGCTGCTCCTCTGCAGGACAGAGCAAATGCTTCGAGATAATTGAGGCACCACAATATAGACGACATTCATATAATATTAAATGCATTTGACTAAGATAAATTCCCATCATCTGTGTGTTTGCAGAGATCAACCCTGGCAGGTGATGGGGAAGTAGTAATGGCTTGATTTGGATGAGGGGGCTTTGAAACATTTGGCAGCGGTTTCTTGCTCCATAGGTGGAGGCAAACATGAACTGCTACTGTGGCAGACTGTTGACCTCTATCAGAGCACCTGCAGAGTGAGATTATTAAGTAACGAGTCCCTGGTGAGAAAACCAGCCTTCCTGCCAGAGGTTCACCATGGGAGGCTGCTGCTGATTTGGGTGGTGCAGTAAATGCAGGCTATTACAACACCTTGATTGGAACCCTTTTTTAAAGTCCAGCTTGTAATGATGTGGTAGATTACATTTCCCAGCCAGGCTTTATTAACACTAGGAGTTAAGAGAATGACATTATACTGAGCAGATCTATTTGTGTGGTATTTTCTGAGATGTGTCAGTAGGTAAAACGTTTATAAGGACAATAAATACATATAAATATATTTGAATATTGACATTTCTCCAACTAATTTCTTATGTCATTTTCATTTTGTTTGTATTAGTTTTTCAGAAATGTTTAAACTTTTTATATTTTAAATACATTTTTTCAACCCTTTGGAGAATTTCTGAATAATTTTTGCCAAATTCTAGGCATAAATGATCTGTTGAAGGAATGCTTTTCACCCATTGCTTTTCATGCTTCAAGTTTTAAACTAAGATCAAATTATTTAGGTAGCTGTTTCGCTCAGATCATGAAAATCACATACGTAATTCTACACAGGATCTGTTAGCCCTGTGTTTTGAGGATCACTCACAACTCCAAATGTTTGCTCAGTACCTGTAAATGTGACAGACTTATGATTTTTTTCTAGCAAAAGTCAGGTGGCTGTCTTCTGTCATCTTGAATTGACTTGACTCCAAAAGTCAATCAGTTGTGCGATGATTACTTTCTGAAAGTGTTCATGGTCCGTGAGATGTTTTGCTAGCAGACAGATACGGTTGATTACAGAACCGCGTTTGAAGCAAAGTTTGAAACTAAGATCTTACATGATCAGTTAACACTCAGAGTATGTGATGGGAATGGCTCTCAGATGCTATAACGCCACGTATCAGCTCAATATCTGTTAAATTGACTGGGTTTTGACTCGTCTTGTGTTTGCTAATGTTCAGCTGTTTTGAACTGGATTCACTTTAAAAGCTCAGGAATTGTAGGTGCACATCTAATGAGTTCTTCCTGAGAGTTTCATTCAAATCTGTCCATTGAGTCATGAGATATTTCGCTAGAATTTCCAAAGAAAGCGCGTGATGACATGAATGGTGTGTTCCTTCAAAGCCACGCTTAAAGACGGTGGCGTGATGTAGATGTGTAGTTACAGTTTTGGTCTGACCTGCTGACGCTCAATGACAGAGAAACAGAGAGAAGAATTTACAGGTCAGCAGGGCTCACAGCTGAGACTTTATGGCAGGATTTACACCCCGTGTGATTTTACAAGCAGGGGGAGGGTTCCTTAACCCTTCGTGAAACAAAATAGAATAGGTTATTCTCTTCGTTCCCGTGTAAAATTCACACTGAGGAAAATCAGAGAGGCACGATTTTGACACCTGTATTACACCAGGAGGTAGCACGCTTGCCCAGAGCACAAGGCAATTAATCTTGTCAATGTCAAGTGCATTGGGAGAGGGGATGAAACAAAGATTTGACCTGATTGGCTATGAAAAGGTCTCTCATTCAGGCCCTGTTGGGAGACGGGGGGGTTACAGGGGGAAGCGTTTGCCGCATGCAAGGACAGATGCACAAAGCTTTGATTTATCTGTCTGACTCTCGTCTCTCCCAGCGAGCCACGTTTTTTTTTTTTTTTTTTTTGCTCCATCTACGGGTGTCCAGAATAAACATGCATTAATTGGCCAATTAATTACAGGAATGAATACATGAGGTGAGACTGTAAGAGGGCCACTTTGATTGCACCTTGCTCGCCGGCTTTTATGGTATCCGCGCGTCTTTATGTTTGTGTGTGACTGAGAGTCGCCGTGTGTCGGTTTAGGTGAGGAAAAACTGATGTTCAACAAGGGGTAATGTAGGTCAACACATCCTCCGAGTATTACGTAGACTTGTAATAACCAGCCTGAGCATAACACTCATTCACCCATTCATAGTCGCGCCACGCAGGAGGGATGTATGGACTATGTTAACATATCGTGTCCAAATTGATCAGGGACCAGTTCCCACATGTCTGACCTTTTGTTCCCTCATCGTTTTTTAAAATAACGCCTGAGTGTGTTCGATTCAGTGGCGTGTGTGCAGGAGGTGACCGGACCTGGTGACTGCATGCTTCACACCACAGCCTCAGTCATCCAAACAGTGGGATTCCTCTGGCAAAACACACTGCCCTGACATTCCAGGTCACTTTAAAGAAAAGACATGGTTTGAGAAGGTAGATACCTTTAAAAGGGCATGTTTTGATCTTGGATGCTTTGACTGAAGTGTAACCCCCCCCCCCCCCCCCCCCCCCCCCCCCCCCCCC